>OY796659.1:14471581-15071581 GCA_963680705.1 Rhagium mordax | reverse complement strand
TAATTATTAATTTTTTGACATCCGAGAAATGTTATTACTATGACGTTTTTTTAAATATCAACCCATTTTATAGACATCTTTATAATAAGCATTTTTGTGTCGATATGGATCACAAATCTTTTTATATTTTACGGTAATATATCTAGTTTTATAATTTCCAACGAACATAACTTTACTACTTTTTTAACCCATTATCTATCCTGAAGTACTTACATTTTACGGTAAATATCACAACACGTATCGATACTAATTTAAACGTACATATATGTTTTATTAATAAGTAACTGAAGGCTTAATTAGTTACTAAATGAACAGATATATATGCCATCATATTGGTTACGACTAGTAGACAACTAAGAATTATTTATGTTTCCTGTACTATAAAACTGTATAGTTTTTTAAACCTCAAGGAACATTGATTTTTATGTGGTTGGTATTAATGAAGGTATTAAGTATACAGTGGCACGTAAGAGTTGGAAAAAATTCCTTGGAATCGTACAAAGCAAGTGACAAAAATTCGCTAGGATTTGTCGATTTTTTAAATCAATTCTCAATTTTTGACAGATGTTTTTACACATATTTATTAACTAATTTTCACAATAGTTACCAACGTTAGAAAATTGGTCACCTAAAAGCAACTATCTATAACTATCTATCCAAGTTTTTAAGGTATATAAAGGTCACATTTTTATAATTGCTGCAACCTAGAACACTAATAGTTCCTCAACATGGTGACTAATATTCAAATAGACAACAGATAATGACGATTTAACTAAAAAAAAAATGTTTGTGGGCCTTTAATCTAAAGTTATTGAAAGATAGCGAAAGCATGCAAAATTGCAGGATTTACATTTCTAATCTTAATTTTCTTTGAAAACTAAAACACTTAGAAAAAAAGGTAAGAATAAAAAAACTTGTAAAATTGAATTTAATTTTCAGAAACAGCAATTTGTTTGCCATAGGTGTGAGCTTAAAAAATAGGGAGTAATGGGTAAAACGACCTCACTTCGTGTCTTACAAATCAAGATAAATTGATCCTAATTACCTAAAATATTGAACTAGTACTAGGGGTATATTGTACCAAATTTAAGGTGATAAGGCGACCCACCTCCCCTTAAAAAGGCATTTCAATTTATATTTATTTTTCATATATTGCATCAAATTAACCATAGACTAGATTTAAAACTTCACACCAAATTTAGTTTGATTTAATTCCGCATTCTTTGTTTTTCTCTTGCAACTTTGACAGGCTGTAACTCTTCAGGGAACCATTTTTGAATAACAAAATATTTGGTCAATCATCACGATTTGTACTCAAGAATTCCCAACTCGAATATTTTGAAACATTAAACAGACACCCTGTATATGATGAATGTAAAATAAGTAATGTGTTACCTATATCTATTATTTTATTTTTAATGCTTGTCTTGCGGAGAAAGTTTCAATGGTATCTTAATTAATCATTATTGAAGAGCGTATATTCTGTCATCTTTAAAAAATCTATTGCATTTCTATAGGTGCATGCAAGACATTCATGATAGATTAAATTTCAATTTATCTTCTTGTATGGATCTTTAAGTTTAATGAATTATTTTGAAGAAGAAAAATACCATAAGAATTATAGCTGAATGAATATTATTATAAGGGAATGACAGAATGGCTTTTCGTCTATGTCATTAGTAACGCTTGCTTCTCATGGCGGTGACATAAATATTTTGTTATCAAATAGCCGATCAAGAATTATTTATAATTAAATCATAAGACTTGTCACACGTAATGAAATCGAATTAATTTATTTTTCATAGCTACACACTTCAAGAAACATTTAACTATATTAGTATTGAAGACTAATATGTTGCTTTGCATTTACAGTATAAATTTAATAAATAAATTCTCGCTCAAAATATCTCAATTTTTTTCTACGGCAAGCAAAGTGCAATTCAACTGAATATTTCAATTGCCAATTTTAAGGCAGATATAATGAATATATATTCATATAAAGAAGAAATAAAAACAAGTAACTGGAAAACTGGAAACAAACGATCTTAAATCTGCTAGTGATAAATATTAAATTAATCACAGGCAGTAGATTCTTAAATTTTGTATTTAATTTTTGTACATTTTTTAATTTTAGCAGTTCCTGCAAAATATTCTAAATTTTTCTAAATAATTCTTGTGAGGGAGTCTAGTGGTGTATCATACTTAATAATTATTTTTGTTATAGAAACTACTTCAGGGTTGGTATCACTAGGATTATTTGTGTAATAACAGTTCGTAAGAAGTTGGATACAACTGACTCAATTGAAGTAATGGAGTAAAGAATAATATAGTTGAAGTATGAAATGTAATTTTAAAAATTTGTAATTTAAATGAATTAAACACAAATTCCGCTAAATTCTACCATAGACCCATGGAGATTTTTGGAATTAAATCTTCTCGCTTCCATAAAATTCAAAGAATCTCTTCCTGTTTAGCATCTTGTACTAGTAATTGAAAATTCCGTACAAATACTTAGAAAAAAAATACTTACGGTGGACACAGCTGTCATACCAAACAGCAAAGTTTTCTTTACATACACACGTCTCATTTTGGCAGTGCGTATCGATAGTACCGCAGTCTTCATTTGAAAGGCAGCGCCCATGTAATGCGGAACCTGTAATAAACAAATTTAAATTTAAAACTACTGATGCCTTTAGTCAACAAGAAGAGATGTCAAATTACCTAACTAAATGAATTTATCAGTTACTAACTGTCTCTGATAAAAAATAGACGATTTTGTTTACAAAGTTGGAAATTTGTCAAAATAATTTGATTAAGTACCTACCTAGGTACTTATTTTAAAAATTCCTGATGTTTCTCATAAATAATTGTATTTATGTATTATATTTGTCTTAAGAAATGTTTAATTTTTAAAGTAATTTAAGGTCTAAGGTATTCCAAATCGTACCTATGTAAAAAAATAATTATCTCACCTGTAGAATTATATATGAACAAGGAAGCAAAAACCAAAAAATATTCAAGATACATGCTCAATCTTCTGTTTGTACTTCATAAAGATGATTAATGTAGAGCCATCATTTGTTTATCTCCAATTAACTGTTACAAATAGGCTTAATCTGAAAAAAGCAATTAATCGTACAAGGACACTAGCCAGTGGAAAGAAAAGTAAATCTTGATAAACTCTGTAAGTACTTACATACCTAAACGTTGAACTTTCTTCCATTAATAATGCTATTTAGGGTAAACTGACAAATAATTTTCTTCTATGCCAAACGCTAAGTTTTGTTTTCTTTGTCCAATCTGGCTTTCTAAAAATTCAAATTAAAACAATTATTATTAACAATTAAATATCTAGTGTACTTGTTTACGAGTGCGATATTAATAACTACTGCATTGAATTGATAGCCTTTCGATAAATAATTACAATTTTTATGAATAAATATGACATTGTAATTGTCTAGAATTTTTTATCACGTGTGCAGATCTCTGATAAATTATGCACTCGGAGACAAACAAGTTTCAATTTCGAAAGTTGAGGTGCACATTTTTTCATTTTAGTAACTATTTAAGAATTGACTAAACAGTAAAAGCACGTAATAATGACGTTTTTGCCAATTACTTAGAACAATAAAGAGAAATACAGTGTGACCCATTTGAAATGGGAGCACCTCTGTAAAATCCATGTTTTTCAACTGATCTTCAAAATTTTTTTTTTATACATAGAGCATTAAAAAGTCTTACTTTAGCACAAATTTTCATAAATTAATTTTCATTTTCAAGGCATTCTTTGATTATTTTTCGATGTCAAAAATAGCAAAAGTTTTTTAGCGATTTTTTTATTAAAAATCTAACTACACCACTGGATTAGGAAGGTCTTGAAATGGTTTTAACCAAAATTTCATTGAAATATGTTTAATAATAAAAAAGTTATAAGAAAATGAATTTTCAAAAATGCACTGTGAATTGTCCGAAAAATGGCTTCCAATAACATATGGTTACCATGACAACCAAACATTTTCAAATAATTGTTAAATCTAAAAGCTACTAAATAAAAGAGAAAAACAATTTCACTTATTTAATATCTACACAAATGTTATTGTTATAATGACAGATTATTTCAAATCAATCGAATAATCGAAAAAATCAACAAGTGCGAAATTTATTTATTTATGGTTTAACAAAATTAAGAGAAATTTACGTAATGGCTGTTGCTACATTAACTTTGCAAGAAAAAATTGAAATTGTGCGTCTTTCTGGAGACAATGATAGAAGTGAAAGAGAAGTGTGTATGATATTCAATGATAGACATCCAATTCGTCCCCCTATTAGTAGGACTACAGTTCATAGAGTAAATAAAGTTTTTAATGAAACTGGGGCTGTAGCTAAGCACATCTTAAAAAAAATCGAACAAAGAAGGAATGAACACGATCAGACTGTGTTAGATTATTATAGAAATAACCCAAATGTTAGCTTAAGAATGGCTAGCTTAGATTTAAATTTACCAAGGGAAAACATTCGTAGATGCCTTAAAAGGAACAAAATGAAGCCATTCAAATCTAAATTTTTACATACCCTGGAAGAAGGTGATGAAGTCAGACATCTAGAATTTTGTGTGGGCCCAAGGAGAGTAGGTACCTTAATAACAAGCATTTTCTAAAATCGATTTTATTTAGTGATGAAGCTACTTTTACGACAAATGGTGTCGTATCAGCTCGAAATTGTCGATTTTGGGCGACTGAAAATCCAAATTGGGTAATTAATTGCAAAAGACAATATTCGGAAAAAATCAATGTTTGGTGCGGAATATTAAACGAAAGAATTATAGGTCCCTTCTTTTTTGAAGACAATATAATTATGCAATGAACTTCCTACCATTTTTAAGATATGAACTATGGGATGCAATACATGACCTTCCATGTGAAGAAAGAGTAAACTTGCATTTTCAATTAGATGGCTGTACTGTTCACTATGCCAGGATTATTAGACAATGGTTAGATGACAATTTTCCACACCACTGGATAGGTCGAGGTAGTGAGTTAATTGGTTGGCCACCCAGATCCCCCGATTTAACACCACTCGATTTTTTCCTGTGGGGCTTCCTTGTACAAAAAGTTTATAAAACACGCCCAAGAAACCGAGAGGAACTTCGTGTAAGAATACGCCAAGCTTGCGCAGAAATTACACCGGAACAATTAAGAAATACTATAAGAAATGTTCGAAAGCGATATGATAAATGTATTGAAATACATGGAGGTTTGGTGGAAGTAACAAAAATTTAAAAATGTGTTAGGTGAAATAGTTATATACCTGAGTTACTTAATTCGTTAAATTGTTTGGTTTACTGTTTCGTTTCATTTTGTTTGGTTTTTAAAAATGTTTCATGGTACTTAAATAAATTAAATTGTTTTTCTCTCTTATTTAGTAGCTTTTAGATTTAACAATTATTTGAAAATTTTTGGTTGTCATGGTAACCATATGTTATTGGAAGCCATTTTTCGGACTAATTCACAGTGCATTTTTGAAAATTGATTTTCTTATAACTTTTTTATTATTAAACATATTTCAATGAAATTTTGGTTAAAACTATTTCAAGACCTTCCTAATCCAATGGTATAGTCAGATTTTTAATAAAAAAATCGCTAATAAACTTTTGCTATTTTCGACATCGAAAAATAATCAGAAAATGCCTTGAAAATGAAAATTTATTTATGAAAATTTGTGCTGAAGTAGACTTTTTAATGCTCTATGTATTAAAAAAAAATTTTAAAATCGGTTGAAAAACATGGATTTTAGAGGTGCTCCCATTTCAAATGAGTCACACTGTATATGCGTAACTTTTTTATTTTCAGAGCTACAAAGTCAAAATTGTGAGAATAATTCATTACTATTTTGAGAATTATGGTATGGCTTCAGGTTGCTGAATTATGAAAATGACTGATTTTTTTTTATTTTTAATAATTTTAAAATTGTTAAAGAAAAATGTACGTAGAATTCAATTAATCTGTAACCATTTCCATTGCTAACACGATTTTCGAGATACGACATAAATTTGTTTTTTTTTTAATGAAATCCTCAGTTGATTATGGGCTCATAAAAAAACTTTTATTTTTATTCTGATTTTAGAGAATATATTAAACATTTGTATGCCTATCTTTTTTGGTTATGTTGAAATGATGAAATATTCTATATTTTTTAATAACTTCCAAAAAGAAACAAGTAGATTTAAAAAGAATATTTATAACATTCACCTTAATTACAACTCTGAAAAACCAAATAGTAGATTTATTTTAGGAAGATTAATATTATTTTTTTTTAATTTTATTAAACGGCAATCAGAAGAGTACCTACATTCTATAAGCTATTATGATAACTTTAAATCCAGTATGGAAGTTAAATTCACAAGAATTGTCCTAGAAGTTCCTCCAGCGAGAAACTTCTTCCACCTCACTTAAGGTCGATTGGTCAACATCTATTTAGTCTCTTTTGGTCTCTATTGTCTGGAAGAAGTATATTGGGATATTGTTCAAGTCTGTTGTGGTGTTTGGTGCTTCTGTCACTGATAACATCTTGAACGAAGGGTATTCCCAGGAAGCTGTGGGCATTTGGTGGGATCTTTGTATCACAGCAATACTCGATTTACTAGCACATCCCCATGCGTTCAAATTGGTTTTATTATGGTTTTATAGAGTAAGATTTTATTTTCCAGTGATAAACTGGATCTCCTCCCAAGTAGTCAGCATAGTTCTCTTAGTCTCAGGTCCATTTGTTCTCCTTTTTTTTATTATATGTTTTCCTCATGTAAGCCAACTATCAAGATTAATTCCGAGATATTTAAAACCTGCTGCTTCTGGTATTTGTTTGTTGTTTATAAATACTGTCGGACATGTTTCTTTCTTTAATATAAAAGTTATGTGTTATGATTTAGTATTTTAATTTTCCATTTTGGCATCCAATCTTCAAGAAGATGGAGGTGGTCTTGTAAGTTAGTAGATATTATTTGTAGATTTTCATAAGAAACCATTATAACGGTGTCATCACCTAAAGTCCCCGTCAGTGTATTATTCGCTACGGGAAGGTCTGATGCATAGATTAGGTACAAGTACAGGCCAAGCATAATGCCTTGTGGTACAACAGACTTGATTTTGTGGGGGTTAGAAACTTCTCAGTTAATTTTTGTTCTAAAACTTCTATCCATGAGGTATGATTTGAAGAGGATATAGTATTGAATAAGTAGCAATTGTTTAACTTTATATAATAGGTCGTCGTACCAGACCGTATCAAAAGCCTGGCTTATATCAATAAATGTTTCTGTACATTATTTTTTTTACCGATGGCTTCATTTATTGCATCCAAGATACGATGATGTTGCTGCATGCATTAATATTTATAAATTCATTATTATATTTGGTTTATTATCTTTAGGTTGCTGCAAATACGATTTTTAGTCCTTGTGACGCCTTTTCAGCCATTAGGAAGGCTTCTCAAGCTTTGTGCCCATGGAGATTTTTATTAGTACATCAAAATGCACAGAATACTCAAATTTATCTAAGTATAATCGGCCATGTTGTTCACGCTATAGACATTTTTTTGAGCAAAAAGTAATTGTTGGATAACATTCCTTAACTGGAAAATTGTTAAATAAACTACTTAAATTTGACTTTAGAATTGATCATGCTTTCAATCATTCTGGATATTATTTCTAGGCGACATACCAATATACCAAACTTGAATTTCACTGGAAAATTGAGTCTTTCGCGTTTTGTCCATTTGTGAATCATTCGACTTTTTTGAAAATCAAACATGGGTTGAAAAGTGTATTTTTGTGGCAGAAAGAAAAATCTACAGACAGACGGAACTCGATTAAATGTTGTCATATTTAAGTTTCACCGAGATTCGATGAATATTTCGTTTTTTTATCCATTTTATGGAAACATCAAATTCAAACGTATAGTATTTTTTTTCAAACAGTACACGTTGAAGAATACAAGACGAATTGCATCAATTAATTTTTGGGATATGGTGATTTTACAAAAATTGTGAAATTGGCTTAAGAATCATATTAACTATACTTATGTAAAAGTAAAAGGTAAAATAAAGTAGATTTCAATTTAAAAAGGGTTTCTTTGAGCAACAGAATGAGTATCATCAAACAATGGTTTCTGATTTTAATATTGTCCATCACATATCGTTCTAGACAATTTAGACTTATCAGATGCTACTTACGACTTACCATTTAAGTATAATAATTGAAAGCATAGAAATTTGTATCACAATAATATACGATATGTCTAATACCTTTAACAGTGTAGATTTTAATCACCTACTGGAAGAACTTTGTTACTCGGAAGTGGTAGTATCACACATAATTTACAAAATAGGGAAATTAAGGTAGAAATAAGCTATTTGACCTATAAATTGAACTAAAAAATACAATTATCTTATAGACAAATAAAAAGTCCCATAAGGATCTTTTTGGGAATTTTTCTATAGTTTAACATCGATTTAGCAGAAAATTTTTTAAATGTTTATTTTACATTACTAATAATAAACTATAACTATAAAATGTTAGCAGTATCTGTGGATAATACTAGTATTTTATTTTCTAATTCTAACTTAACTGATATTTTGTGAAACATAACAGATATTGTCTAAAAGTTATTTGTGGCATCTTTCTGTATTTTCTTTCTGTTCTTATTTGGGATTTACGGCCACACAACATTAACAATGATTCCTTATGTACAGGGATTATCTGAACAGCTACGCACTATGGGTGATAAATTTAATGTTAGAACGGCATTTCAAACTACTAACACTTTAAGATCTATACTTACAAAAACAAAACCGGTTAATAGTGATCAAAATTCAAAAAACTGTATTTACAGTATTCCTTGTTGTGACTGTGACAAATATTATGTTGGTGAGTCATCCAGACCCTTCAATGTAAGATTGGGCGAACACAAAAGTTATATTAGAAAAAATGAAATTGAAAAATCAAAAATTTGTGAACACGCTTTCGAAAACGGACATCCAATAAATTGGAATGGAGCAAAAATTTTAACAAAAGAACCGGACAGTAAAAAGAGAAAAATTAAAGAATCTACAATAATTTTACTAAATGAAGACAAATGCGTATCAAATTATTCTGTAGATTGTTGTACAATATGGTTACCGATGCTAAAAGAAGAACTTAGCAACTTGAATATCTAATCTAATCAACTTTTCTGTGAGCGTAGTAAGTATCCATGGTTATAATATAAACATTAAAATTGTGTAATTTCACGAATTACACAAGAGAAAGACTATTTAGCATTGAGAAAGGAAACAGACTAAGTTTCCGAAACGTCTGCAAAACATAATTGTTTTTATTTTATTTTAATTATATTTTATGTCAAAAAATCAACCTTTAACTGTTCCTTTGACGTAAAGTCACAGGCGTTTTATTGTTTTAATGGCTTTATTTGTTGACCAATATGACTATCCTAGGTTTTCCCCCTCGGCGGAGTTGTGTTAAAGTGGTGGGGGGTAAAAATGTACCCCCAAAATGGGCATTTTTTCGGTTTTATGCTTATATCTCGTAAAGGACTCACTATATCGAAAACATTGTTCTATTAAAAGTTGTAGGGCATTAAATTCTGCATTGAGTGATACTAGGCGCATATTTTTTGGACCACCCGTTCCCATACTAGTGCTCATCAAAGTTTGACAAATTTTGCATATTTATGAAAAATGTTTTATTTGCACTATATGTACTAGTCTTGTACTTAACTGATATAAAGATGGAGGCAGGATAAATAAATAAATAAATAAATACACCACAAGTAATTACGACCAAATCCCAGAAGGCTGAGCCTTGTGCGGGAGGGGGCTACACATTTATAGACAAGGGACACACATCCAATATCCGTGTATAATGGAAAAATCCCTCTCACAGTATTTTCCATTGCCACGAACGGGATTCGAACCCGGGACTTTTGGGTGAGAGGCAGGTACTCTACCATCTCGACCATCAGTCATACACAATTCTTAAAATCAATTAGTAATGATTATATTTCATAATAACAAAAATTGTAGTTAAAAGTATGAAAAAGGAGAAAAAAAATAGGAAGTTACACAGATTTCACAGACGTTGACGTTTCATTCTCGTTGGGCATCAAGAGCATTAAATCTGCTGAGCGCCTCCACCGAAGCAAAAGACACACTACTCCTGAGGTCATTTTTACCGAGTTAATGGTGGTGACCATGACTCAGGCAGGAGTAATTCCTTTCCAACGACAGAAATAAAGCACGGCGTATTAGCTTGCTTACTGAGAGGCTTGAAGGTGAAGACTTCCCAGGAAAGCAAGCTAATGAAGATGCAGACCACCTGATTGTTGCCACGGCCCTTGAGGTATCACAGGAGCATGAGAAGGTTGTGGTAGTTGGTGAAGATACGGACCTCCTCATTATGCTCAATGCTCTAGCCACACCATCAGCAAACAAATATTTTTTAAAACCTGGAAGAGGAACGACCCCAGCAAAAGTATTTGGTCCTAACAGCTGGTAGACAGCATCAGAAGGCCAGTGGCCACTCATATTTCTCCACGCCATAAGTGGATATGACACAACTTCAGCACTCTTCAGGCAGGGTAAGAAGAAGGTGGTCAAGCTGTTGGTCGAAAATAAATGTCTTCTCGAAGAAATCAAACCTTTCTTCGAGTATGACACTCAAGCTAAACCTATTGCCGAAGTTGGCCTACGATTTTTAACAACCCTTTACGAAGGTAGGGCAGGAGATACTTTAGATAAATTGCGATTCGACCTGTTTTCCAAAGCCCTAGTGAAATCCAAATTCAACCTGGCATGCCTACCACCAACATCCGAAGCAGCCCGCCAACATCGCTTGAGAACTTACTTACAAGTACAAATGTGGTTAGGACACCAGATGGATCCGCTCCTCTGGAGATGGCAGGCTCCAAAGTTTGGTTTTGACCCCGTTCCTAACTCCAAGAAACCAGCTCCACAGTCTCTTCTCTCCACAATTTTCTGTAAATGCAACAAGGGGTGTGCAGGTGGTTGTGGGTGTCGGAAGGCTGGGATTAATTGCTCGTTGATTTGTGCCAACTGCAAGGGGAACTCCTGCACTAACTCCCTTCAACCAGTTGCAATTGACGGACCAGATGTTGACGAAGACCTGGACTGCATATATGAGGCGACGAAAATTACAGACTTCCAGGAGCCGAGTGATGGGGCGACGGACTCCGTATCGGAAATTACAGACTTTGAAGAGCAGAGTGGCCCAACGAGAATCAAACGTCGACTTCTGTGAAATCTGTGTAGCACCCTATTTTTTTCCCCTTTTCTTTTTCACACTTTTAACTACAATTTTTGTTATTATGAAATATAATAATTACTAATTGATTTTAAGAATTGTGTTTCTTTATCCTGCCTCCATCTTTATGTCAGTTAAGTACAAGACTAGTACATATAGTGCAAATAAAAATTTTTTCATAAATATGCAAAATTTGTCCAACTTTGATGAGCACTAGTATGGGAACGGGTGGTCCAAGAAATATGCTTCTAGTATCATTCAATGCAGAATTTAATGCCCTACAACTTTTAATGGGACAATGTTTTCGATATAGTGAGTCCTTTACGAGATATAACCATAAAACCGAAAAAATACCCATTTTGGGGATACATTTTTACCCCCCACCACTTTAACACAACTCCGCCGAGGGGGAAAACTTAGGATAGTCATATTGGGCAACAAATAAAGCCATTAAAACAATAAAACCTTTTGTAGCAATTATTTCCGATTTGGATTTTAAGCATACTGGCCTACAGATATTTTTCAGATTATCAGATTAATGTTCAGAAGTGTGGCCGTAAATCCCAAATAAGAACAGAAAGAAAATACATAACAGATTTCATGAATAAAATTTTTGGGACTACAATCAACAGGCTCTGTATTCTGTAATAATTGGGTTTTAGTTTAACAGCGTTTAACAACTAAAAAAAAAAATTGTCTGAAGAATAGTTATATTTAACCTACTGTTTATCTTTTATCTGACTTTGTTGCTTTTATCGCTATATTTCATTATTTATGTTGTTTTAATTACTTGCGGTTTATTTTACTTGACATAATTAGAACGTTTAAAAAGCAATACATTTCGTGAAACGACTTCCTTATATTTAATAAGTACATAATTTTTTTTTAATTATTTTTCTGGAATCTAAAATATTTCATTACACCATAAATTCATAGAATTTATCTTTGTAACTTTTAAACACTTTAATAGCTCTGTATCTAGACTGAAGTAATCCAGTTTCAAATCCAAGCGTAATCAATTCAATGAGTAATATGGAGACGATGGATAAAAAAGTATGTTTTATAAATTGGTTCACCTCCAAAAAAAAAACAAAAAAAGTTTTTTGGACGCTTGAATCATTCCCAAAAAGTTATTTCGAACTATTTTGAAATTTCTAGTTCATTCCATGATAAAACTTTTTGTAGACTAATATTTTATCCCAAGGATCTACTGACACAATTCTAGTTGCAGCGAAAATCGTACGACTATACGTAAAAAACATATCCAAAGAATTCTCTTCTGTATTATTTTAAATTCTTGTCATTTCCATCATTTTGTTGTGGTCTTCTTCTTCCTCGGAGTCATTATTTTCGGTTCAGAAGACAAAACAACAAATTGGTCGTAATGTTAAGAATTTAAAATAATCACCGGGGAAGAGAACTAGGAAATTGTTCTAGGTACACATCAGCGCCGCCTTAGAATCAAGAGAACGTTGAACTGACTAAAAAAAAGGAGGACGTTTCAATTCTACCCATATGGTTTTTTCTTAGATCCCTTCGGAGTATCTTAAATGAATCCCATGAAATTTTTTGTATACTATAGGGTATTAGTTGGCGGTTGTCCCAAGTTTCATTAAGTGAAGTATGTCTAGTGTAAACATTAAGTTTTCCGTTTACATCTATTTTTGTATAGGTAGGTATAAGAAAACAAATTTTCTAGTAGGTCCAGACACTTAAAAAAACTTAAAATTCGATAAATTTTGCACCAAAGCTAAAGGCGTGGAATAGGAGTAGAAACACTGTACCCACCACTAATAGAGCTGTACAGATTTAGCTAATTTATAAATAAATTCTAAATCAAGTAAATTTTACCTTTGGGGTAGAAAATAAGACTACGTCAAGAGCCAAACAAAATTTGTCACATTCACTACTGACTGATATTATATTATTTTCATTGCAAAGAAGACACTTCACATCGAAAAATTTTCAAGGGTAAAAAATAGGGACAAAAAGCTTGCATGTACTACGGTTATAATTAGAGGTAGAATTTTGCAAACTTGTAGACATTACTTCCAAGGTAAATGTAAAAATTCAAATCCTTTTATGCGAAGACCTTTCACATATTATTTATGTTCATAGAATTTAATGCTGAAGAAATTGCTACTGAGAAGAAATAAATAAACTAGTATTTTTTAAATTTGACTCGCCCCTTCAATAAATATAAATAAAATCTACAATACATGAAATAAAATATCATTCAGTTTTACAAAAACATATCAACTAGTTAGGGTAAGGCATCAGTAACGAAATATAACTTACCCTGAATTGGAAGTCGGTATAAACATGAAGAAATAATACCAACCCAGTAATCCACGAGAACGTATTTTTGTGCAGACTTCAAATTGATAGTAGATAATAAGTAATATTTTCTCACCTTGCAATAATGGATATACAGATTTTATAAGCTAAGTGGATTCTATTTCATATTTCTTAGAGGTACCTACTTTAAATTTTTCAAAAGTGGTTTAAATTAAAAAAATACATATTTACAAATGCATTATGACAGCAAAAAATATATAGGTTTCTAATCTAAGGGATAGGATAACATACCTACCTTGAAATATTTATCAACAAAATATGGTAAACAACGTTGCTAGAAATATTAAGAAAGTCAATAGAAAGTTTATAAAACCAACGCGTCGTCGCACGTCGTTAAGTCATTCAGATGAGTACATTGGTATACCACTACAAAGGGGGTAGAAACCTATATTGAAAGAACAATACTAAATAATTACTATTCAATGTATGACGGCAGTAAATAATTCTGAGGTGTCGAGATACGACTACATTATTCTTTTGTAAAACAAATCCCTCCACCGAAATATATCATGTGGTAGAGTAGAAGGGTGGAAGGGTAAACAAAGTGCTTTACAATTATTGTCTATAAGCACAACTGCTGATTATATTGTTTCTTCATCGTGAAACCTGCTTTTTGTTTTTGTTCTGTTCTAATTCAGTTCATTCTTTATTTCTAGCTAAATTTCCAAATTTATTCGCCATCTTAGTTAATTTATTGTCAGGTGTTCAATCACAAGTGTTTATAGTTAATTTCCAATATTATGACTTGAATTTTAGTTTTATTGGTATGAGGTTTTGCCAGCCAAAACCGTATTTGAAAAAAAAACATGTTTTTATTTGCACCGTTCATAATACAGTCACTTGGTGCCAAAAAATATCCAAACTTGGAACAAATTCTATGTTTGTAAATTTTTCGTGCGGAAAATGTAAAATCTTTAGATATGCATTCATCACGGTCAAAAAAATTTGAGCGTATACATAATATTAATGACTAACAAGAAACACAATTTGGATTTTTTTTCCATTTGGAATTTACTGAAACAAAATAACGGGCACTTTTAAAATAAAAATTTTGCCTTTATTATCCTTGTGTCATTTTAGATTTAGTCTCGAATTTAGTAGATCAAATTTTCAACCCCTGTAACTCGGCGGGTATTAAAGCAAAAATAACGTTATAGGGGGGTTTCTTGGGGTAAAATTAGATGATCTACACGTTCCAATAGTCACTTTTTTTTCGAAACCCCTGAGTTGCGTTAAAACCCCCAACGAAAAAGCACCCTTATTCCTTTTCAATATTTGTTATTTGACCCATTTTGACTCAAACTACCCAAAAATATTTGAATTTAAAACAGCTATAGAATTAGTTCGAAGTATGATCACCAAGTGACGGTACTATACTTTTATTAGTAATAAAAATATATAGGTACACTGTGTTCATTGAAAAATTCTCCACCCCCAATATTTTTACCCTACAGAAAATTTCATTAGAACAAAAGTCGCCGCGACACGTCGATTTTTTTGATGCATAATATATATTTTATTAATATTTTTTATATATTATATGTATATCTTTTTAAGAATAATAACCCTAGTCTAATTATCATAAACAATCAAATTGCAATATAAACCCCTTAGGAAGTTGTTTAAACATTTAATTCTTGTCAGAAATATGGGTCCGTTATGTTACCTTATGTAAAAATTGCAATAAATTTCACGAGTCATTTAAGAGTTGTCGAAGTGAAACGACAGTTTAGGGGAATAAAGGGATAACCATTTATGGTTACTAATTTTAGATACCCCAGAACCTAAATCTGTTAACAATGAGTAGGGCTGCTCTAGCATACATTATATTGTACTGACAATGAGAGCGAATAGTGTATTGGTGCAAATAATTGGTTGTTTATACCCATAGCCATTTAGCACAACCAGCTTTTATATCATAATTGGACGAAAAGTTTGAAAAACCCATTTCTAAATAAAAAAATATCACATGTCTCTTAATATACATTTCTATTGGGCCATGTTCTTATTTTAAACGATTTTAGATGAGATCCGTTTATTTGATAATATTTCAAGCAGAGAAGAGCTAATAAGAACATAAGGTCTATAATGGTGATTCTTATTTAGGCACTTAAATTTAAACAGTTCTATATTTCATCTTTCTCACATTCGGTTCTTAAATTGATCCTTATTAAATGGACACTAATTTGCGAATTAATTTCGATTAGCTTATTGTGTCCTCTGATTTACTGTTTATCAAAAGAGATCAAAGACCTTAAAATAAAATCGAATAAAAGAATCGTTTAAACCTTTTCAGTGCTATTATTTAATGTGTTCCAAATAAAAAAAAAGATCATACGGCTCATTACACTTTAAATGTTGGTTAAAAATAATAATGAAAACATCTGGCACATTATTAATAATGTTTTGCAGTAGAAACAAGTACTTTTACTCATCCACATGGAACCATTTACTGATTAAACAAATACACTGTCATAAATCTAGCATTCTCACAGTTTTTATTCATTTTAAATAGATCTATGTGATTGTGATGGCCAGACTCTTGTTTATGCTGCACCATTTTTACGACTTTTAAACTGGATTTCATTTAAATAATGGGTAATGGAATTGGTAAAAAATAAATTGATTTTATGGCGCTAGGATAAGAAAACATTGAAGTTAAGAAAAATAACTAAGAACTAAAACTTTTTATGTGTAACTACGATAACGAATAACGATTGCTATTTAATCCTCTTATGTCATAAGTAGTTCTTAATCGTAATCCTCTTAGAAATTGGTGACATGTTAAAGGGTATCGACTATCTAGTATTTTTTAAATAACTTATTCACCGCTAAATATTTAACATATTGGGGTGAATGTTGCAGGCATTTGTATAGAATTAATTAAAAAACGCAATTTTGATAAGGTACATAATAAAATACTTTTTTTTTAAATCGGCATTAAAGTACCTCAAAATCGTCATTAAAGTGATAGTCATTAAAGTAATCCATTATTGTGCGATTTTTGTAGTTGGCCGAGGTGACAGATAAACGTAAACATTAATTTTTTATTGCTTGTAATAATAATTGTGTTATAACAAAAGGTAAATAAATACAGTTTTTTACATCAGAATTGTATTATCACTATTATAATTGCTAAAAATAATGGTTTTCTTATAAAAAATTATTCCGACTTGACATTTAAAAATAATTATGACATTTCCTAATGTCACTTGAAATTTTAAATAATTATGACATTTCTTAATGTCACTGAAAATTATTTGAAAAATAGAGTTAATTAATCTTAATTTCATAGTTTTTCGATTTAAAAAAAAATGTAATATGCACCTCGGCATTAAAGTTCCTTTTTATCACTCATGTGGTTTATTTGCCTCGGCCCTACGGGCCTCGTCAACTAAACTCCACATTCATGATAAAAAGATTAACTTTAATGCCTTGATACATAAATAACTATTATTAGAAAGAATATATTTTAATAATTTTTTTTTTCAGGAAATATTTCCATCAAATTAGAAGAAATTGAAACTCCAGGAAGTTATAAAAAAATATTATTTTAATTAATTAATCCATCTGGTGGTGCTTATTGCAATATTAATTATTTAATAATAATAATAATGTCCTTAAATTTGTTTAAGGCATTAGAGGGAAAGGACTCGCATTTGACGTAAATAGTAATTATTTTACTATTTTAATTTGCTGTATTTTCATATGTCACATTGTAAAATTCGGCTCTGTGTACCAAATAAGACAAATATTAATGACAATAAAGCTTGTCAAGTACATAGAAAATTCAAAACAGAAAACTGATAAAACAGAAGATAGAAAAAAGAAATACCTTTATATTGGGGCACTTATAGTTTTAGAATCACTATAGTATATAAGAAAAAGGTAAATACTTTTTTTGTGCAGAATATTATAAGGATCATTTTTGGATAGATACTAAAATTGCGAAATCGTGGCCGTTTTGCGGTAAAATTAGAAGAACAGCGAACGTGCACTTTAGGGGTGGCTTTTAAGGGGTGCCAGGCTGTAATAAAATTGAGAGAGACCATGGAATATTGAAACACACCACTCTCTCAGTTTATTGGATTTATTTCCCTTAATAGCTCATTTTTCGTCTAATTTCACTGTAGTATAAAATCAGGAGCTGAGTAAGGAAATGCTGTAAAATGTGATGCATTCCTTTTTGTTCGTTAGCTAAGTATTGCTCAACATTGATCTTCGACAAGTTATGTGCCTCTTTGGCCTGTGTCCTGGTCGTTGTCCGAGGAAAACTGCAAAAGCGCAGTTATTTTAGAGCAAAACATCCCTACAGAAACAGGGTATAATGTCAATAATTGTGCGTGCTTATTAGATGGTATGCATATGTCACTTAAAGTTCGAAACGGCGAAACATTTGACTATGGAACATCAGCTCAATTCAATATTTTATTGAATTCCCCGGGTAACAGATTGGATGTGGTCTCTGATATTTACAAACGAAACTTCATCAAAGATATTGAAAAACTATTTCTATTAAAATCAAATGTTGGTATTTCTTTCTGTTGATGTGAAAATAAAACAGGCTTAATTAAATTCATTGCGGAATCCTTTAAATCTCCAAAATTTCGTTAAGAGACTGGCGTCTAAAGTCATTTACGTAGAATTTGATACCACATGCATAATGAATAATGATATCTCACAACGAAGTAACCGAGGAACCTGCCCTTTTCTGCGGTCACGAGGAGGCTGATACGAGGCTTGCTCTCCATGCTGCTCATGTGCTCATGTAAGCAAACACGGGATTCCCTCTGCCGTTACTCATGCTGAGGATATCGATATTTGTGTTTTATGATTGGCGCATTTGTCAGAAATTCCAAGTTTTTATGAGACTTGGTCATCAGAATAAATGTAGAATCATTTCATTGAAAATATTGTACCATGACAAAAAACTTTCCTGACAATGTCAACCCAAATTAATTTTCTTGGAGCTCTCATTGGTTTTCACTCTTTCGCTGACTGACAATGCGCCGGTCTTCTTCAGGAAAGGGAAGAGTGTCCTTTTCACAAAACTGAAGATAAATTCCAGCCATATATCCATCTGTATTCCTTAAACTTGGCGAGACGTGGAAATTGGATAATGCTTCGTTTGATGACATTGAGAAGTACGGCTGCGACATTTACGGAAAGCAAGTACACACATTAAAAGTTGATAATTTTGCCCAACTGTCCTTATTGACAAAAATCGATGGAAAAAGATGAGCTACCAATTTATGTGGTAGAATTCTTTGAAAATTGTATATTTTCCAAAATTTTCAATTTATTTCATATTTTATCAGTACACTTAGTAACTTTGAAGACAATTATAATTATAACAAATGTGGGATGTTTGGATCCGTAATGATATGCGTTAACCTAATATTAAAAATTATACTGAGATCCCCAACATAAAGAATACTGAATACCTTTTACGAGTGTCACCCCCTATGATGCATTTAAACATAAAAATTAACCGGTATGATTTTCAGCTATAATATCCCTAAGACATTGATAATGTACGAGATAATTTTATGACAATCGAAAGCACGTTGCTTGGTAATAGCCCGACGCCGAAGGCGGAGGGCTATTACCAAGCAACTTGCTTGAGGTTGTCATAAAATTATGAGACATTTGTCAATGTCTGAGGGATATTCGGTCAGAAAATTTTTTGAAAAAATAAAATCAAAATGTCGCAATACAACAAAACAATTATTTATTTATTAAAAGTTTATAGATTGAGAATTGGCATTGCCTAAACGTGACGTTTTGATATTTATTTGGCAGTTATTATGAAGTTGTCAAAGTTAAGCAATTTTGTTGTCATAGTGATTGAAAATTTCCCTGGATGATATTATCAGTGTAATCTTAACATAATTGGGTGATTTGTGTCACATGACAAGAAATAACGAAATTTAATTGGTTGTTAGAACTGTCAAAAAATTTTCAATTATATTTCACTAACACTTTAGCAAGCTTTTTCCATACTCACTCAGTTCTACTTAATACATAATAACACCCAATTTCCAAATGTTTATGATACCAAAAAACAGTAACATAAATTACCTACTTTTATTTATATCAAATCAAACCGAGAATCAAACTACCGTTATGGTTTGTAGTAGTATATGAAAATTTCTATCAGGAATCAGATAATCATGGTTTGTTAAAAAAAACTATCTTAGTACTAATTTACTCACATTATCTAAATATAAAATACAGTTTAAGATATTAGATAAAGATAATCCTAATTAAAATACATTATCGTTTTTAGTTACAACCGTAAATGGAAATAATATGTAAATGAATTTACACATGTGTTAAGTTTCCAACTACTAGTGTATATTTTATTGAATACAAACACGTTTTTATATTTAGGGGCGAATTTAGTGTTACATATTTAACAAACACCTGACATCACATCAAAATTAATAGTATTAAAAATGTATTCTAATTATTTGTGTAAGAAATAAACGATTAATTAATAAGGGAAACTGAAGTTCAAGGTCAATGTAGATTTATTGTTATTTATATTGACATCTTAATTTATTACTGTCATGTCTTTATAATACAATTTATTGTAATTAAATTCGTGGAATTTAATTTGATACAAATAAGCAAGAGTAGCACCAAGGAAGATACTTTTAAAACTGATATAAAAACTTAATTTTCAAAAATAATATTAACGATTTTAAGACTTTAACGGAGCTTGATGATTTGTTGAAGAGTTTTTGGGTTATTTACCGCGTTGAATATATTAAACTCTTAACGTTTTGGTCATCTTGTAAGTTCTGGTATAAAGTAGTTCACTTCTGAAGCAGATTACGACATAGTGATTGAAACGTCAAGAATTCAAAATAATTAACGTGGAATGGAACCGGGAACCTTTCTACAAATAATATTAACGATTCATACAAAAATCAAAAGAGAAAATTATTGTTGCATTATGTGTTGGAATTCAAACAACAATGTTGTTTTTAAGATAATGAAGTGAATAATACTGACGCTATAATTATAATATATTGAGTTGCAATTTATAATTATGTTAGATTATATTTTGATTCTAAGGTTTTTTGCGAAGATGATAATTTGGGGAAAAGTTTGCTCAAGCAAAGACTTAATTTTTGAAGAAGACCACGGTAAGATGACCAACAGTCAAAATAATCGACGCGGAAGAGAACCCAAAAACTGTTTTACAAAAAGACTAGATTATAGTTCTTATATTTTTGTGTCGACAATTTTGTAGAAGAGCGAGTCTATTATATTTATAGGGATCCAAATATTAGAAAAACAATATTTTATCTGTATGTATGTTTAACCGCCCCGCCCGACAGCAACTTTTACACCCCATACACCTATTCTTGGTTGAATTACTTTATAAAGCATCAAAAATAAGTAAGTGAAACTAAGTTCAAATTAATTTTATCTGAATGCTTTTGAAACGCCGGCGCCGTGAATTAATAATTTATAAATACAAAATTATTAAAATATCATTCTTGACCTAATAAAAGAAAATGTCTTCCAATTGGATCATTTACACATACTTTTGAACAGTTAAACGTATGGAATGCAACCAACCCTCGAAAAACCCAATGCTTATAATGTCATTATTAAATATCGTGAAACATCTAAGACATCTACACATAACTTCCCAAACAGCTTGTATATAATCTGGGCCAGGGCAGTGTTTTATGTGGGCAGAACATGAACATGGTACCTTTAATAAACGAATGAAATCTAATAAATGTAAAAAAAATCGTAAGATTAGATATTTTTTACCCACCTGAAATTCCTACTTCTCTTTAGAAATTTTGATCTGAGACCGGCAGAGACGATAAATGATTTTTTATAGTAATGCAGAACTATACATACAAATTCTTATAAGACCCATAGAATATCAAACAATTTTTGTTGTACAATACTCTGTTGTGCAAGACAATTTTTATAATCGACACCACAATTTGTGCAGATTCATTCAAAAATTTTGGTTCTATATTGCATCTGCAATTTGTTCTAGCTAATGTATTAAAAATGTATACCATATGTTTGGCAATTATAATTGCATGCACCGTAGATGATTCGTCCCCAAAAAAGAAAATGAAGCAACGAGTTTGGACAAAACGGTGGTTAAAAATGTAAATCTCTTCAAGAAGGTGCAGTTATCTTCTTCTTTAGACTATAAAAATTATTTAAAAAGGGATTGGAAAATGCTAAAATGCTAAAAGTATCCGCCAGTCAAGCGCCATGACGGACTCCTGTTACTACGTCTTCATTTTTCATACATCCACATACAACTAAGGTTTTATTTGTTTTGCAAAAAATCCACTCCTTCAGACATGCAAATCCTACAAGGTTAAGAGTTAAAAATATTATACCCTTATTTCTAATTCAATATATTGTATACATTTTATACACGTTACAACTCTGTCTAATATGAAAGAGATTAGTAGAGTTTGATGATACCTCTCCTCTGTATTTTCTAGATTTTGTCTAATTACCGAATAATTCCTAAATGAGAAATTGAAAATTGAAATTATTTTATTTTTTGTAATGGATTTCCCACTAAAATCCGTCAAATCTTACAGGCATCAACAAAGAATTAGAACAAATACCGAAAATTCTGGAACACGGTAATATTTTTAGGACTATTTCTTGAGAGGTTCTGGTGGAGTAGCAAGAAAATATTACTGAAAAATCAGCCTAGCATTACGTCATTCATTGCCCCATGCAAAATAAGATAATGCATAAGTAGTAAGTCTAACAGCTTTGGAAATCAACCAAAAATCTGTTTTAATTTGATCGCTTATTTCTTTAGATATTACCGTATTATCTATTGAATCAAAGCTTACCTATCTCATCTGTGTTAAACAAAGTAATACTCCAGGAAATAAAAGCATGACGATTGAGTTTAAATACTAAAACCTTTCGTGTCTGCAGTTTTAATTCAAGGAATGACAAAAGACAAAAGAAGCCGAGATATGATTATGATTATCCAAGTGAAGCAGAAAGGAAACTTATGTATAGATATCTGGGTTGCTAATTAAGATCAAACCATAGACTGTTCCTTCAACTTCAGAAATTCGAATAGGTTCTTTAGTCTATTAACTCAAATCGTTAGTAATTGAGAGCTCTTTAGCTCATTTTTTTGCATGCATTATTTAAATACTTCAGCTAAATTAATTTCTGGATATTAAAGTCTTCTAAATTATTGGTATTCAGTGTTTGGAAGCAAATTGAGTTTTGTGAGAAGATGGGTGAATATGTCATTCAAGAAGCGTATGAGGTATCACAAAACATTTGCAGTTGATACTACCTGAAGACCACAGGAAACCATAGTATTGCCCCTGGACTAGTTTCTCGATACCGTAAATAACTATTTTATCGGTTTCAGGATATTAATCCTTTGTTTACATATACAAAAGTAGGCTGGTAAGTAAGTCATAACGAAAGTTGTATAGTAATATTTATTGCCATGCCAACAGCTTGTACGGTAATATTACAATACAGATCTGTCAACAACTGTCAACAGATGAAATAATAAATAATGAAACTATAGGGCTATTTATTAATAAAAACAGACAGAAAACTCCAAACAATAATAATTAAATACTGAAATGTATCACCACTGCTCCTGCTTCCTGCTTCTTATAATATGTATTAATAATATCTTAATGTCTTTATTTTCTGTAACCGATAAACTGTTGAACAAATCACGGATGTTATGAATCACAACAGCCTTAGATGTCTTAAAATACTCGCTCTACGAGCTCGAATTTCCGATATCTGCGGCAGTTATGATACTCATAACATTCTTAGATATGTTAATAGCTATAACTTCAGCATTATTATATATGAAAATGTAAAATACTTCGAAAATACAGATTATTTTCAACGTATATAATTTTAATTTTTTAATATCGTTAAAATTTGAATTTTCTACATTTCCTTCACATAAATTTAATAATTATCATATTTGTTTCTTTGATGTGGCGATTATGGGAAACGGATTAGACAGAAGAAAGAGAATGGGAAAACGACTTGATATAAATCGGGATGGCACCGTTATGATATGCTATATTATATTTAAAAAAATGGAAGTGATACTATTGTTCAGGTTAGCTGACAAAAGTAGGCGTTGCATTATAATTATCTCACACTACATAGGATTGACCAGATTTAATTATAGACTCTATTACGAACGATCGTCAAACGTCAACATCTATATTCAAATGGATTGTTAGATTATACCTCACGTGACATGACTTACGCCTTTCACTGGGTATAAATATTTATTAAAATGGTTTTAATTCATGTTTTTGTTCTAGAAAACTCGCTTTTATTTCTTGTTTTATTAATTTTGTCTGGATGAGAAATTTGTTTTTGTAGGCTTATACATAAATAACTGTATAGGGTAACTAGCATTTTGTGTGAGTATTTAAAAAAATTGTTATTATTTATACTTACAAGTATGATGATTTAATTTTAAAAACAAAAATCGGTTTTCTCACTTCAATATATTGAAAAATAAATACGCACTATGGGTTTCAATTACAACCCTTTGATTTGTTTGTTTTCTTAAATATTGTAATTATATAAATAAATAATTAAAAAATACACTGCATAAGTATTGTAGCATATTTTTTCTCTTTGAGCTACCAACATCAATTTTGGCACGATATCTAGTGCAAGTAAGGGTTATGAATCTGCATTATCAACAATAGAAAACTGGAGGGGCTCTCATATTTTTCCCACCAATTTTTTTGTTTGCCATTTTATTGCAACCTTGATATTGGAAATGAATATCCTGAACAATTTTACGTAATAAAGACCCCCTTGTTGGGGAGTCGTAAGACGCACCATTTTCTAGAAAAAAGGGATTATGTAAAACGGTGTTCAACTTACGTGAAGGTACATTTTTAGCTAGGCTTCGCCCGAGACATGACAATAAAAAAATTGTTATGAAAAGAGAGAATATCATTTATTTAACTAATTAAAATAACAAACAATTAAAACAAAAATAAACAATTATTAAAGGAGGAGTTCAAAATGTTCCCTATTCATTACATAATCCCATTTTTCCTGAAAACGGTGCGTCCTACGGTTCCACAACAAGGGGATCTTTTTTACGTAAAATTGTTCAGGAAATTCATTTTCCGACATTAGAAATTCAAGAAAATGACAAACAAAAAAATTGGTGAGAAAAATATAGAAGCCCCCTCCAGTTTAGTACGGCCCAGGTTAAATTTTCTATTGTTGACAATGCAGATTCATAAGCCTTATTAATGTTAGATGGCGTAGTGGGCTAGAGCATAAGTGACAGTCATGGCTCTGACCACACTGCCTATCGTGTACTGTTTCGAGACCCGGCACCGGCAGATGGCAATGTCAGTAGAGTAGTAATGGCGGAGCTGGGTCTCCCCCCACCCTTTTTTTTTTGTGGTGGGGGGTAACTAGGGTAATTCGAGTAATGTAGGTAATTAGACTGATGTAATTGCAATAGAGGTAATTAGAGTATTGCAGGTAATTAGCCTGATGTAGTTGCAATAGAGGTAAGTAGAGTAATGTGCAGTAATTAGACTGATGTAATTGCAATAGAGGTAATTGGAGTGGTGCAATGCAATTGTAGTTGTAATTAGTGTATGTACCAATATGTGTATGAGTACTCCAAGTAGTGGTGGTGGGGTAGCTCAGCTAGACTGCTATAAAGAAGATGTAGTCGCAACACAAAATCATTTCTATCGTGTTCTATCGTGAACCATCTACAGCTAACAAATCAGCCTAGTGCAGTCAGTGACTTCAGTTATTTCAAGTGAGCAATATCTTATATTACTCTTTATAATTCTTTCATTATATTCATTTTAAATATGGCAATTTCCGAAGTTGACTTATTAGCACTTAATGAGCTAATAAATCAAGATATGCAGGTTTTAGAGCAAAGATCCATTTCAGCGTTAATTTTAAATAAACCTTATATCATAAAAAAAATATCTTTGGTTAATACAAGATTTGGAAAATCAATCATAGTAACTTTGTTTGAGGAAAGTTCAATTACGACTTTTAAATCATTTTTACCGAAACGGTTTGTGGAAATTATATGTGAGAACACTATCGATAAAATAAATTCGTCAAATGGTAAAGTTACATTGACATATTTAGGACAAAGTTCTCCAGCTTATCCTGGAGCAAAATCTAGTCCATTAATAAGTTTCGGTGTTTAATTCTCAAACAAAAATAATCGTAAAGTATTTAAGTTAGCTAAGTTTAAGTATTAAGTAGAAATGGAATATTGTGGAAGAATGCTAGGAGTATTATAGAATAGTATCACTTGTTAGCCTATAAAGATTCTGATATATCTAAATTGACATTTGTACAACATATTTTTACTTCGTGTACACCAATAGCTCAAACGTAAGTCCATTTAGTGCTGTTTTTTATGTATTTTTTTACATTTCATTTTTTATTTGTAGGTACGCAGCAAAGATGTGGATGCAATATTCAACCCAAACATGGACCCCTGCAGAAGACATTAAATCTGCCATTGAGAGATTGTCTTGTAAACTAGATGACTTAATAAGGGATGCATTGGTTTCATTAAATTATGATATGAATATCTGCTTCGACGCTGAAGAAGTTCGACGGGTTAAAGAAGCTTCTAAAGCGTATAGCATTGGTGTAAATCTATGTGGTAGATATTCCCGTGGCTTCTTAAATTTGGATGAGTTTTGTGAGCATATGGACAGAGTGGAACTAAAACATTTTCTATACGAGATAATGGAGTACCTACCTAAGAATATTATTGAAAAATATCAACTCGACCAGTCTGATGTAGAAGATAACAATGTAGATACATAAATAATATTCATCTTCTATTGTCATATTTATTACACCAAATATTGTATGTATCTGTAGTAAACAATATTCTGTATTTTATATTATATTATAAAACTGAATAAATAAAATACACATTAAAAGATTACATTCATTTTATTTCATATTTCTTATTACACAACAAAAAATACAATCATAGTATAATTAGAACAGTTTTTATTTTAATTTTATATTTAATTCTACAATTACATTCTGAGAAAATAAACAGTTGCAAGTACATCATGATTATTGTTGATAAAATTATCCAGATATCTTGATAGAAATAGGTTGCACTACTTAATTCCACAATAATAAATATTTTCTTTTTTTACTTGACATCGAGAAAACCATTCTGAACCGAGCCATCTAATGCGTTATAACTTAAATATGTATCATGAAGTATAAGTGCATACACTCGAGTTTGTTCCGGAAATTTCGCTTTTCGTGTTTCAAATTCTATTTTTATGTCGACAGTAGATGATTTCACTGCAACAGGTTGGTGTGAACAATCAATGACAAACAAAGGATTCTTCCTGAATTCCCCAAGATCCATCATGGGTTCGCTCATATCTTTATCATAGTAACTACGTTGGAAGTTCTCATAAGCATAATATGCTGCAGAATCGAGCTTCTTATCGAAATCTAAATTCCAACGTTCATATGGATATACTTCAGAGTTTAGAAATAGTCGAATATTATTTATGTCTGCGTGTTTGAACTGTGTAACATCCTTTGTTCTATCATTGGCCTGATCAGTGCCTTGAAAGCCAAGAAGGATGAAAAGTGGGCTTTCAAGACGGGTGGAGAGTTTAAGAGCCCATATGTCATAGGTAGTATCGCGTAGACAGGGAAGCTCATAAAAATCCCACGCACGGTAGACCATCTTAACTTTGGTATTATTACCACTTTTATTAATTCGATTCAATAATTTTAACTTTTGTCGATCTTCAGGTACAATGTGCCTTATCTTCCACTCAATTTTGCTGATTTCCAACTCTGCATCAACCTCACCGATATAGGAGTCTTTAAATGAGCGTGCAATTATCATAATTAATTCTTGCTTCACATTCAGAATGCCTTTGGTATAATCTTCTGCAAAACCCATAAGGAACTTAAGGGGTAGTTTGCCACTGAACACGTGACTGGCGGTATCTAAAATATCTTGTCTCTTTTCAGTGAGACCCCAACCTGTTGTTATTAATGAGCGTGCATGCGTTTGCCCATACGACACCATAGTTTTCATTGTGGTAGTAATACCAGGTCTTCTGACTACTGCTACTTGTTCACCACCCATTTCCAGTCGTATCTCTTCAAAGAGAAATGCTAGTGCATTATTGGATAAATAACAACGCTTTGTGGTGTCGCTAGGAGTAAATTTTCCCTCTATGTATATATAACTTTCTGAAATGTCGAGTATAACATCTTGAAAATTGATGGGAATACGTATTTCATCAGAGTTTCTGTAATATGGGGATCCATATGGTTTATATGTATGCTCATGTAGGCTAACTAGGGAATGATCTAACACAGGTTCATCAAACACCTCAAGTTTGTCACTAGTTGCAGTAGCCACCATTATTATGACCAATTTTTCGCAGTTTTAATCCAATAGATTTTAAAAAGGCTTGATCCTCAGCTGACAATCTATGTCTTAACTGTTTAAGGTATAGACTTTGAATGAATTGCTTTCCACATCTCCCTTTCTTTTTATCCATACTGTTGTTCGCTACAGTATCATACTGATGGTGATGTACTTGCTGTCGCTGTTTATATCTAAAACCCATTTGGTTGGTGATATCCGACTTTCTTCAATTCTAGCCTTACAATAATTTTCTCACCTCGAAAATCGATCAAATCACCGTTGTCGTCCAGTATGCGTAGTGTGATGTTGTCTATTAACTGACACCCTTTAGGTCTAACAGGTAAATATATGATATTTTTGGGTTCTCTAGTAAGTTTGTAGCCAGGCTCAACGTCTATGTCAAATTCAAAGAGAGTGTGTGACTCTTCTGCATTCAGATAAGCTCCAGAAATAATATTGCAATCTACGCGTATCATCCTTACTTTCATAATATCAACAGGCTGTGTTGATTCGTAATTTTTATTTGGTTGTAAATATATTTGTCCAAATCCCAACAGACTTCCTATTGAATTTGGTTGTCTAAAATCTACTTCATACTTTGACAAAATCTCGCACTTTAAGGTATTGTTGTTTGCCCTTAAAGTGAATATTTGCGTGTAATCCTTTCCATCAATATTCATAGCTTTCAACATTGCAGCATAGATTTCATCAATTTCATAAGCCCCCAGAGGTATGTGAACAGTAGTGAATGTATCTTTAGCACTAACCCTATATTGGAAGATGTTATTTGTTTCATCCACATTGTATATGGAGTTGTAAGAGTAGAATCCAATTAAACCTAACCCATGACGACTGCTCCTATCCAGTTCAATGGGTGGATCAAAGTTGACACTTAGCTCACTTAAGCGGCTCGTTAGTGTGAACGTGTACGACATGACTGATATAATTAAATTGTGTTACCCAATTTATTGTGGATTACAGCAATAATGGTATAATTTCCTCTTCTTAGAAGTTGATGGTAATATATTTACATTGTTATTGGATGCCACATTTACATCGTTTACCTTACAATAGCAGCAAAACATTTTTCTAGGTGTTGGACCATCATTTACGTCAACATTGCTTTCATAATCATTAAGGTAATGTTCTGTACAATATTGATATTTTAATATATCGACATCGTTCTGAAGATGTGTAGGTAGCTTATCCCATACTAATGCAATTTCATGTGAAGCCAACCCAATCATCACCTCTTTGGGCATATCTGCTAGTTGTTGTTTGCTCATCTTCAACAGACTACGCAAACGGGAGAATGCAATTAGTGAGTGACCCATTCGCTTGATACCTTCTCGATCTATTGCTGGGGTCATAGATTTCAGTTCCATGGCGTTTTATATTTGTTTCGTAGAGAGAAACTTTAAACACAAATGTCCACACAACACTGTGTTAAAATTCTGTACACGTTTGTAGTTATAGAATATTTGGTTGGCCCTCCTTGAATCGTTATTGAAATATGTAACTAATTCTATAGGTGGGGGTAAGTCGCCAAAACTATCAAAATAATTTACTAAACTACCTCGTTTTTTATATGCCACCCAATGTGTCCCAGGACCATATATACTATCCAAATTGATTATTGCGGATTCATTGTAATGTGGCCCATGTCTTGGTAGTGAGTCACGCATAAATACACCTCGAAAGTATGCTACCTTCATTTTATTAGCATAATATTTAAGATCAATGTCGGTAAGAGGTCTCCGAGGTAGGGAGTCTATTAGTTTTTTGAATTCTGTTTTAGATAAAGACCCATCCCCTTTCGGTATGGCTTCATATACATCCCCTTACCACTTTTCATAGCTATTGCTTCCATACTTCTGTTGTGCCGATTTGCTTCAGCTAATTCTTCTCTACCCTTTTTCACATCATTTACAGCTTTAGCAATACCAGCAGCCGTACCAGCCAAACTACCCAATGCAGATAATCCAGCAAAAATGGGTATTAGAGGTAAAATACCACCAACTTTTGGAATTGGTATAATTCGAGGTGTTTGAATATTGCGTTTTCCACCGGCCTGTTTTATATATCGACGTGCAGCTTTTAGAGCAATTTCAACCACCTTCTTTTGGTCTTTTACTTTTTTGCCTCCAGCATTTCGCAGTGTGTCACGCACTTTTCGTACTATCCCAGATCCAAACGCTGTCTTTTTAACATTCTTCTTACCTTTCTTTGTTTTCTTGATGATTCGTTTCCTTATTGGATTGCGAGATATTGTTGAATTACATCCCATACCAAGACGTTGTTTTCCCTTCATTATAGTTGTGACTAACCAAGCAGCTGCCTTTTCTCCACGTCCTGCGTCTTTGGATTTCACCCGTTTCCACGCAGCCTGTTCAAGCTGATAGTCTGCTTTATGGCGGGCTGCTTGATTACTGCTATTTTTGTCGTATGCAATATCGTGTTGCTTACACGCTTTATCGAGCTGATTTATGCCAGAATCACCTCGTGCTAACCTTTTATTTAAATCTGTGCCTGGACCACAAAATTGATAACCTGGCAAATGCAACTCGACGGGGAGCTTATTAATCAGGGAATTAACTAATCCTCCACCGCGCTTCGTACGTTTTTCACGTGTGTATCGTATCGTAGAAACCATTTAAATAAGAGTTGTAAATCACACATCTACTTATATAACATTTAGCCGCGGTACAATGCACATTGTGAAACAGAAACAAACGCTTTCTATAGATAATTTGGATGAAAAAGTTGGGCGTGGGTTAAGTGCTGATAATCGCCATGGACCACTACTACCTTCAACTGTACGTGCCCTCATAATAGGACCCTCGAATTGTGGGAAAACAAATGTCTTAATATCTTTGATCACGCATCGTTTAGGTTTACGTTTTTTAAATATTTACCTATACTCAAAGTCTATAAATCAACCCAAGTATGAGTATCTACGTAATGTATTAGCGCCGATTGAGGGGTTAGGATTTTATACATTTAGTAATGGTACGCAAACAGTGGAACCATCCGAGGCAAAGCCAGAGTCTGTGTTTATATTTGACGATGTAATATGTGAGAAACAAGATGTTATAAGGGGATATTTCAGTATGGGCCGACATAGAAATGTGGATTGTTTTTATCTTGGCCAGACATACTCTCGAATCCCGAAGCAGCTAATAAGAGACAATAGTAATTTAATTGTTGTCTTTAAACAGGACGACATGAATCTGCATCACATCTTTTCCGATCATGTGTCACCTGATGTAACGTTTACAGTATTTCAAAATATGTGTGCAAAGTGCTGGAATGACAAATATGGATTTCTAGTGATTGATAAGGATAGAGAAGTACATGGTGGGCGATATAGAAAAGGGTTTGATAGCTTCATATATCCATAATGCATTTTATTAAAAACTTCACTTGAATTACATACGTCGTTAGGATTACTTCGTTTACGTATGCGCTAAGATGAAGGTTACCAAAGATAATAAAAAATATAACAATCTTGCACATCCCAGTAGCGAAATAACACTCAAGCGACAGCTGATTGAGGCAACAGATGCTGTGCGGAAGAAGTTTAACTATATCAAGAACAAAGATATGGAGATGCACGTAACACTTGAAAAGATCTACCAACCGATAACTGAACCTTTAAATGTTATATCTTCAGCAGCAGAGAACAAATCTCATATCCAACAATTACATTCAAAACCATCATCATCAAGGGTGTCCACCCAGAGGGCTGTATCATGGGAGAGTGCTTCTGAAGAAGGATCCGATAAGTATGTAGGTGGTGATGATGTTCCACATTATATCCCCATTATGGAAACACCACCATCGTCAATAAGAACAACCCCTGTATCCGAAACTTCTCCAGCTAGTAAACTAGAAAAAAGACATGAGGTTGTAAAAAGACATATACAAAATTTAAAATCTGGTGATTCCAAGTATGATAGTTTATATGGAGTGCGTGTAGATCCCAAGACAGGCAAACTGCTGATGGGCAATGCCGAAATACGTTTTTCCCATGGAAATATTACGCTATGGTATGGCAATAAGAAACTTGGCGTGTATCTAGGTAGTCCTAAATTGTACGATCTAATATTTCTAAAACGCCCAACAATTTTAGATGATAATAGAGAGGGTGTTCTCGATGATGAATGGAGTAAGATATATGGAGAAATACTAAGAAAAACAAAGGCACCTTACAAAAAATTCGATGTAGCGAATGGCTATAACACTACTAAGCGTGAAAAATTTCACAAAATTATCAAACCATTAACATCTTCTACAATTGCGACACGATCGTCAACAAGTGGTCACGGCTTAAAACGTGTACCTACCCACAAATTGTACAGAAATAAAGATAAAGAATATATTTTTTGGAATAAACCCAGCGAACTCGTGGATCGTCTACGTCTACTATGGAGTTCGAAAATAGCGGGAAATAACAACCACGACAATGAAATAATAGAAATAATATCAGAACTTAGGGAAGAAAAAATAGTGTATTAAAGATGAAATAAAACATAGTATCATTATACTTAATAAGTATTATATAGTCTGCAATTTATAAACCGCATCAGATGCAGTCAGAAATGTCTACTGTAAACACTATCGACAAATTTGGACGCAGCAAAAGAATTAGTGCGAGTAAGTTAATAGCCCATCGTGGATTACCTGGCGTGGGTTTTAAACTTACCAGAGATAATCACTATGATATTGAAAATAAGCGTTTAAAAAATTTAGGGGAACCTGTCGATGATCAAGATGGTGCAACATGTAATTACGTTAACAAGCGTCTACAAACAAATGATGAAAATGCTGCCAAAGCTATTTTTGATACAACCGATGTAATTATTGGGGAAATGAAAAAATATGTTGATGTGGGACTTATAAGAAGTGGAGAAGAAAATCGCGCTATTTTCAATAAACAAAATAATGAGATGATGCAGAAAATGAAAATAGAAATGAGGAAATATGTTGATAAAGCAATTTCTGAAGTTAAACGTTCGGCCATAAACAATCGCAATACTTTAATCACTAGAATCTCTAAATTAGAGCATATTGCCACCGAACTCCAACCAAAGAAGGTGCAATCCGGAGGCCTAGCATTTCCACCAGAACTAATGCCTGAAGTTGATATATAGCTGAAGACAATTTTATAATGGAGGTTAGCAGCGAAAAATTACAAGTTGTTAACGAGTTACATAGAAATGCTCGACGAAATTTTCGTAGAAGGCGAACCATAATTAAGGGGTTTGGTGATTTGTGGCAAGCAGACCTAGCTGAAATGCAGCCATACGCTGATAAAAATAGAGGGTATCGTTATATTCTTGTAGTGATTGACTGCTATTCCAAGTACGTATGGACCAAACCTATTAAAAATAAAGCAGCTGTAGAAGTTACCAAGGCTATGCAGACTATTATTCAAGAAGCAAATTATTCACCGAGAAATTTACAGACCGATAATGGTACTGAATTCTATAACAGAAAGTTCTCCGCATTAATGAAGCGGCACGAAATTAATCATTATTCTACGTATAGCACAAAAAAAGCAGCAATTGTTGAGCGAGTAATCCGCACATTAAAAAATTGGTTGTATAAAGAATTCTCAGCTATGGGTAAATATAAATGGCTCGATATCCTACCAAACGTTACAAAAAGTTACAATGACAAAGTCCATCGTACAACTGGCAGAAAGCCCATTGATGTCAAACCAACTACACATTTAAACGTATATAATTATATTAAGATTGCTCTGAAACCGAAATTTCATCTCGGTGATATAGTTCGTATTAGCAAGTATAAAGGTGTATTTGATAAAGGGTTTACACCGAACTTTTCAACAGAACTTTTTAAAATTACCAAAATAAACATAACAAATCCCACAACTTACCTGATAGAAGACTTGTTTGGACACCCAATCAAGGGATGTTTTTATGAAATGGAGCTACTAAAAGCAAAATACCCCGATGTGTATCTAGTTGAAAATGTATTAAAGAAGAAAGGAAATAAAGTGCTGGTAAAGTGGTTGGGGCTATCTGTAGAACACAATTCGTGGGTTGATATAGCTTCTATTGTTTAAAATTGTCATTAACTAGAAAAATATATTAATGTATCATTATATAGTTATGTCGATTGAAATATTTTAATATGTGTCACAAATGAATAATAAAATGAATATACTTTATTAATATTTATTTAATTTATTTCCTTCATTTTAAATTGTAAAAAAATTAAAAATAATCATTTTTTTTTTTTTTTTTTTTTTAACACTTGAAAGATAATAAACATACACATAAATGTTTTAATTCCTTTTTATTTTCCTACAATCTATATTATAAGAATGATACAAATATACATATAACATAAAACATAAAATTAATTAAATATAATTAAAAATTATAATTAAACATTAAACAAACATAAAAAATAATATAAAAAGTACAAACTAGAAAATCTAATATTATTATATGGGTACTGTTCTTTTTCCAGTATTATTGCACACAAAACAACCTTCGATGGCACCGACTGTCACTGTGTCATCGCCACAAGCTTTGCACTTTATGGTAGGTACGTCCCACCACTCAACCGTGTTGTGCAGACTTGCGTGTTGGTGAACAGCCCCCTCTACGACCATGCGAGAATACGATACGTAGCACCTAGTGCACATAAAGTATTTTCCCTGGTCAATGCTGCATACCACAACGAAGGCCGCTGTAGCACACACCTTGTCCATTGTACCAGCCACCATATCTTTTATCTGGAAAGCCATCTCGTGCTGGTCTTCCTCGATGAGGTCCGCAACATCGACTTCTATACCATCGTCCACCATTTCGTCGACTCCATCGTCCACTATACCATTTTCGCCGCCTTCGATGACTTCCTGGATATCGATGTTGGCACCATTGGCATCAACATCAGCAGGTGCTCCAATCTCCACAGCCTCAGCAGGTACCCCCATCTCCGCAGCCTCATGATTAAACAGCATCCAATTATTGGAATCTTCTTGCGCCAACCGTCTTAGAATAGATATAATAGATGGATTTGCCATTTCGATACGTGGTATATAGATAGAAATAGTAAATGCAACTAAGTTTGGTTTAATATTACTCCCATATATATAGTAGTGTGGGGAGGGAGTCACTCTAAAATAATAGAGGGGGTATTCATATCCAATCATAGGATACGTGTTATTATGAATTTTAATTAGTGAAGTTTGACACCTTAACCACTCGGCCAACCTGACTTATTCATTGATTCAGTAAAACACTATACATTAAATGTTTACCCCCTCTCCATCATCAATAATAGAGGTGCCTGTAAAGTAATGTTTGTAGGAGGCGCCACTGCTGGGGGTGGAGATTAGTTTGCTTTATATAACACACAGCAACGCTCTTGTTTGTCAGATTTAAAATTATTAACATCATGGACACTTCTCAAGTAAATTGCGTCTCCTCCAGCACCGACTCAAAATCAACGTCATCGACCTGGTCAATGCCTAGTGAATACGGCCCAGACAGCAGTGATTGGTGGGAACGGTCACCTCCATCGTATTCGATAGACGAAGAGGACCAGGAAGACGAAGAGGACCAGGATGACCAAGCTACCCCAGATAGCATTGACGACAGACCAATATCACCTTCATCTTATTGGATAGGTGAGAATCTAGGCGAGGACCAAGATAACCCCCCGGACAGCAGCACTGATAGGGCAACATCACCATCAGCATGGTCTATGGAAACGGTGTTCTACGATCCAGACGGCCAGCCATCACCTGACCAGAGCCACTGGTCAGATTATCAGCTCTTGATAGAGTGCGATAATGTCTGCGAGGGAACAGATTAGGCATCCATATAAATTAAACATTGTAAATAATTTAATAAATAGTTTTAGTAAATAAATTAATTGTAAGTCATTTAATACATTTATTTACTTAATAAACTCTTAAATATTTATTTAATTTATTTCCTTCATTTTAAATTGTAAAAAAATTAAAAATAATCATTTTTTTTTTGTATAATTTTAAAAGTTTCCTACAAAATAATATGTTATTACAATACTAAAAATATATTTACAGTTTATGGTTATAATATATATTACATACACACATACATATATACAAATAATATAATTTATTTATAATTAAGACACCAACAGTCCCTATTATGGTGAGTCCAACTACTATAAAACACACCAATGCGATCACACAAGATGAGTGCCCCTGACATACATTTTATGCAAATGTTGTTCCAACAATTGTCCTCGTACTTACTACAGTACACGCATCGTTGTCTTAATTGTGGTTGGTCTGCTTTGCAAGCTTCACATACGTCTCGATATATACCAAAATTCGTTCTTTTGAGTATGGTAAGACAATTGCGACATTGTGTTTCATTTGGACAATTGTCTCGAAATTCTTTTTTCTGCACTGGGTTCTGAATTACACACTTTTTGCACAGTCCAGTGCATGGGTTGATAATTTGCTTCCTCCATGCAGTATAGCAATTATGGCAAATTCTTGAATTATTGTAACTATACGGTTGTACTGCTATTATTGGTTTTAATTTCCACTCTCTTGGTAGGACCATTGTATGCACTTCTGTTTTAAGACACGATTGTGTTACGTAAGAAGTTTGAATGCGTTCCTCTTGTGGTCACTCTTGGTTTAAATAGCTAATAGTAAACTTGACGCAATAGGAAGGGCGTCACCGTCACGAATTATAGAATATAAAACGGAGGAGGTTTAACATCAAATCAGTTGAGTTCCAACATTTAAAGATGGCTTATAGACGATTCCTCACTGAACTGGCAGAAAATGATATGGGTGCAATGGTGTTACACCGAGATGGTGTAAATCAAGAGCTTCAGGACTTGAATCAAGATGCTGTCCACAGGGGGGATCCTATCATCGTGGAAAATATCAATGTCGACCAAGAGGGTGCCGACTGGGGAGATGGCAACCTGGTTCCCGTCAGTGTAGATGAAGGTCTTGGGGATGATGTGGAAGACGAAGCGGGAGAGTTAGCCTTCTCCGGAAAAATATTAAACAATTATGATGATCGGCGGAGACTATATTGCACGTCAGCGTCTTTTGTCATAATCAGAACCAGGCCGGATGCAACCAAACACTTCCTGTGTGGGCTATGTTATATATCCTATACACGGATAGTGTCCGGACGTCACCAGCATGTAAATATTCACAAAACGACGACGTTGGATGGTGCAATGATAACGAAATGTAAATGTTGCAGCACAAACTTGGTGCAATTGCATCGAATTGAAGTATGTCATACATGTAATAATGTAAATAAAACAATTGCGTGAACGATACAACGTGTTTTACTAAATTTGATTCGTTATAAGTAGTATTTATTAATGTAAATTTATATTTCATTTTATTTTTAAGTTTAATTGTATATATTTTTTAATTAATAAAAATATTTGTGCCACCCTGTATATTACAAGTTGTGAAAATTAGTAAATCATATAAATATTAAAACAAATGAACATATGAATGATTTTATTAAAAAGTATTTTGAAAAAAAAATGGTTATCTTTTATTTATTATTATTTAAATTAAATTAAAATATCTCAAGATATAAACTGATTCAAAATAATACAGTTGTAAATGTATAAAGCCGATAGCTTGGGTTGATTTTATAGCCTAAGGCCATGCGACCCTGCCTGGTAAATACGGATCGATGAGCAGGTAGTTTTTTGTTGAAATTAGGAAATAGACCTAACTCTTGTGGGGCGTTCGAGTAGCCGAGCGGGCAAATACGCGTCGATCTTGAGGTCACTCAGAAGACCACAGGATCGAATCCTCGGACGCCCCCCGGAGAAAGGAGGTGGTGGTTCTCCGGTTTTTTTTTTAAATTTGACCTTTGACCTTTCCTAATTAACCATTAATTTTGATTTTCATGTGTTTAAAATTCGATTTTTTTAATTTTTTTTTTTTTTTTTTTTTTTTATGTTATTAACCTATTAAACTCTTTATTTATTTAAATTAATTAACCTTTACATTATGTGTTTATTCATGTCAAACATGTACTCATAATATGCACAATTAATTAATTACATGTGGTGTATTTATTTTATTAACTAATTAATTTTTTTATCATTTTTTATTCACTTTTTAAAATTTGTTTTAAACTTTTTTATATTTATTTTTAACAATATATTCTTACATAATAATACACAGTAATTTATTTTTTATCATTTTTTGTCTTTTATTTGTATCATTTTTTTGTAATTATTTGTCATTTATTTTTTTGACAAACTTTTTAATTTTTTTTAATATTTTTTTATTAATAATATATTTTAAACCTAATTAACAATCTTATCTGACTAACAATATTCTTAAATAACTTAAAAATCTAACTTAATTAATTTGCCTTTATTTGTATGCTCTTTTAATTATTTTTGTCATTTATTTTTTTTGACAAATTTTTATTTTTTTTTGGGGCATTTATTTTTTTAATTATTTTTGTCATTTATTTTTTTTGACAAACATTTTAAATTTTTTTTGGCATTTATTTTTTTAATATTTTTTTATTAATAATATATTTTAAACCTAATTAACAATCTTATCTGACTAACAATATTCTTAAATAACTTAAAAATCTAACTTAATTAATTTGCCTTTATTTGTATGCTCTTTTAATTATTTTTGTCATTTATTTTTTTTGACAAATTTTTATTTTTTTTTGGGGCATTTATTTTTTTAATTATTTTTGTCATTTATTTTTTTTGACAAACATTTTAAATTTTTTTTGGCATTTATTTTTTTAATGTTTTTTTATTAATACTATATTTTAAACCTAATTAACAATAATCTTATCTAACTAACAATATTCTTAACTAACTTAAAATCTAACTTAAAATAACTTTCCGCCGCGTGTGCGCAAGTGCTCAGCCACCCATTTGATCCGAAATAAACCTCATCTGCTTTGCAGTTTTGTCGAGAGCCTCCCTTTGTCTCTTTACGTCGGCCTCTAATTTTGCGGCTCTTTCCCGCATATCAGCAGCACGACGCAAGATTTTCGGATGATCCCGACAAAGCCTCAAATTTAAATCATGTGTTCTCTTAAGTTGACCGTATATTTTAAAAAATTGTTTAACAGATGTTTTGGTGTCAACTTGCGAGAACACCTCCGATTCAGAATCAGAGTCCGCTTGTGCTGGGAGCGGATTCTCATTAACAATCGGAGCTACCTCTGGCGGCGGTGGCAACACCGCATTAGAGCAACCCGGTTGTTCTAATGCGTCATTGCGTGGTGGTGGCAACACCGCATTAGAACAGCTTGGCTGTTGTAATGCGCTATTGCCAGGTAGAGGTACAGCCACAAACGACGCAGACGGTTTTACCTGCCCTTTACCTGCCGAAACCTTATTTTTTTTTGGTGAAGCAGGTAGCGGACTTAGAGGGGCAGGTACAACTGTCTGCGCGAAATCCATTATCTCGTCCCATAAAGTCGCGTCACAGTCTATGGATTGTGTTTCTGTACGTCTACCTTTACCTTTTGATGGCGCCGACGACGACTTTGTGTTTTTATTGTTGTTTACATTACTAGGCAAAAAGTCGTCATCGGAGTCATGTGCCACCAGAGACATAGATGATTTGCGCGGATGAGATGCGCGTACATCCTGACACCCTGAAGTAGATGGTGTGACTTTAAATTTTTTGTTTAAAGCCAAACCATGTAATTTCGGGGTATGAACGGCTTTACCTGCATTACTCCTGGATACGGTGACATTGACGGTATTGCCGAGGTCACCATCTTCAAGGTGCAAAACAGGTAAATCTGCGCCAGGATGTATATTGCCGTGCATCTGCTGATGGTGCCCATGATACGCTAGCTGACTACCGCCTTCGTTAGAACACGAAGCGCCCCCAACGTCAGCAGCAATACCATCTTTAACAATAATGTTGTTTAAAACATTAACCCTGCCAGAGGATGGATTTTTTATTGCTGACTTCACAGCACCGCCATTAATGGCGGAACCTGACGCCGTAGATGCGTCAGGTGATGGTTTAAACGTAGCCAAATACGTCATTAAAGTCAAGGGCGGTAAAGTTGGTGGCGGTGTCGACGAGCGCCTTTTACGCCCACCAGCAGATGATACATTTTTAACGGTTCTTACCATTTTGTTCACAAAAACTGAGCAATGAAATTCACGAGAGCACACTTGCACACACTAGCACAGGCGAAGACGGAAAGAATCTTGTAAGCGTCCTCAAACCCAAGCCAAGCTAACTTCCCCCTCCAACGGTAGGGAGTGGGTGACCACTCTCGTCTCTCATTGGTTGGACGACATCACGTGATTTATGCAAGCCAAGCTTTCACCCCACTGTTGATTTTCTTTGTCTCAACAGAATCCCGCTACAAAGTGACGTCAAACTTTTCTAAATGTCATGCGCACATCGAATAACTGACGCAACAACTTTCTATTTGAAATGACATCACATTCCTGACTGCAGCATAAAACGACATTTTAGTTTTAGCAACGTCACCTACTCTTACATTGTAAAACTGTATCATTACACACACCTCTTCAAGTCACTACCTACATTATTTATAATTTACGATTTAACCTAATCGATATTTAACTTATTTTGGGAGAAAGGTTTACTAATAACAACACTGTGATTTTTATTTAGATATTTTTATTCTATTATTTGAAAGTACTTAAAATTATCACAATAATTTTGTATTATAATGTTACAATTAAATATTGGTGAAATTTTGTAGTTTGAATTTTCCAGTTTAGTAGTTCATGTATTCGAATTTTCGACCTTTACGTTAGAAGATGAAATAAAAATTTTAAATTAATTATTGGCTTAAATCAGCTATTGCTGCAAGTAAAGCGTCCAAGTTTTCATTTTTTTTCTCCATATTATTTATGGCAACTATCAGTCGTTCTATATTTTGTTCTTGTTCGCTCTGAAAAAATGATATGTCACGGTGCCCCCACGGTAATGTTTTAGTAGTATTAGGAATAACAAAACGTTTGTCATCGTGTTGGGACAAGGCCACTTTGTTCTTTATTTCTGTGTAAATGTCATGCAAGCAACTCCGAAACGTATTCATTTTTCTAAATATTAAACCTCCCCGCTCAACGATTTTCTTATAGTCATCTATTGACAGCTGCTTTCTAATAACAGATTTCTTCACACCTTTAGCTTTTTTGAGTTCATTATCCACCGATTGTATATAATAAGCTTTCGCACCCGTACCATAAAAACTAATAATGGGATCAGAGGGGAACTCGTCTTTCATTTTACCTAACACCGACAAGCCCTTATGAATATTAAATTTATTTATTTCTTCGTAGTTAGATGTATCGAATTTGTCTGGATTCTGTATTATGAAATTATAAAAGTTATCTGTAAATGTTTTTATAATCAACGAATCCGTATCTGTATACAGCAAAGAAGCATTATCGCCGAAATGTTTTTTGATAACGTCGTAGAAAAAGTTGTATAATACTGTCTTAGACAACTTCAAGATACAAAAACCAACGTAAATTGGTTTGTTGTAGACTACCTTTAGTTTACCCATATGGATGGCTACAAAATCATCAGTAAATATTGAGCATGATTTAAAGTTAGGGCGTGTTATTAATGCATTTGCACCCATACTCCGCCTAACGCTCTCCCAGTGGGTAACTAATTTTATATCCATTCTATTATCAACATTTTCCATTGTCTTACCGAATACTGCGTTATTTAATAATTTATACTGATCTTTTTCAAATTTATTCTTAGCCTTATTTCTCATATCGGTGTTTAGGTCAATATATTTTTTAAGCCAAGGTGATTGTTTGAATTTAAGTATTCTATGTGTTTTTATAACCATTAACCCGTTATCTAGCGCTTGTTTCAAATTTATATAATGCACAATATATCTCCTCTTATCGTTTAAATTTGGTATCAGTTTTGTCAATTTCGATTTTGATTTTGGTGGAATAATATTTTCTACTAAAAAGGGTAGGTCTGAGTGTAAGTCGTGTAAATCTTGTGGATAATGTATGTCTACTTCGAGAACATACCCATGGGTGCTTTCATCTGAAATGCTCGTAATATCTAAATTCATGATTTCTTCTTCGGACAGCCACACGAATCCACCTGTCGGCAATTGTTGCGACATACTATGCCCATATAGGTTCGTGGCATCTAGATATGTGATGAATGAAGAAGGTTCTTTGGGGTCGTAGTTAGGGAGAAATTTGTTATTCGCAATATGTTTCCTTTCCGTACACTGGCTTACTCCACCACGTATTCCCTTTTTAAAAAAATGGATCATATCAATGTCCGTTAATAATTCCAACTCCACTTTGGTTAGTTTTAACATAGCGTCCCACGAGAGACCCGGACAAGTGTAATACTGAGCAGGATCAAGTTTATATTTTTCCAAACAAATTTTACGAAAATTTTCAAATACGTCACACAAAAGGAGTACGTCTGATTTTAAATAAAGATCTGAGTAATCGCCCAAATTCTGACAATCAAACAAGTTCCACACATCGTTAGCCCTCTGATAATCTTTATCTGTTATATGTTCTTCATTTAGGTTATCGTAAAATTCATCTTTCGAGGGTAACTCTACATTATTTAGTTTCTCTAAACTATCCATAAAACTATATGGAAATACACCCTTTTGCCTCATTAAATTAAATTTTTCCTTATCTGTATAGAAACTTCCCGTAACAAACAATTGGTTATCAGTTAAGTTGCCCCCTAAATTTTGCAACGATGTTGATAAGAACTTAAAACTATCGATGAATCGTAGTTGTATAAATTTCCGTTTTTTCTCCCCTTTCTTATTGACGTAATCATGCATATAAAGGTGTTTCGTGAAAGATATATATTTTTCTTTATTTTGTGCTTTAACATCAACTCTGTCCTTATGTGCACAGAGCTGTTTTATAAATAGGTGACTGTCGTAGCCACTCATATTGTGAAATATGATAGGTACAAAATTTGGTAATTTGTAATTTAAGTTACATACAGAGTGTGCGGCACCAAATCTTACTTTACCAGTTATATGACAATGATCTCTAACTTTTACATCCTCTACTTTAAATGGTTTCTCACATATACCGCATACGGTCGCATTCAGGAAGTCTTGTCTTTCTTGTGCTGTGAGTTTAGCCATTGGGACTATATCTTTCATATATCTGTTATAGATTTCCCTTACATCGGCTTCAATACGCGATACAAAAACTTTGGCTACATCAGATCCTCGATAGAGTTCAAATTTTGATAAAGAATTGTCAAAAGAACATTTTATGAAATATGCGAAGGAGTAAGGTTCGTGTATAAAAGTTTTATTTGTATAAGAACGTTCGGGGTTCGGTTCACAAGTATGAATAGGTTTCAGAATTGATTCAAAGTCTGCATACACTACAAATGGTACTTGCATTTGTCTTTCAAAGTTTTCAAATTTTAATATATTTTCAGGTACTTGTTTACCATATTTATCAATCCGAAATTGTGTCGATGGTGTTGTTGTATAAACATGATTACAGTCATTTCTCTGATGCTGGAATAACTGACGCTCATTATTAAAATATAGTAAGCAACCATCACAAAAGTACTTTTTATGATCATGAGCTGAAATTTGAGCGGAAACTAGCTTAGACAAGTTTTTTATCCAACAATAGTGATTATTAGCGCAATCTTTCTTACAGTGATGATTTACACCACATTCACCGGAAAGTAGTAACAAATTTACATGCATAAATAGTTTTTTTTCAGAATAACGTAAAGGCCCAACAACTTCATACTTTATTCTATTATTCTCAAATTTTTCTTCTAACCCGTACACGTTAATTGAAATATTATTCATCTCCTCAAATTTTGAAATATCCCGCAATTTTACTGGAAAATTCATACCTGATAAATTTAAAACTCTTGAAAAATGTGGATATGATGAGGTCTCAGATGTGCAGCCATTTGCAGGATACAACGCTGAAGTTACAGCCCAAGCAAAACAATACTGATCCTGGTTTTTTACATTTACCACTGCCTTCTTGTTTTCTATGGATTTTGGCAACTTGACATATGATGAACCACCCAGAGGACTATATTTATTCACATTGATTTCAACAAAAGCAATTCGTTCGAGGGCCCATCCTAAAATTAAATTATAATTAGTCATTTTCTTTCCACCTTAATGTATGTTTAAATACCTGAATCACGTTCCAGGAACTCCGTAGTTTGTGTAATCATAGCATCCACAAAGGTGTCCAAAGTATTGTTCAAATCCATAGCTTGATCCAAGATTTTGTTGGAAGTGTTAAATGATTTCATTTCAGATAGTTCCTGTGTCTGTAATACGTACGTAGCAAACGTTTCCATATTTACTTTTACTGTATTATGAATACGTAACACTTCCTCGAAGAGATTTAATATTTTTGATCTAATTTCATTGAAGAACATTACATAGTCTTGGTGATTATTTTCGCTATATACTCGATAGGTTACAATCCTGTATTTGAAAGCGCTCTGCACAATTTCTACACCTTCTATAAACGGAACACATGAATTTGTCCTATGCTGCAATGTCCTTCTATGGGAATTCATTTGGGTTGTGCTTAGAGTCACATTACAGCAATTACAAGTTTCCATATTTGTAGATGTTGAAGGATTACATTCCAGTTTAGGATATTTTGCTTGCGGACCACTATCATGTATCTTCTTACAAGATTGCCTCTGATGTCTTCGCAAATTGTCACCACGTGTAAAACTTACACCACAAGAAGTACAAATATACATTTTATGTCTTTACTCTGGGAGACTAGCACCACAAATGGCTGTGTGCTCCTCATCCTCATTTATATACACGGAGTGAAGCTGCCCCACCACCTCTACTTGAAATACTCATACACATATCAGTACATACACTAATTACAACTACAATTGCATTGCACCACTCCAATTACCTCTATTGCAATTACATCAGTCTAATTACTGCACATTACTCTACTTACCTCTATTGCAACTACATCAGGCTAATTACCTGCAATACTCTAATTACCTCTATTGCAATTACATCAGTCTAATTACCTACATTACTCGAATTACCCTAGTTACCCCCCACCACAAAAAAAAAAAGGGTGGGGGGAGACCCAGCTCCGCCATTACTACTCTACTAATGTCGGTGGGTATGGATGTTTGTCTGCGTTTTTTCTAATCCCTTCCGGACCGTTATCCAAAATTCCGAAATAAAATCGTATCCACGCGTAAAGATTCTTGATTGCCAGCTTGCTTGTTTCTTATTGTTTTAAAATTTGTACATACTCGACTGTACAGTCGCTGAGATATTAGAGTTAATTGATTTGTTCATTAATGTGTTGCTAAATAAATAAGTTGGTATAAAGACGTAAAATTAACGAGTAATTATTTCCGTCATTTATTTCTGATTAACCCGTTTGAGCGATGGTCGAAGTCCATTAGACAGATTTCCAGCTTACGACCCCCAGACATTCCGTATCTTCAACTGTTTCGCTATACCGGGTTGTTCTCCCAATAGGGGAACCAAAAAAAGTGTTGTTCCTTGCACTTAAAAATTTAGGAACTGGCGCCCGAGTTTTCCGTCTAAAAAGATTACGTAAGTATAGAGCATTACAAGTGGCACCATTACAGCGGACCCATGTCCATAGGAACTTTTCTTCACATTTTTGCGCATGCAATCACCTCCCGAATTTTCCGAACGTAGTTTAGGGACATACTGTATTGTAACTTTGCATCTTGAACAATAAGAAAATTATTATTTTAAATATTAGTAAATGAAACCTGTTGGAATATCCAACTATTACTATAAAACTGCTCTTACATAACGTGTTACAATAATATGATAGAACTACAACAGTTTAAAACAATAATATCAACCGTTTAATGTACCACATACGTCATCTTATTTATTAAATAATTATTAGAGGTACTATAACTTTTTAAACTAATATTCACTATTGAAAATCCTAAATATATTATTATGCTATCACACGATCTGTCTCTCCACAGAGCTCTTGTTAGTACATTTAGAAAAAAATAAACTCTGCGTTTGAAATTTTCTTGAAAATCGAAATGTTCATCGAATCTCAATGAAAATTGGTTAAATCGATTTGTAGTCGAGTAGAGTAAAATTTATAATACCGCTGTGATATGTTTTCCATGGTTCTCTATCCAACTAAAATATTGTCATTTTTCTGCCACTTCCGGTTATAGAGGAAGTGGCAACCAACTTCGCTATTTTAAATAGAACACCCTATATGTTTTTAAATTTTTAAATTATACACCAAATTCTAGTGCCATTATGGCATTATGTGTAAGTTACTTTATACCAAAAACTTACGGTTTAGGCGATATTCGCCTATTTTTTATTTTTTTGACAGATGCAGACCTTTCAAAAACGAATAAAAAATATTAGACAGAATTTAATTAGTCAAATTGCAAAGAGATTTCTTTTGCTAGAATGTTATAGATTAATGTAAAATATAAAAAAAAATAATTAGACGGCAGAGGGTTAAATCCTCATTTCTCAGAAGAATTGGAATGTATTGCTCAAGACGGTGGTCATGTTTAACACATTTTAAGAGCAAGACTATATTTTTTTGTTATTTGTTGTTTTTGTATTTTGTTGATTAAATATTCTAATATCTATGTTTAAATTACTGATCCTGTAATGGTGAGCGAATTACAATAAATTGGTCATTTTTTCCTAAACTATGACATATGGGTACATGACTTGTGAGTATCAAAAGAAGCAAAATAAGATGCAAAAGAGAACCAGATAAAAAAAATGTGGGTTGTTATTCGAAGAAATAGAATTTTGGTCTATTGAAAAATTTCAAATTTGAAAATTCACAGAAAATACACCTGAGCAGAAAATGAAAGTTTGGACCAACAAAATGAAAGCCCATTTCTTGCTCTAAAAGTCTGAGAAAACCACAACTTGCCATCTTTTACCGTATCTGAGTAATTCATTTTTAAAATATTCCTTGCAAGTGAAATTTTTGACATAAAAGGCAAAAATGGCGGGCCAACGGTTATAACTAAGGGTCGACTATGAGGTTTCAGACGATTTCAAATTTTATGCAAAATTCTAAAATGAAAGAAAATACGTAATCAATTTATTTCATACTACACTGAGAAACGATTCTTGCAGTGACAGCCAAAAATCAAGCTACAGTAGCAAAAAACTCTATTTGAATAGGTGCCAGCCAAGAACTTTGCTAGGCCAGTAAAATTCGCTTTGCTAAACTTTCCTTACTGCAATAGTAAAGTTACTTTATAAAAATAGTAAAGTTACTTTATAAAATGTTTTTACTGCAATAGTAAAGTTACTTTATAAAAATAGTAAAGTTACTTTATAAAATGTTTTTCATCTAGCCACCGAAAATAAGCTTTACTGTTAAGTAAAGTAGGTAATATTTCTGTAGCAAAGTGACATATATCATTCCTGGCAAAGATTTTTACTACCATTTAATAGGTTATTACTACTGTGTGACGGTCTATATCTATATTAGAAATACATAGAATATGTCTACGTGAATTTTATCTGTACTTCTTTTAATTTGCATCATAGAACCACGCTGGGTGCTAAAATTATGTGCCGCTGTCACTTTTTCGTTAAATGTGGATGAGATACCTCTTCAGAGATACATTTTTCGTCCTCTGGAGCAGTACGAAAGTGAATAAATGCACCAAATTAAAATATTATTCTTCCTCTCTTCAAAAAAATATGGCCGTTACTAAGATCATCGAATCTGAAGATATGTCTCATCTGCGACTGCGTCTGATGACGTCACAACATGCAGTATAGTATACTTATGGTTACAGTAAAAAGTTTCACTACCATTGCAAGGTTTTTCTACTACCCTACTTAATTTCTTTTTTATTGCAGCATATTTGCTTCCCTAATTTAGTAAAAAATTTATTTTTAATGGTAGCTAAATGCTCTAGTGCTCTAGTAAAGTACTTTATAAGGGCAGATACAAAGACGCAGTAAAGAGATTTTTTCTGATGTAGTGAACAGATATTTTGAACCTAAATAAAATTATTGCTACTCTAGTTAGAAAAATCTTAGCAAATAATTTATTGCTGTGGCTTTTCTCAGTGTAATGGGACACCCTGTATATACTTGTAAACAGTAAACGCAAGTCAACACTTAATAATTAATAATAATTATTAGTGGCTTATTTATATTTTGTAACGATTTTGGTTACGAAGATTTACTTTGTTAACAACAGAATCTCGTCTAAAACATTATAGTAATAGATATGAATTTTTAATTTGAAAATTTATTTTATTGAGTTGCTCGACGCTCGTAACAGCACACAATGCAATGCGTGCATAATGCAGCATAATTTACCGATAATAAGGTTTTTCTTGTCATCCATGGTTACAAAACTCAAAAGTACAAAAATGGTAAAGTTTATTAAGTCGTAAAAATTAGTTTCGCAATTGAGTAACTTTGTAATTTAACTAGTAAACGTAAAACGAAATTCTTATAATAACTACCGCGTAAATTAGAAAACATCTCATTTTGCAGAATTTTTGTAGAAAAAAATTAAGGAAAAATTGACAATTGTTTATTTAAGACTAACACTGCAGTTAGTTTTTACAAACAGAAAAATAGGTCACAACAGACTAAAGCGTATCCCAACAACCAAGTTGTTATCATCAGGATCCATTTTTACTTAAACAATTATATGTGAAAGAATCGTTTTCCGGCAAGAGTTATTTATGCAAAAATGTAGAACCATATATTTCTTTTCTGATAGGTACATTTGCATGTATATTATGTATTTTATTATTTTAATAAATTATTGCTACTACAAAAATTTCTCAATACATTTATTTCAGAACATACAAAGTTAAACATTTTATTATAATTTTTTTAGTTTGAAGCAAATACTGTGTTATGATATTCAGAAGTCATATTCCGATCTGTTATCTTCACTTTTGTTTTTGATTTGACTCTCATCTTAAGTGTTGAATGTTGGATATCTTCACTTATCATTCTTAACTTTAGGCTTTATAAAAAAACAACTTGAGATTTTACTTCATATCTCCTAAATTAATTAAAAAGGTTAATGATTCTATATTGCCCAGTTCAGCAGTTAGTTAGAAGAAATTATATTCTGATGTACTAATTTGGCGGTTCAAATCCAGTCACTGACTGGACAACCCTTGACGAGAGTTTGACATGTTTCTACTTAGTAAATATTAAGTTGTCAGTTACAATATATGGAGATGGACAATATTTGATTACAAAATCTTATAACTCACTTATAATATGTAAGTATATCATTACCAATTTATTTTGATTAAGAGCAAATTAGGTAATTACGTTTTAGAATAAGTAATTCAATTAGAATTCTATACATATATTAAAATATAAATGCACGCTGTTTGATAACCATAAAATCTGGATAATAAGCTGAAACCGAGACTGAAAGATTAAATAACATATATAGGGTGTTACAAAATTAACTTAACAAAATTAAAATCTGAATTAAGGACCTCAGAATAAGGAAAGGGTTTTGGAGGTATGTCAGTGAACAGTTTCTTAAGGAGTTACACCCCTCTAATTATGGAAGCTAAAATTAGGTTTTTAATTTTATTTTTTAAATTTGGAAAGAGACAAAAAAGTTAATTTTGGTCGGAGATTCTTTACTAAAAAGAACACTTGTTAAGTCACTCCTTATCTGCAAAATGGGCGAAATCCTCGTTTTATTCATTTTGTAATCAAACTTTTTAATGTACTCGAATTTTATCATCCTAATAAAAATGTGTAGGAAGACTCCTGTTGTTTAAAAAAAATAAAACAGTTTCGATTCATACAGTTATTTAATAAAATGGAAGATGCCTATTAGACTTCTTTAAGGAAGCGTTTCAGCATATCTCTATGCTCCATAGGAAACTTTTTCTTTATTTTTAGGTCCAGAATTCAGAGGTTGTTTGTCCAGATAATCTTGACACACCCTATATATACAATGCGAATATTTCTTGGAATAAATTTATCATAAGGTACTCATTTAGTTACATTGACCTGTAGTTTGCATATATGTATTAATTTGGGCTCATCCTAAATGAGTTTAATTATTGCTAAATAATTTTATATATCTGTATGTAACCACAACTGTGGATGTGACTTTAATACAAATTGCGTTTGGTATAAGAGATCTCAAGCAAATTTGTTATAATAGAGTATCGACGCAATGACGCATAAATAAGTGTAAATGACTAAACACATTTTTTTTAAGTTGGGTGTTCAAGTTTTGATTTTGCCTCCTGCTTGATCTGAGAAAAAATCATCGAAATTATTTATGTAGGTAGAGGATGCTTTAGAAGCAAGTTTAAAAAAACTAGTAAGAGTACTTTTCTCCACGTCAAGGACTAGAAATCGGTTTCTATGTTATCGAAAAATTTTTCCTTTAGGTAAATAAGGTGGCCAAAAATTGCTCTAGGGAGTTTTTATTGTTTTATATTGTTTTAATATAAATAATATAGGTAAATTACAATTGTATTTGTTAACAAAGGTTAGTAATTTCTATTTTTTAAATATTGTTTTTTTGTGGTGTCTCTTTTCCCTGTCGCAGGAAAAAATTGTATATACCTATATCTCGAGGGAGACGCTATTTTTCCTCTGTGTATTTGTAAACTACACCTAGGAAAAATTAACGCGTTTCTCTCCTTTGCTATACAGGATGATTCACTCAGTCGTTTTTGAGTTACTGCCATTTTTTTGAAACAAATATTTTTTCCTAAAATGTTTGCCTTAGTTATAGTAGTTTTTGGAAAAAAAATGCCTTATGTCAAACCTAGTCACTGTTGTGTAATTGTTATGTTGTTTCAACTAATTCGTGCAATTGTCATCATGGAACATTATCTGAATGATGATGTCTTTGATTAATTATATGTGGTGTTATGTGGTCTTATTTGTTTGTAATTTATAGTGAAAGTAACAAAATAGTTTGACAGAACATGCCGCGTATTCAATTTCAAATATCCACATCTATCAATTTCACAAATCACTATATACAGGGTACGTGAAAATGCAGTAAAAATTCCAATAAAAAAATTCAAGGATCTAATTTCGTATCTGATAAAAAATAAACGATTGAAAGGCCCACTCGATCTCCAGATTGCAATCATATTTAGAACACGTCTGGTTACTCTTCAAGCTGCAAATTAGACAAAGAGAGCAATCTATTGAAAACCTTGTTCAGTTGAGGCGTGACATGGAGGAGGAATTCTTATTCCTCGTTGAAGAATTCTTTGTAGTCATAAGTTGCATCCGTATAAATTTATAAGGCTACAAAATCGTAATTTTCTACAAAAAATCATTTTGACAGATGAAGCAAGTTTTTGCCAACGAAGGGTATTTAATGAAAGAAATCGCCGTTTTTGGGCTCACGCAAATCGAAAGAAATATCGTAATGGAAGTAGAAAATTAAATTGAGTTTCGTATTAATGTTTTCTGTTTGTTAATGGACAGCGAGGTGCGATATTTCGTGTACGATGAAAATTTTAATGACGAGTGTTATTTGAGAATCTTAAGAGAAGTTGTGGAAAACTACCTGGATAAGTCACTCAATCGACTTATATGACTGATGGTCGAGATGGTAGCGTACCTGCCTCTCACCCAAAAGTCCCGGGTTCGATTCCCGGTCGTGGCAATGGAAAATACTGTGAGAGGAATTTTTCCATTATACACGGATATTGGATGTGTGTCCCTTGTCTTTAAAAGTGTAGCCCCCTCCCGCACAAGGCTCTTCTAGAGCCTTCTGGGATAAAGGGGGTCGTAATTACATGTGGTGTATTTTATTTATTTAAATGGACGGAACTCCAGAACATTCGACTAGAGCCGTAGATACCAAATTAACGGAACGCTGGTGGGGAAATAGGGGGTCCATTACTTTGGCCCGCCCGATCTCCGGATCTTACTCCTTTAGATTTTTGTTTATGGGGTCGGGTTAAAGAATTTGTTGTACACAAATCCGATTTTAAATTACTAAGACTTGAGAATAGGATAATTGGAAAATAAATTGGTGATAATCTGGTGATGGTTAATAAAAACTGAAACGTTAGAAAATAAAATTGTTTATATATTGTGACCGACATTCACAAGAAACACTAATTAGTATAAAAAAAATATATATTTCTTTCCAAAAATGCCTATAACTCAAAAACGACTGAAGATGGCCCTAAAATTCAATTTTACATTGATTTCTGGCGTCAGAAATGGTAGTAGCCGTTTAAAAAAATTAAATATTAATTAATTAATTGACATGTTTTGATTGTCAACTTTGGAATATCGCAGTAGGCGCATGAAACATAAAAATGTGTCGGTGGCGATGCAAAATATCGGCATAACTTTTAGAAAATGAATTTAAAAAATTCATTTATTTATTTCCAATGGTTTAAGAGTTGAATTTCTTAATGGATTCCTTGTAAATATAATGTGAGATAATATGTCAAAAATTATGACAGATAAGTGTTGAACAACTGGGGCATTCTGAATTCACAATTTAATGTAGAATCGAAATATGAAATCAAAATGGGGTCTTTCCATAAAAAAAAACAAAGATGGATCAATTTCTGGACTTTCCGAAAGTATTGTCATTTTGGAAATATTTTATTTAGACTTTCTCGTAGTCGATTGTGGCCTGCTACCAAACATAATAATTAGATTTTGGGAAGTCAAAAATTTTCTAACGAACGGGCTACGTGGTTCACCCTGTATAATGTGCCTGTAATAATAATGTAGTGGTAAATTACGAAACTTTATTGTACAAAAGTTGTTCAGAATAAAAAAGGTTATATCCAATTTAAAATTTTCAAAAAAATAGGCTACTTTTATTTCTTTAAAAATAATGTTATAAATTATCTCAATTATGTGAGAAAAATATTAGAAAAATATAAATTCAAAAATCGTTATAGCCTACTTGTGAAGCGACCAGAAGATTTTTTAGAAAAACAATTGAGAACTGCTTATATAAAACGGTAAGCACATTTTTTTTAGAGTTTAGTTTCTTGAAAATTGGATGACAAACTGGAACATGACATCGAAAAATAAATAGAAAAGAAGTTCCGGGTGTTTCAGAAATAAGTGCACAAAAGGATACCACATATTCCTGACGTCAAGATAAATAGATTGGACGAAACTTACCTCTGTATCAAAATGCTTCCTAAGAGGCCTGCGGGCCCCTAATAGTGAAAACGTTGAGGATGGTTTTTATTTATTTACAAATCTGTTCAAGTTAAAGTGTTGAAATTTAGCACAACCACTAAACAAGGGTAAGTCAAACTGTAGGGGTGGGGTGTAAAAATGATAGCAACTTTTTTATTTGTGATTTTTTTTCAATTTTGACATCAAATTATGGTTTATCAGAATTTTTCACAAAGGAAAGGAAAGCTATTGTGTAGCTTCAATCGGAGGCACCGTTTTCAAGTAAAATTGTTTAAAAAAATTTAGCCCATGCCTAATGATTTTCTCATTTTTACCCCCACCCCTACAGCTCGACCGACCTTTGTCAGAAGTTTAGTGGTTGTGCTAAATTTCAACACTTTAACTTGCACAGTTACGGAAATAATAAATAAAAACCACCTTCAGGTGTCTACTTTTAGGGGCCTGCAACTCCATATCAGGAAGCATTTGATGCAGAGATAGTTTGGTCTAATCGATTTATTTTGACGTCGGGAATATGCGGTATCTTTTTGTGCACTGATTTCTGAGAGATCCGGTATATTGGGGTTAAATAATATCAAAAAAAAGTAAGTTGATGAAGCTATGGACATGTGTTTCGGATTTACTGCTTTTCATCAGCGTGGCGCAGCTTAAAATAAATTATGGATGTGAAATAAATACATATACTATAGTACATTAGTACATACATAGTACATAATAATAATTATTTAAGCTTACAGAACGTAATAGTCAATTTGTATTTGCACATGTTTGCACGAAAAACTCAAAGCTACATCATGTTCTTTTTCGGGGTCTATGAAACTAGTTGAAATTTTTTAGATCGAATAATTGTTAACTGGCAAATACAATTAAGGTCATATTGGTTTATTCTATAATTAAATCAACGAAATATATGTGTTTAATTAAAACAAAGACGATACTTCCTTACCAGCTAATCAATTTGCAAATTATTCAAATGTTTTTGTAACCGTACACTAATACAATACTATACATGTCAATTAATTAAGAATTGCAATTCTATTTTTTTAAGCAAATTATTTTCTAGATAATAAGAACATAATAAACAAGCGTATTATATACAGTGTGTCAAGTTCTAAAACGAAAAATAAAATTTGTTTAGTGATATTTTTTTTATATTAAGATTATTACCAATCGTTTTAACTTTATAAAATAGATTAGATTTTTTGAAAAGACCAACAATTGTGTTCTTAAAAAATTTCTAAATATGACAAACTGTCGGAAATGGACTATAAGTGAAATGAAAAAGCTATCTTGCCTAACTTACTTCCGTTCCGTTTATTAACCATATACTTCTTCAGGGTTATTGATAATTGAGCTTTGAGAAAGTTTACACCTTACCTAATAAACAAAACATAGGCAAGGTAGCGTTTTGTTTTCACCTATAGTACTGTTTTCGATAATTTTTCATTTTTAAATAAATTTGATGTTGAAAACGTTTACAAAAGTTATGTTATTTTATATTTTTGTAGTTTAACTATGTGCTTTATTAAAAAAGATAATATCTGTAATTCACTTTGAGAAATTTTTAACAACAAATATATTTCATAGAAAAAAATCCAGATACTTCATAAAATAAATTTGCTGTTCTAAAATAAAAAGAAAATTAATTCCTCCACTGCTGTAATCGGGAAAATTAAACGATTTCATCTAAAAATATTCTAGGTGGTTATTAAAATAATTTTGTTACTCTCTTTCAAAGATTTCAATTATTTTTCCAAAAAGAACTCTAAATCAAAAATCGAAATAGATCGACTATTCTAAACAAATTGTTTTCTTCTAAAACATCCTGTATATAAATCACTTTTTGGTATTAATTTTAGATCAAGAAGATGCTAAGACCATAATATGGTCAAACATTATTGATGGTCATTTACATCTATTCGTGCATTCATCCATGAACATACTGTATAAAATGTCTTGTCACATTTATTTCATTTTAAATTTTTTACAAATATCTCCAAAACTAATAATAAAATAGGATTCTTCTGAATATTAAAATGTTTTCAGTGCCAATTTCAAACACTATAAACAAAATATAATTATGAAAATGTGAACAAATATACAATAGGTATATTTCTTTCATCTCCGAAAAAATTTGCGCATAGTGTCATTAAATCGCAGAATTAATGCTACATTTTTGGTTTGATAAATAATAATAAACATAATAACATTTAAAATACAAAAGGCATATTTTTGTCTCGACTGGCAATATTCAAGTATTAATTTACAATATGAAGAAACATTGGATTCTTACTTACGATATGCCTCAAATTGAAAATTTGATTTTATGTAAAATCCCGTCAGGAGTACCCAACCCAGCACTCGCGGTGTTCACTGCTGCACCGATAGAGTTCGACTGATTAGCAGTAGCAGTTCCTTCTGCTAGTGTCATTCAGTCATTGATAATAGAAATAGAGTAAGATGAAGGCGCAGATGCAGACCAAAAAGATGCTGATTTAAATTTAGAAATAAAAACGGGTAATTTCACAGGTGGTTAGTTGTCATCTATTTACAACGACTTACTTTATTTTTAAAAGATTTCAGTGTAGTTGATGGTTGGAATGTACTAAGATTGTTATTTAGTGGGAACTGTCACTGACTAATTATATTTACTTTAGTTTTTGTACCCCTAAACGTTTAGATTCTGATTGATTTGATTTAAGGTTTTAAAAAAATTTAACTGTTTAGAAATATAAAGTAGTTTTATTTTTGTGCAAAGAAAGGAAACCGTTAAAATAGTCTGTACAGTCAGTGAATAGACAATTGAATGTCTTAAAGCAAATGTATTGCTAGACGATTTTTGAATGATAATGTGAATATTTATCATTAATCCACAATTATTGGATCAATATGTCAATTAGAAGTATTTATGTTTCTTGATTTAAGCCATTAAATTGTCTCTTTACCGGTAGTCATAATAATCATGTATTTCTTTCGTATGTTCTATTATGCCTTTAATTAAGTTTAATAATTTAATTTAGTAAGCAAGGAATAAATGAATATAAGAAATGCGTAAAAATTGTGAAATATTAATTACCTGCCGGTTTTTCCAAATTTTTGAATGGCCTCCTTACCTAATTCTTTTTTCAAAAAATAGATAAAATGTAAACATTAATCTTTTCTAAACAATGGTAATCTCTTTTTTAATCACATTTTTAGGAAACGGTAAAATTTATTTAGTAATAGTAATCTAATAGCAATAAAATCAAAATTGAAACATGTACAAGACAGGTAATTTTATCCTATTTGCATCCAAATATTTAAATTAATTAAAATAATTTTTCAATCACCAAAGCAGTTTTTATTTTGATAATATCATAAAATAATTAGGTAGGTACTTATATAATATTATGTGTGGTAATGTTGAGTAAATAGAAAAGGAACAGTGACTATTAGTGAGTTAATAAATTAGTGGTTTACTGCTAGTTTTGTTACAATTATTGATTCCACACTTGGAGTGTTTACTAAGGGATGTAAACATGTAACAATATGATTATAAAGCTATCAAATGCAGTAGTGTGTAGAGGTGGTTATGTTATATTTTCTCGTCTGAATCAATCAGATTCTATTAAAGTCTCAAATATTAATTTATTATAAAATGTATTCCATATGAATCATATATGATAGACTGCCCTTTAGAAGTAGGCACAAGGTAGTTTTTTGACCTGTAATATGCTTACGTAAGTGGAAATTTAGACTGTTCCTTAATTAGTTTAATATGATCATTTATTTGATAATTAAGTCTATATTTGTATGTGACAACAGATCAGTACTATGACTAAAATATAAATTATTATGTGAGTATAGACAAGTTATTTATATATAAAATTCTAATTTATTCATTAAATTTATGAGGTACCTAATACGTATTATGTCATTTGTAATGGCTTTGCGAAAATGAGGGTACCCATTTAAAGCAAGAATTATTTTCTACTTAAGAAAATGGGATGGGTCCGGAATACCGTAAGTACCTATTACGAATATAAATGTCGATAAATTGCAAAGATTATAGGGTATCTTTGAAATAAGCGACAAATTTTCAGGAGTGTGTTCGATGTCCGAGTTTCCGAAGTACGTAAGTTATAGCTTTTCAAAGTTGAGGATCAGTAATAAAACATTTTTCGGAAAATATAAATTTGGAGGATCGAAGTTGAGCACAGAAAACTTACATCTTCAGACATTGCTTTTTAGGGAAGTTTAGAGAAAAAGCCATTAAACTTAAAGGAGTTTTAAAGGGGTATAGAACAGGTAAAAAATCTAAATTTTTTCTAATTTCCCATAATAGTGCTTGTGTGTCTAATTTGAACTTTCTTGTTTCGAAAATATTAAAATTTCGTTATCAATTTGTTAATTATGCCGGTTTTCCACCAAATGGACAGAACAGAAACAAAACAGAAACTCTTTTTCAAGACTAAACTTTTCGGCAACTGTTTCTGTTTTGTTTTTGGTGTCCCGATCGAAAGCGGTAACATCAGAAAGTTTCGACATGTTTATAAACTCAAGTCTGCTTAGTGGAAAGGGTTGTGTTGTGTTTTCAACTTTCGACCGCCATTTTTGCTGAGCTAGTCTCAAAGTTTTTTTAACTGTTTAACTGTTAATATATTCACGTCCACGAATTGAAAAGTACTGAAAACAAAAACAAAACTCGAACAAATATAATTCGCTTGGTGAAAGCAAGAGTTTCGAGTTTGTCTCAGTTTTGTTTTTGTTTTCGAGTTCTAGAAGACCCATACAAAACACAAATTCGACTAGTCCGTTTGGTGGAAAACCGTCTCAAGGAAGCTTTTTCGGACATATTTGTTTGTTATGATTTTAGACTATTAAGTAGGAGGTCAGGTGGTGCCACTTAAGCGATAAATACGGCAGATATGTCAAAATATTAGAGAAAATTAGTAGAATACCAAAAGCCCAATGTGGACATCGAAATGGATAGTTTTCACCCCTAAACTTAAACGAAAAACACCCCTTACTTAAATAATGAGCAACACGTCAATGCTTTTCTGTTACTATTTTTGACTTGAACAGTAGATGCAGATTTACATAAAAAGGCGATGTGCCAAATTTGAAAAAGATGACTTTTGTCTTTCCTTAGATATTAAATTATAAAGTTTTTTTTAATGAAACTTCAACACCCTGTATCTAAGTTATGGTGCATTTTGCGAGGTATGTTTATTAAGAAAAGTCTCCTTATTTTGCGATTCTCTATCGCCTTTCAAAATTAATGTATTAAAATCTGGACCACCCTGTATATTTACGAAAGATTACCGTCCATTTACCCGAATACAATTTCCCGAATAATAATTTTCCCGAATGACTATTTTCCTGAATAGCCATTTTCCCGAATACATAATTTCCGATAACTAATTTCCCGAATAGCTTTGTTCCCGATTACCGTCCATTTTCCCGAAGAGGAATTTTCCTGAATGACTATTTTCCGGAATAACTATTTTCCCGAATACATAATTCCCGAAAACAAATTTCCCGAATAACTTTGTTCCCGAATAAGAAATTTATTATCGTAACCAAGCAACGCAATGATTTGATGATATGTTGTGATTTTGACGTTTGTTTTTGGCGTTTTTATAATCGTGGAATACGATTTCGCCTGGTCGTTGGGAAACACCACCCGGACCTGTATTCGGCGCTAGCGGAGTTTCAGAGATTGTGATAGCAGAAATAGCACTTGGTCGTAAAGTAAAAGCAGCTCCTAAGAAAAAATGGCTGAACCTGCAGAAGCAGATCAAGATGATTTGCATAGACTACTACACTTTTAAAGCAGAGAGGAGAACGATCGAATATCTTAATCGTCTCGCGCACTTAATAGTGCTCAATTAATTCAGCGTTGCTCATGTAACAACTTAAACAATAAAAATATCAAGAAAAATATGTACTCAGAAATAATATTATTTGAGAATTATGTATTCGGAAAAATGGTTATTCGGGATAACGCATTCGGGAAAAATGTAGTAAGAAATTATGTATTCGGGAAAATGGTTATTTAGAAAAATATTCATTCGGGAAAATAATTATTCGGGAAATTGAATTTGGGAAAATGGTTATTCGGGATAACGCATCCGGGGAAAATGTATTAAGGAATTATGTATTCGGAAAAATGGTTATTCAGGAAAATAGTTATTCGGGAAAATAATTATTCGGGAAATTGTATTCGGAAAAATGGTCCGGAAGGAGAAAAACGTGTTGGCAAATAATAATAACTATATTATTTTACGATAAAATATGAATGAAACTATTCTAAATTTTTCTATTCAAAAGAGTTACAGTGCACTAGAATTTTTATTGTATTTATACAGAGTGTCCCGAAATTAACTAAAATGATTTTGCCATCAGTTTCTAAGTCCATAAATAGTAAAAAGGTTCATATAAACATGGGTCCAGAAAAGGCTCGTAAGGGGGCTAGAGCCTTTTAAAGAGAGCCTCTGATGCTGTTTTTTTGTTATATCGGGTGGTCCAAAAAAAACCGGAATTTTCATTTTACCTTATAACTTTTTTATTATTTCAGCGATTTTCAACTTTTTGAATTCGTTCGACAGCTAAAGCTTTCAGCTAAACGATTCTCTATCAGAAGCTGATATTATGCTCATAAATGTGAAGGCAGACGTTTTTAAACTTGAGCAATTTTTAATAACTGCTGGAATTTTGTTGAAATGCCGAATTTACAAACGGTGGTCTTGTGGCAATATTTTGATGGGTAGTTTTAAAAAATCGGTCAAAGAACTACTGAGCTGTACCAAAAAATGTAGAGGCGTGTTATCAACGTCTCGGCAGCAATGGTAAAAACATAAATTTTTATTTTCCTGTATAACTTTTTTGATTCCTTACCGATTTTAATTTTTTTTAAATCAAAAAAGTTGAAAATCGCTTAAGAAATAAAAAAGTTATAAGGTAAAATGAAAATTCCGGTTTTTTTTTGGACCACCCGATATATTTGGGAAACTTTTCAATTTCAAATTTTCATTACCTGTCTAATAATAGTCTAATTAACTGTCAATAATAATCTACTATGTGAAAATGTAAAAAAAGTATGAATTTAAAAACCATCTTATGGCGTGGAACAGAATTTTCAAATCAATTTAACTCGAAAACCATGCATTCTATCGAAGTTAGACAATAGTTCTATTCTTAGGTAGAACACTTCAAATTTTCAATTTCTGTAGTTAAATTGTGAAAAATTCCAGAGGCAAAAAAGTTGGGGCTATAAACACCCTTAGCCCCCTCCGATTACTACGTCCCTGAATAAAATTTTAGAATCATTTTGACATTTTTGAATCAGGAACAAAAAAATGAACAGACGGAGAAAATTTCATTGTTTTCTCACAAAAAGGTTCCAAAATATTTACAAAGAATCAGCATCAGAGGCTCTCCTTTAAAAGGTTCTAGTCCCCTTAGGAGCCATTTCTAGACCCATGTTTATATGAACTTTTTTTACTATTTTTGGATGTAGACACTGATGGCAAAATCTTTCTTGGTAATTTCGGGACACCCTGTATAGCTGGTATATTTAATAATATAAATTTTTTTACTTACTGGTAAATGTATAACAAATACAAAAGTTTGAGCCGGTGCAAAATTCCTAATAACGTCTCTGCACACACGATGTTCACTGTTACACTGACAATTTTCAACTGATCACTCAGTAGTTCCTTCTGTTAATGTTCATTCATTCACTGATAACAGAAATAGAGTAAGATGAAGGCGTTGATGTATGGACCTAGTCCGCACGGATGCTGATTTAAAGTTGAAAATAAATCTCATAATTTCACAGGTGGTTAAAATAGCTGTCATTTGTTTTAAACACGTTAATTTTTAAAAAATTGTTCGTATCCTTGGCGGTTAGAGTTTATTAAATTCGTGTTATGTGAAGAATTGTCACTGACAGATTATATTTACTTTATTTTTTGTACTTCTAGAAGTTTAGAAACTGTGATTGAGTTGTTTAATGATTTGAAAAGTTTTTGTAATAGAATCCATTTATATATTTGAAGTTACGCTTAGTCTTCTTATAAGGCTATTAACGAAAAACAAACTGTCTCTGAAATATTCTAGAGATTCAGTTGCATTCAGTTGTTTTAAAGATCTCTGCATAAGCAGTCATACAATTAATCTACCATTAATTATAATGTAATTTAATTTAACACACAAATTGTAACTACAAACAATAAATCATTATAAACAATTTTTAAAATAAGTTATCTTTTAATTTTCTGAAGATGGTTACTAAAACTGACATCAACTTAATTGATATCAACGGTCAGACAATCACAATATAGGGTGTTAGGAAAAGTTTTCGGCAAATTTAAATGGGTCATGTAAAATGATCCAACCATCAAAAAAGTCTTATGACATTTTTTTCTAATATGAAGTTTTTCCACTATGAATAAGGCAAACACTTTGAATCAGGATAGTACAAGGTACAAGCTTATAACATGATATTTTTATTCATGACAAACAAATGTTTCTTTTGAGAATAGTAAAGAATCACATGCAAAACCTATGCTACATTTATTTGCTTATGACAAAAGTACATTTCATAGAATTACACTAAATAAAAATCATTAAATTATTATTATATGTAAATTATAATTATTATTATAAGTTTATGAACAAATTAGAGTTAATCCAAATTATTGTTTTCTGATCTCTATCGCTATAATAAAAAAATTTAGACTTTTTTGATTGTTGGATCATTCTACATCACACATTTAAAGTTGCCTAAAACTTTTCCTAACACCCTGTATATTCAGCGATTTAAAAATAATTAGAAATGTGTGTGTATAAAAAATATAGTGTAAAGTAAGTCGTTTAAAAAATAAGACTTGTTCTCGAACATGCTTCAAATGTCCCAAAATACTTTTTAGTAGATTAATGCAATTGAAATAATTTTAATCAGTGCCAATGTCCTATTAACAATAAATAGGTAAGCTGATCGACTTTTAATTTTATTTACTTAATTTGCCAAAAGCCACTTTTTTTCTTTTTGTATGTTTGGGTGTTAGTTATTTTTACAAAACAGTTTGATACGGTTTTTGTTTTTTCCATAAAAATAATACATTTATTGTGTCGAAGATGTTCATTAAGTAATTGTTTTCTCAAAATCTATCATGCAACCAGAAATTTATAAATAAATAAAAATAACAAAACTGCCTTCACTACCATTGAAAAGATGACCATGACTTCATATTCTTTTGAGGTAAGAACGAAAAAGTTTAAATTGATGTCATAATATGCACAATAGACCAATCTATAAGCTCAATGAGTGTCTTATTAAATTCGACAATTTGGTGTAATGAATTCCGTTAAAGTAATTAGTCCGAATGCACAATTTTTCACACCAGCCAATCAGAATACGCTGCTGAGACCCACCAAATATAAATATAAAATGTGAGAATCTGTGGAATATCTCAATTGTCTCGAATGGGTTTTAAATGACATTTTCAAGATATCATCGATATTCTTTTTTAAATAAAAAGTTTTTTATCTCTTCGAATCATATTGAAGATCAATAGTATAAACATTTACTTATTGTGATGTTTTTGTATTTCATTATTTTCTAGTTAAGTTAAATAAAAATGTCTTGCCTTATAAGATGTCTTCACCATGCCTTATCTCGTTCTGAACCTACCTGGGAATAAAAAATAAATTAATAGAACAATAATTACATCAATTTAACCATTTAAGCTACCTTTAATGCCCTTTCCCTAAAGAGATTCGTATTAATTTTATCACGCTACACTATTGTTAGTTCCATTTATTTAAAAATCACAAAATCACAGGAAACACACTAGTCACAATAACTGCATATTCTCAAGTCATACATGTAAAACTTAAGCTATAAATGAGGCGACAATGAAAACATTTTTATACGCATACGATGCACAAGATCAACTAACTGACTGAACGAAGTTTTTACAAGGTACGTTGATAATTTTTTGCAATGCCTACTGTATTTTATGTAATTGTTTTCATTCTTGCTAGAAAAACACAATTTCTTATTTATGCAAAAACAGAGAGTGTTTGCGGGTACAATAAAAATCAATCATCATCATAGGTATGAAAAACATCAATACCGCTTTTTATTATTTATTGGTCCAATTGACTTTTGATGTTTTCTCCTATTCTCAATGCGATTAGACATTTAAAATTTGGCTCAGTAACCGGTGAGGGGACATTTTAAATAATAACGTTAAGTAAGTTTTCATCCAATAGAGTAAAAGAATGATACATAGGGCGTTAATCCGGTCGAAGAACGGACATATATCGATGGTTTGATTCCATCCATTAGATGTGAGAATGGAACTGTCTATACTCTAAATATGGTTCGGATTCCACAATAAATTGTAGGCCTTGTATCTCTAATTACCTAACATAAAATGTTAAATCTTCAGGAAATTGCAGTCAGTTAGGAAAACCTTTAGATTTGAACTGACAAATATATCAAGCAAAATTTTTGACAACACATGCATTATAAAAAACAGATAAATGATATGCTGCAGATCGGTTTTTATTTATAAATTTACATATTTTCAGAGTCTGTCGAATTCATAATGTGGTAGGTGTCAAAGTTGTTTTTTTTTTTAATAACAACACTGGTTTGTTATATTTACCAAGTCTTTTTTCTCTATCGAGCCCTATTAATTTTTAAATGATATCAAATACTTTTCTCTTATTTAATAAAGGTAATAATTTACTAGTTAAAACAAAAATCTAATATACCTAGAGAGAGATGGCAACAAAATAATATAGTAACATATGTTTTGGTTCTTTGAGTATAATGCAATTATACACTTTTTTTTGAATATCATAATAATATATAATTTTTTTTAGTCAGTTCGAAATAATTGAAAATTGATGAAGAGTTAAATTATTACATTTCAGTAGAGGTTCACATGATTAATGTTGCTACTAAAACAACCTCGATAACGTCGCACCTTTATTGTTTCATGATTTTAACTGGTATGTCAAAAGGCATGCATTAAAAAAAAAAATTAAAATTAAAAACCGACCTATCTAAGAATTTACTTAAAAAGTAATTTTATTCATGAAATAATATATTCTGCAGTTCAGCAGTGTACAACCAAACAGAGATATCAATGAAGTTAAGTCCACATGATTTAACAAATTTTTCGCATTAACAATAACGTCTTACTGAAGTCATTAAAATAGGATAATATTAATATAAAGGTGAAATAGTACTTACTTGTATCAATCTACAGTATAAGAAAATATTCAATTTGTTGTCCCATAAAAATACATTTTTTCTGTTGCCAAGTGGTCGATGAAATCAGAATTAATTATTCCCATGCAGAAAAGAGTATTAAGAAGAAATTTATAGATTCTAAATACAAATTATAATTGATAGCGCGGATAAATAACGTATATATAAGGCAGTGTCAACAAACTTTTTTTGAGACCATAGAAATTATGAAAATATGAACGTGTTAGCCCTGAATTTACATTATGTCTGGAGTTAGAAGGGTTAATACTCTTGGTTCATGAATTAATAATGCAGCGGTGATAAACTTAATAAACTTGAATTAAAAATGCGCGAGAGGAAACTTATGTATGCATTCATACAGGGTTGATCATTTATCAATAACAGTGATGGAGAAAATGAAACATCTCCAATATTTTTAATGCTTCTAACTAAAGCATATACTATAAAAATAAAATAACGAAGAAATCTAGATTTCTGGAAACAATGATTTGATACAATGTAGGGTTCTCATTAAGATCAGAGAATAAAACAAACCCTTGTGTATCAGCTCATTTCACTCAGTAAAATATAGAGTGTTCCATGTTGATATAAGTTAATGACAAACGATTATTGTCATTTTTCCAAAATCAGAATCGATTTATGTTTTCGGAATTGTTACTCTTGCTCATACTGTAAAGTAAAATATTTACAATAAATTTATTCTATCAGTAAACGTTTTCTTTAGTTTGGGTGTGATTGTTATATTAATATTTGTTAATGGACACTTATACCTTTGGTATTTGTCGAAATTTTAATAACATTAGCATCTTAAATACAAATATATTGAATTTAAATTAAAAATTTACTTATAAACAAAATCGATGTGCCAGCACATGCTTTAATGCATTATGTATTAATTCTCGCTGCATGACATGCTTTGTGTATGAGATGCAGTATTGTATCTGATATGAATGCACTTTAAGCTTTCTAAAGAAAAACAAAACCAATTAGTTTTAAAACTGAAAAATATTTTTATTTATTTGACAAAAAAATATTTTTATTATATTAAATTAAATAAAACGCCACAAGTAATATGAAACCTAGTATCTCACAGACGATCTTGAACAAGCGGGGTTACATAATCGGAGACAATGAACATATTTGTCCATTATCTCAATATGGGAGTAGGACTAATAAAATCTATTTGTCGATTCATTCCATGGAAATTTAAAATGTTATAATACAGGATTTGTTAAACAACTGAAAAATGTTTACATTTTCGAGAATTGAAATGAATTATAATTTTAGATATAGTCGAGTAAACTTTAACTTGGCGTGTGGATGAGTTGTTATTGTGCATGCTATTTCATTTTCTCTTGCACACAAAGTTAAAGCAATAACCCAAAAACATTGTTCACGTATGTTTATACGTAAACAATGGTTTTGGGCCATTACTTCAATTTTGTGTGCAAGAGAAAATACAATAATACGCACAATGTCAACTCATCCACACGCCAAGTTAAAGTTTACTCGAGTATATATCCTAATTACTTAATTCATCGAAGGATATTTTGAAAACAGAACTGTTTCGATTGCATCTACCAAGACTTTCAAAGGAAACTGTAATTGAATTGACATCGAACTTTTATTACCGACAGGTTTCCTTGCAAAACAATTATATGATTCTGAGTCTATATTATAAAGCGTTTGCAGTCATTTAAAAGTTGTATTTCCAACAGATGTTGTAACTGTCTGGTCATTGTGGCTGCATTGTCTTTCGAATAGTTACGAAGATAAATCAGTAATAATATGTCGAATCAATTTTCATTTCTCTTTTAACACCAGATGAACGAGGAACTAGAATTAGTTATAAAGTTAAACGATTCTCTTATCAATCTCCTTCAGTGGCTTTGAGTGGTATAATCACCAATTTTAGACTATGATAATTGGGCGCAAATGTTAGATAATTTTGAATTCAAAATCCATGAATAGTTAGTCAAATCCAAGGATCCTCCTTGGTTATAAAAAAATATATACTTACATCTGTTAGTCTTGTGAGATACTGAAACCGTTTTTTACTAACGGTACTTCATAGGAAAGAGACGCTTAGACCTTGAAGACCTGCAGAAAGTAGAGAAAATAGGGAAACATGGCTTGGCAACGCATTGCTCCTGGTAAAAATAATGCCTGGTAAAGTGACGTCCAACAGTCACGCAGCAGTAAAGCAAATTTATGAGTTGCCGCTCTCCGTTTATTGGCACGGGTATACATTGCAACTTATGTAGACCATTAATCTTGGAAATAACAGTAGAAAAGATTAAAATCGTTAACATTACAACCATATTCTAGAGAAGTAACTGAATTCATAAGAGCTGTGTCATTAACTATTCATAGATTCTGGACTGAACTAAAATTTTTAATAAAGCTTTAGGTGCAGAACCTCATGTTATATCAGGATATAATTCCAACCCAGAACGAATTTGCTTAATAATAAACAATAAACTTCCCTGTGTGGTGAAGTAACACTTAGAACTTTACAGCTTACTTTCCTATATGTGAGTACCAAGAAACATTATTAAAATCAATATTATTATTAACTCAGTTACTGATGTTAACTAAACCCGACTTAATCAAGTTGGTCTGCATCTACATTGGGTAGTTTAAGAATCAGCTGCATTAGTTGGTCTTTGAAAGAGCGAGATTGAATAGAGCACATTATCATCAGTGGACATGATAATTGTTGTAGAGGTAAGTCGTTAATATAATCCTTATGGAATACCATTGTTGGTAGAGAGGGTCTCCTAAACATAAATGAGTTTTTTTCTTCCTTAGGGCTCGTCTCTAAAAGAATTGAACTTTCTCATGTTATTTTTTGTAAAAAAAATTTTTTTGACGTCACGCAAATTTTCTTAATTTAAAAATTATTGTTTTCTATTATCTCATTACATATGTTAAATGATAAAAACATTTACATGAATCTTTGACAAGTTTCCGGTGGAATTAAAGATCGTGGCGGATTATTATTGCAGTGTTGAATTGATAATATCTAAGAGTCTTATGATGTATGGAAATTGCACTTATTGACTTTTTGTGCGTTGATCTGCGGATGTGAGATTCAACTTAAAATTCAATGCATGTAAAAGTTTGCATCGTCGGCTTATGTAGTCATTATTATTTTCGTAGAAAACAACCGCTCAATAAATGAATTAATAATAAATGAATTTCAAAGCATGTTGTCACGGTAGAGATTTTAATACAGTGTGCCTTATTTAATGTGAATAAAAACCATTAAATAAGGTCGAATACTCCAGTTACTTAGTAGATCAGTCTTCGGTTTTGAGTGTTGGTTACGTTTTTGTTTCTATTATAGCTATTTCTAGTAAAAGATTTATTAAATATAAAATGAATATTAAATAGACCGATATCAATACATAAAATATACTGCAATAATGTAGGGTTTTTCTAACAAAAACAAAATTAGCAAATTGTGACTTTTGTTATAACTGTTGAGTTTATGAAGTTTAGACTCCGGCCGCTATAAGAACAAGCCACCTACGTCATCAAAGAATATCTTCGCGGTCGTCCATCGAAGTCCCGCGCTCTAGCATAAGCGTATCATCATAATATTTTTAAAATCTGTTATTCGCAGCATTGAGTTTGATAAATGGAAGTCACTATTTACTTTGTAGAAGCATGGTATCGCCAAAGCTAGGGCAGCCGTTGCAACGCCCCTGGCTTGTTCTTATAGCGGCCGGACTCTACCTGTTAAAGAATTTCATTTAATTTTTGTTATTTAATTGCCGAAAGAGAATATACCAATTAGGGTTCTCTACAAAATCTTATTATTCATCATGTACAGGGTCCCGATTCTCGAAACAAGAGAATTTATTCTCATGAGAAAATGACGTCATTTTCTCTCTATAATAGTAAGTCAACCAATAGTAAATGTTAACTTACGTCATATTGACGTCATTCTCTTATAGGAACACATTTCCCAGTTTCAAGAATAGACCCCCAAGAGTTTCTCGTATATTTTGACAATTACTTAAAAGGTGTTTAATAAATTATAAATTAAATAATTGAAAACAGGGTTTTTCGGAAGGAAAGGAAACTATTTTTTTCTGACGTGTTCTAGAGGTCGAAATAAGAAAAAAGTTATTATAAATAAGCCTTCGAAAATGCCCCCTTTTCGAAATACAGGGTGTCAAAAAGAGAATTAAAAATACGTTTTTTTCGAATATTTCGAAAATTATTTAATATATTTAATTGAGCTTTGGTATGCATTATACTAGCACGGAAATATTGATTCAACGAGTTTTGACAATTCCACCAGTGGCGTGAGTGACAGCATAAAATAAAATAAATACAACGACACTGTTTTTTTTTCAAAATAGATATTTGTTTCTTAATCGGTGACCAACTCTAAAAAGAAAAGGCCTCTTGAGTTTTTCTGGTATGACAATCCGTTTTCGAGTAATAATTTTATTAAAAACTGCTTTTCTTCGTCACTGACGTTTCTGAAAAATATTTGATCCTCAATATTTTTTAAATACGCTCATTTAGTGAATACGTCATCTGACAGATAATTGGATGCAAACAATGTTTGAAGTTAGTAAAAGCGATAATAATTTAATTAAATAAAAATATTTAAGCACTAAAAAGGTATGTATATGATTAATTTACCAGTATTTTATAACCTGTTATAATATAACGTAATATAATAAAGATTTAAATTTATAAACAAAAATAAAATAGTCTTGTACATACCTTGCAAATGGTTATTTGTAAATAAATACAGTTTATTTGATCAATTTTACAAAATTACACGTGTTTATATCAGTAGATGTTATAAATTCATAAATTGTTTGCATCCAATTTTGACATTACATGACTTTTATGACGCGCACTAAATGCGCGTATAGATGATTAATCTTGATACGGCTTTTTGTGATCGTTGTGATAGTGCACCAGTTTAGTTATTTCCAAACGTTTCTTCTAAATTAATAACTTATAGAATTTATAATAAATATAGATAATTTCTATGTAAAGTAACGATTTCCTTCTTTCCTGTATAATTTGGTTATTCTGAGAATTACGCACATAACTCTTTAGATTGCTTTATAGTGGAGTTCACATGATATCAAATTGTGTTTTCCGTTTGCACTTCGAGGTTAAAAGCTAAAACCTATTTCAAATGATTCGTTACCTTCTGGAACATCAAAATCCGATGGTCGTCAAAATGTCGTCCTGTACGGGGTGGCTGTAGGGGATGAAATGTGAAAAACACCCTAAACATTTTTTTTCCACTATTTTAATTTACAGAACATGAGGATCACTTTTATTAAAGCAAATTATGCTTTAGACTAAGTCAAATATTAGAAAAAAAATATTAAACAATTTGGAAAGCACGGAGTTAAATGGGCGACGTCTAAGTTTATCGTACGCTGGTGAAAAGTGTCTTATTGAACAGGCAATGTTTTCTCTTAACACTAGCTACTTTATTCTCATTATGATCAAAAAACACCCTTCAATAACGTTGTAGACTGGAATTTCAGGATGCTAAGGCACTTTTTACTTTTTTAATGTGACCGCTCCCCAATTTTTGAATGGGTTTTTTAGGAGCGCCCGCACAAGATCTTTTAAGGTCGACATTCGTTTGTTTTCGTACCGGGAGAGATATTTTTAAGGTCCATTATCGCCTGTTTTCGCAGTAAAGACGTGCATTTGACTAACTATATGAAAAATACGAACTAAACTGTATTAGGTATGTATTTTATTTAAACGAAATATTATTTTTTATATGAATTTATTTTGCTTTAAATAGTTTATAGTACAGTTACTTGGTGATCTCCAGTTACTTGGTGATATCATTTCTAACTAATTCTATAGTTGTTTTAAATTAAAATATTTTTGGATAGTTTGATTCAAAATGGGTCAAATACCTATCAAATATTAAAAAGGAATAAGGGTGCTTTTCGTTGGGGTGCGTTTCACCCCAAAAAAAGATAAAAAGTGACTGTTGGAACGTGTGGATCATCGAATTCTACTCCAAAACACCTCTCTATAACGTACTTTTTGCTTTAATACTCGCCGAGTTAAAGGGATTAAAAACGTTGATTTTTAAACAGAAGACACTGATTTTTCTAAGGTTTTAAATAAGCAAATTACTCAAAGAGGATCACATTTTCGAAAAAGTTAGCTAATGAAATAAATGAAATAAAAATTAGTTTAGGCTCATCGTGGTCGAGATACAGTAGGTGCAATTGAATGTAGACCTGAAAAGGGCATGCGTTCAAATAATCATAACTCTGGTTTAAAAAACCTTTTGGCGTGTATCTTGAATCAAATTGAAACTTACGTTATAGAGAGGTGTTTTGGAGTAGAATTCGATGATCCACACGTTCCAACAGTCACTTTTTATCTTTTTTTGGGGTGAAACGCACCCCAACGAAAAGCACCCTTATTCCTTTTTAATATTTGATAGGTATTTGACCCATTTTGAATCAAACTATCCAAAAATATTTTAATTTAAAACAACTATAGAATTAGTTAGAAATGATATCACCAAGTAACTGGAGATCACCAAGTAACTGTACTATAAACTATTTAAAGCAAAATAAATTCATATAAAAAATAATATTTCGTTTAAATAAAATACATACCTAATACAGTTTAGTTCGTATTTTTCATATAGTTAGTTAAATGCACGTATTTACTGCGAAAACAGACGATAATGGACCTTAAAAATATCTCTCCCGGTACGAAAACAAACGAATGTCGACCTTAAAAGATCTTGTGCGGGCGCTCCTAAAAAACCCATTCAAAAATTGGGGAGCGGTCATATTAAAACAGTAAAAAGTGCCTTAGCATCCTGAAATTCCAGTCTACAACGTTATTGAAGGGTGTTTTTTGATCATAATGAGAATAAAGTAGCTAGTGCGGTGTTAAGCGAAAACATTGCCTGTTCAATAAGACACTTTTCACCAGCGTACGATAAACTTAGACGTCGCCCATTTAACTCCGTGCTTTCCGAATTGTTTAATTTTTTTTTTCTAATATTTGCCTTAGTCTGAAGCATATTTTGCTTTAATAAAAGTGATCCTCATGTTCTATAGATTAAAATAGTGGAAAAAAAATTTTTAGGGTGTTTTTCACATTTCATCCCCTACAGCCACCCCGTACAGGACGACATTTTGACGACCATCGGATTTTGATGTTCCAGAAGGTAACGAATCATTTGAAATAGGTTTTAGCTTTTAACCTCGAAGTGCAAACGGAAATCATTTCTAGAGGGTTTTGGAGCGGCCGTGGACTCTACTATTACAGAAAAGAGTCTACTGGGGAAAGGTCGGGGTTGTTTACAGACCAACTTACCTACTAATCCGTAAACTGGTGTCTGATATATTATTTCGTCCTGTTAAGTTTCCTGCGAAAATTCCAATAAACTTTATTGGCCAAAATTTTTAGGTCTCAAAAATGCCTATATTTCCTATTAAAAATAGGTACTTGACGTTGTAATAAATGTGATCTCATCCATGAAAATAATTTTATGTAAGAAATTTTCATCTTCCTAAATATATGACCTTTATATCTTTGGCAGAAGTCAAGCCTTTACCTTATGTGTTCTTGCGTTAGATCTTGAACTGAAAACACTTATATAGATAATATTTGTAGTGTATTTCTTTCTTAAACAAGAAAAAAAAAGTTTAAAATAGTTCTAACACAGAGTATTGAAAATTTTCCTTCCAAAATACAATAAAACATTCAAGTCTGCATCTTTATTTCTTACAACACTGCGTTTCTCATTTGTTTTAAATATCTGGCAATATTTCAGAAAACTGCTGATAATGCCTAATTCAAGTACTTGTCACGTTATTTTAATTATTGATTAATATCTCACGTTTAGGATATGTGCTTGAATGACCCATTTTGAAACTGATACCACAAGACATTTTAATATAAATTGACAGGCTAAAAAGAAAAAATAATGAACTTGTTTTTATAGCAATCTGGATTTCAGTTAGCACCGACGACGCTAGCACATATTTTAATATTTAAATCCATTAAAACTGGTTAGAACAAATATAGGCGAATATACATTTTTGAAACCAGTAAAACAACACATAGGATTCTTTACAAATTAGAAAAAAATCAGGGTAGGGTGTTCTATTAAAAATAGATAAAATTATTTAAAAATATGACGTTCTGACGGCCATTTTTTGGCAAGCAATTCTGGCAGTTCAGAAAAAACTGTAAAACTTTTGTATTTTCCAGTATTGGATAACTCTTAAAATAAATCTTGTAGATAATAAAATCCTACACACTAACTAATTTTCATAACATACCAAAAGGTCTACAAGATACTCAAGATACACAATGAAACTGAAAGAATTTCAATAATTATAATTAACCATTTGAAGAGAACAGTTACCTATACGATCGAACATGATTATTAAAAATGAGATTAATTTTATTGATAAAGATCAGTTATTTATAATGAAAGTAATTTGTGCGTATTCATGTGCGTACTACTCATTGTGATTACTAAACAAGAGAAATAAGAAGGAAATACTTGCTTCGATTTTCTATTTAACCATGGGCAGTGTTATTTTATTCGAATCGTAAATTTAAGAACCTCCGAGTCTTCTCCAGATACTTGTATCTCAAATGACATGTAAACCACAAAAAGTAAGGTATTTCAGTTTTGTTGGTATACTTTGAAGTGTTTGTAAGTCTGCTGTAGCGAAAACTCAAAATTATTTGTGAGTAAAATAATATACAATTAACAAGGAAGAACCGGCTATACTTTTAGCAAAAGATATATAATATAATAGTGATAAATTTTCTAACATTTCCTTCTAATAGGAAAAGAAATTGAATGTTTTACAGCTAACAAATAGTTTCTTTTACATTGCAAATTTAATAGCAACTGTTTATATTTACCTATATTTATATTTAAAGCAACCTATTTTTAGAATTTTCAAATAATCCGGAATAGAATTGTAAATTTTGCATGTTTCATATGTGACATGAACGTCAGTTCGAAATCTTAATTTTTGATACAAATATTTATTTAACACAATTTTATGGTACAAACATGCTGAATGTACTGCGATGCTCCATATTTAACCATCTTATTTCTATTAACTTATAAGAAATTTTCGACTGCTACGAATACCATAAATTAGTCGGAGATAAGATATTTGGATTTTTTGAATTTTAGATTTATATAAAACTCTCAAGTTAGGTCATATAGAGAGTCGGCATAATTTAATATCATACTTTCGCATAATAATATTTTCGTCTTTCTCGGCAGATAGCGTCCGTTATCATATATTAGTTTAATAGTTGCATATGTTTTTTGAATTAATTTATTAATATGATCCTCAAACCTAAAATCACAGTCAATTATAAACTCCAAGGCTTTTGACCTTGTCAACTATTTCTAGCTCATTAATATCAATATTAATTTTTGCAATACTTTTAATATTACCACGAATCGTTTTAAGTCCAAAAATTATAACATTTGATTTACTAGCGTTAATAATTAAACAGCGATCTCGAGCTAAATTTACAAATAATTTGAGGTCTTCATATACATATACAGTAGCAAGCATTGCCTACATTAGAAGGATTTAATGAGTACAGCTGCGTGTTGTCAGCATATAAGTGAATTTGACAAGACGTAAGACATTCACAAATTGATTCGTGTATGTAGAGGAGTAGTGGCCCCAGAATAGAACCTTGTGGTATTTTAAAATAATATTTTCTGAAGAGCTGTTATCAAGCATAACTTTATGGCGTTTGTTTTTCAAATAATTTTCAAAATGATTGATTGTATCATCAGTGAGCCCATATAATGTAAAATCGATAGAAGGAAGTCATAATAATTAATATATTTACGCATAGGTTTCGGAGGGAAGTTCGGTGTAAATATCTTTACCGATTTTTCAGGATTGGGTTCATTGTTTTGCATATAATTCATTTTCATCTAAATGCACTGCCCGTTAAGAACCTGCCGTTTGAATGGCTTATGTTGCATTAATCATCCAACGTGAATTTACTCATAGAAAATGAGACACACTTTATGAGAAATACGTTTCACTAATATTCAGGAAAAAATTTAACAGCTAGATAATCCCTGTGTCGCCTGTGTATACAGGGTGTTTGGGTAAAGGTATTCAGAAATTCAAAGGCATGTAGAACTCATCAAAATAAGCCAAAAAGTTCATATAAACTTTGTTCCAAAAACGGTTCCTAAGGGAGCTACAGCCCCTTTAAGAGGCTTCTAAAAAAGATGTTTTTATAATGTTTTTTCAAATAGTGACTTATGTTACTTTACAATCAATAACAATTGCAAGTATTGATGGAAGACAGTGTCACCAGGAGATGTGATATTTAGACTCTAATTATTTTGTAGATGTGCATAACTAAATTTCAAATTCATTTATCTCAAAAACGGTTCAATTTATGAAGTATTAGAAAGAGGATCTTTTTAAAGCAAAATTGCTTGAAATTTTGAAAATTTCTATCAGAATAGTGGAAAAATTACATGCAAAGAAAATAGAGGGGCGACATTCCTGGCACACCCCCATGTAGGGACGCCCCTAAAGAATTTTCAAATTTAAGGTTTACTATTTTGTTAAGCACAAAAAAGTATTCTACCATAGAAAATTTTATTAGTTTATATTGATCGGTTCTCGAAATATGTGAGAAAAACATCTTTTTTAGATGCCTCTTAAAGGGGCTGTAGCTCCCTTAGGAACCGTTTTTGGAACAAAGTTTATATGAACTTTTTGGCTTATTTTGATGAGTTCTACATGCCTTTGGATTCCTGAATACCTTCATCCAAACACCCTGTATATATTTTCAGTTCTGTACGCAATGACTTCATTAGGCATTGGTAACAAAGAAAAGTTAATTATATTACTAGAATAAAATTTATTGATTGTACCATCGACATGGTGTTGACGACTATGGGGATATTAATCATTATAACCACTTTGTTGTTCACAAGAATAAATTAAATTAACAGAATTTGATTAAAGTGTAAAATAACCCCATTATAATGCGTTAACATAACGTAGTATTCAAGTTTATTCTAATTTGATACTAATGTCACTGTTATTGTTATTTCTAATAAACATATGCTCTTATATTGACTGGGAATATACTATTTCTCTTTCTACTGGTCGTTATTACCCGTTGACATAAATAAACAAATGACGTGAAAACATTACAATAATAACACAGACACATTGTGTAATGTCATGTGTATGAGTAGTAATAAATTATTCGTTTCCTTTGACGGGACTTTTTCCAAGCATTCTTCAATTAAAAAAGCATTTTTATTGAAATTGTTTGAGTTTTTCTTTATAGATCATTCCTGTATTTAAATGTGTGGCATACCTTTAATTACTATTTATTTTTACGTATTAAGCTCGTTAAAATTTTAATTGATACATTGATTTATTCTAAAATCTACGCAATTTGAATACAGTGAGCAGGAAATTTATTGACCGGACGGAGCTTGTGCAATCCAAAGTAAACGGCTAAAAAAATAAATTTGGAAGGTGAACATTGGGTGTATTTGTTAATATTATGGAATTATTTTGAAGATTCTGATATCTCCAACTTGGCGATTGGAAATTAAATAAAATGCAGGTACTTTTAATTTGAAAATTGTCATTTGTATTATATCGTATTTTGTCACCTTCGTTAAAATAATCTGGTGAAGTTTTAATGTTCTCTCATAAATGAATTAAATTTTTGGGTTCAAAGTAAAAATTTTCATTTATTATTATTGTTTCAAAATTTCGCACGCTTACATTGCATTTTTGAAAACAGACGAATTCCTTCTTTCAGAAAATATTAATAATGAATGAGAATTTTAGAACAAAGAAATAGAATATTAAGTAGAAAAGTTTCTATAATTGTATTTATTGTGTCGGGTGCGTAGAGGAACTGTGCGTTTCGATTTATTATGACTGATAGTCGAGAGGCAACTGCACTTCATTCTCACCAAGAAGTTCCGGGTTCGACTTCTTATAGTGGCAGTGGGATCAACTATCAGAGATATTATTTTCACTAAATATGGATATTATGAATACAATCCAAAATCGCCAGCTTTACGAATGGTATATGATGATACAGCACTTATAAGTTTGATAACCACTTTGGAACATTGTCGCATTGTTGGCGATCTCAGTCTCATTAATGGATAGTTTCATGGAGATTATTTTTCACCACGCGCGTCGTACATTCGTAATTTTAGACAAGTGGCAACTTATCCCTTTACACTTAAGGTTCATAACTGTCGAGCAGCTCTTTATAAGTCACATTTTTTGTCCTCTTCCACTAACAACACAGTTATAGAATTCTTTACCCAACCATGTCTTTCTCTCTCAGGTCTTCCGGGTCAAAGTGAATATGTATCCTTCCTGAACTTACGACACCCCTTTGGTGTAACAGGTCTGCCCTTCGTAAAGCACCATCCAATAAAAATAAATTAAAAAATACAATCATTGCGTTGAATTATTTATGATAATTTTTCTGTAATTTTAAATGAATCTAAAATCGTACTGCCATTAAGACTACACTCACTACCGCCACTTAACACTTTATTTATAAATATGCATACTAGTTACAACGTATTTGCTAGATGCAAGACTAAACAATAAACAGGCAAGTGCCGATTGGCATTTGAAATTACACATGTGTAAAATGTCTTATTTATGTTTTTATGGCATTTAATTAGAGAGTCAAACGTTGCTGTATTGTACACAAAAAGAAGAATGATGCGAACTTGGTTGTTGAACCTAAGTACTACTTCTATAAATTTATAAACAAACTTAGCTGGAACAATATTTCCTTTATACTATTTTTATTCTCGAATTAGAAACTAGGTACTGAATATTCAGCTTCAGTTTCAGTGCATTGCCTTTTACATTGTATTTTTGATCCCTAATTTTGTTGTTGGAAATAACTACTTAATGTCATGTTAAAGTAATAAACTTATGTAACGTAGATTAGAAAACACGCCGCGCTTCTTTAATAGATACATCATGTCGAAATGTTATTTCAGCAGGTATCAAAGGATTTAAATCTGTCTTTTTATATCATTAAACCACTCTGTATTGATGTCTTATGTTCCATTTAAAATGTATTATATTTTCTTAAATATTATTTTAAGGCTGATAAAGCACTTCAAATCTTTTTTTATTCACATACCATACCATGCGTTGTAGATTGTCTTTTTATAATTTTGTATTATAAATTAAACAAATGTGAGTTTCTTGACACAGCAGGTTTTACTTAAAAATATTGTTTTAAAAAATTAAATGTCTGATACAAGTGTATTGATCTTTAATTATATTATTGCTTTCCTTATTTCATAGTACCTACAACACATATTTTTAGTAACCAACCATTAAATTATTATATTAATTATATTCTCAAAAGAAATTAAACCCAGTACCCTCGGATTTTAGGTGTGCCTCCGTTATCTTTACGTCTTTACATGTGTAAAGGCCAGAGAATAGAGAGCGGAGGAAGCTCTTAGTTCTTCTGCTCATCTTATTTACCTGAGACTCTATGGCAGCAGACATTTTGAACATGAATCACGTGGTTTGTTCAAGTTTGTTGTCATGCAACTGTTAAAAGTGGTGACTAAAGTGAGGTTACATTTATTTTGATTTATAAATCTTATTATGGACTATATATGTATTTATTTATTCTATAAACTAAATTAACGCTGTGGTGTGGACTTTTTTATTATTATTTTCCAGACCACGGATCCATTAAGCTGCGCTACGCTGATGAGGAGCGATAACTCCGAAACACGTGTCCGTAGCTGCATCATGTTTCTTTTTTGGGGTCTATGGCATTAATTAATTTCTCTTGTATTATTTTCTAGACCAAAGAAGTACACTAGATAAAAAAAGTCTACAACCGAAAACTATCCTCGAATATACAGGGTGAGCCAAGATATTATTACAGGATCAAGTGCTTTTTTTTCAAATGGAATGATTATGTATATCAGTACATTTTTTGAAGCCTCTTCTAGACTCTTTCACTCCTATAATATTATTGATTATTTATTTGTTGAAATAATGCCGTCTGCAGATACAAATTGAAAAAGCACTACAGTCACAATTTTTTTATGAGATTATAAGAAGAAACAATGTGAAAGCTCATTGCGAGACATCTAATAAATGTTTTTGAATCATTTTCAATTCAAAAATGATTTTTCAGTTTAGAACTTTTTGAATGGAATTTTCTCAATTTTTTCAAATGGAACACCATTTTCAATTTATTCAGCAATTAGTACAAATTCAAGAATAAACTTAAAAAGTAAAGATTCCATCAAATAATTCAACAGAAAAAAATATAATAAGTGCTCCATATGTTGCCCATTTTGATTGGCACACATTTGCACTTTTGTAATGAGGCAATTTTGTTGTGGGACCATTTCTTCCAATCCGTTAAAGTGGGTAGATAGTATTTAGCTGGTCCCTTACTGTAATGGTATTTTTGTAAATTTTTGTTGTTATATGCGAGTAATAATAAAACCTGTTTGGTACAATTGTCCCCAGTACAGGAACAAAGTTCCGCCAATTCGTTACTAAATACAGGAGACATGGCTCTTTTAGTAAAATGCCTCCCTCCAGACCCACCCAAAGCGAAGCGGAAATAAGAATTATATTTTTCTGAAATAAAAACATACATTTATGGCTATTTAATAAAAAAAACCGGTAGACTTTCACTTCTCTGCTTTTAGATTAAAAACTAAAAAAAATAATTTTTTAATATAAAATAATTGCCATTTTGCTAAAATACATTATTTTGATATTCGGAACAAAAAGAACAATGACAGCTGACGATGTTGAAAATTACATCACAGAACATTATATAGTTGATTTTGTGAGTAAATTAAAATTATTGGGACAGTTTCTTCTATAATTGTATTAATTTTTTAAACCTAATTGGGGCTTAATTGAGAGATATACTATACAAGGAATATTTAGTTCAGTGAAATGATTATTCTGATTGAATGAAAAAATAATAAATAATCGGGCTATTTAAACGATGAAAATTGTCACAAATTCTTAAGATTCATAAATTCATCATCTAACTTGAAGTGTAGTTCTTGGTATTCTTGATCATAAAATGATTTTTTTTAAATTTTACTTTTGTGCGTTTCGGATTTCAAGTAATTCTACCATCTTCAAAAACTATTTTAACAAAATAACTTAAAATTAGCTTTACAGTGGTATACAGTGTGTACCTACTTACACTTTATGTGTTAAATTATATGGCAATCATTTTTCATTTAAGTCCGATTATATTTAGATTCTTGAAGCAACTAAAGGCTAAACTACTTTGATGCCTGTTTATGTTGATAAGGTGTAATTTATGGACTTATTAGTTATGATATCTTGGTGAGTGGTGTAAATATTAGGCTCAGATAATTGAATTTCTTATGATATCGATGGACATGGTAAAAATTACATAATTTATAGTTATTTTAATAGATTAAAATATATTTCGTATAAATTCTTTATATACAGGGTGGTCCGAAGTTTACCTGACAAACTTCGGCAGGTGATAAAGTAGTAAAGTTCCTATCAACTTACATCCTTCGGTGATTACTAACAAAGATACAGGATGTTAAAGTTTTGTGAAACACAAACCATTTTTTTAATAATTCTAAAATTATGAAAGTTGTTGACTTGAAGTTTTAGGGGCGGTGAAGCTTTTTTAACCTCTATTGTTTTACGGAATCTTGCCTTTGTATTACCTCCAGTGGCGCCGTCACAGGGTGGGGGAGTTAAATTTTTCGCCTAGACTATGTGACGCCACTGCGTTGTGCATATGATTTTGAGATTGTTTGAATCTGTGTTCAATTTGGAAGAAAGAAGGTATCTTTTAATGTATTCGTATAATGCTTACTTTTCGAGTAAAACGGCTGTTTCTGCTTATATCTCTACTACAAAACTAAAATCTTTACTACATTAGTAATAAAATTAATAATCCTAGTTGCCTATGCTACAAAGGCAAGATTCCGTAAAACAATAGAGGCTTAAAATGCATCATCGCCCTTAAAACTTCAAGTCAATAGCTTTCATAATTTTAGAATTATTAAAAAAATCGCTTGTTTTTCACAAAACTTTAACATCCTGTATCTTTGTTAGCAATCACCCAGGGATGTAAATTGTAGGAAGTTTTCTACTTACTTTAAGTCCCTCTATCACCTGCCGAAGTTTGTCAGGTAAACTTCGGACCACCATATACTCGGTGGTGAATTTTTCGATGCCCACCATTAGTATCTCGGAAACTATAAGATATAGAGGATCGGTTAAATTAGACAAAAGTTGCGCTATTTTATGCTCTACAATTTCCTGCCAAGATATGCTGGATATCTTGATTCGTTCGCGATTTATTCTGAAAAAATTGAAAATCGTGATTTCAAAACAAAATTAAGATCATCTATACCATTTATGCGAATTTAATTCAATTTGGTGTGGTTATATTTTTGACCACTACCAATTGAATGGCGTTGATAGAAAATTTCTAAGCCTTCTAGATTTTGAGCAACGATAGTCAACTTTTTTTTTCTTATACTATTAGTTAGAGAAAATAATGCTATTTTCTCCTATGTCACCAAAGTAGACTGATTTTTTAAAAACATGTTGATATTCGAATTAATATAAAAATAATTTATAAAATCCAGTATGCTTAAGATTATAAGGTGAAGAAAAGTGAAGAAAAACTGTTTCTATGATACAGTGTCTTCATCCGATATTATAGAAATATATGGCGGCTAAACTGGGAATATAAATCTAAATTTTCAAAAATTAAATGAAACATTGTAAAAACTAACAAGGAGGCTTTACCGTTAAAAAAATTCATAATTTTTAAAACAAGAACAATTCCAATTAGAGTAACTGTTAACTTAAAGTTGTAACTCATTTTATGCAATGAAAGCGTTCGCAGAGAACACTGTTCTTATCTATTCTTGTTTATATATCATTCATCGTCTCCATCATATTTATGTTAATAGTCTCGGATAATATATTAATTAAAAGTGAATAAAATTAAAATTATTTTAAGGCGCGAGCAGAAGCCAAAAAAAAATTTTATCATACATTTTATGACAAGATAAGGACCATATTTCAACAAATTTATTACGCTTTTTTAAATTAAAGATCATTAAATGAACTGTTTAAGTGTTTTATCAATTGAAATGTGGGTCGACAAAGAAAAAACACAATTTATTATGTGTTTGCTATAATAAATTAATTCTAATTTAAGACAGCGAAGATTATTAGTAGGGGCGACAAATGATTTATACTTAGTTTGAATTTTACGGAAGTACTGGAATAGGAAGTAGTAACAATAATATATTAAATATTTTAGATTAATTTTTACTGAATTTGATGTCGCTCACTTAGGTTTATTGAGAAACATACAATTTGAAAATTGCAATTTTGGTATTATACAGCCTGATATTATAAAAAGCTAAAGATAAATTTAGTATGATATCATATATCCTAACTTGATGTGACTTCACATAATTCAAGTCATAGATTTGATGAAGGTTTGATTATTGGCATTGCTCTTATTCTTAGATTTGATTTCCTTGAGTTTTTTAAGGCGTTTATGGAGTTGTTCGTAATCAGTTCCTTAACCCTTTTCTCCACATTAATCTTCTCACTGATGCTTGGACTAGAATAAAATTTCAGTTGAAATAGAAAGATGGTGAAATGAATAATTTCGTTCATTTATAGAAAAGAATTTTGAAAAAATGGGAATGGGAATACTATTTCCCAGAATCTTATGATGCAGGATGAATATCCTTTCTATAAAATAAGTCTTTCCAAAACTATTGATATTTGCGAAGTAACTGATACCGTTCAATATTTTTATATTCACCACAGGTGTATTTTTTTCCGTTATGAAGAAATCAGTATTTGCTTCAAACATAAATATAAATGCTTCATTTACATCAACATTTTAAATTCGTAAAAAATAGAAAAAATACCGGCCATTACTGTGGAGATGGTGACATGGTCTGAAATTTAAAGCCTATTGGTACGGTAAACATTTTTGGTTAATTTCTTTAATTCAATTGACGAGATTTAGAAAACAATCCACTGCTAGTGATACGCAACCTATTAAAAATTCACTTGTATAAGAATATCTATTATTATGTATACTTATATTTTCCATTGTATATTGATTTTAGTTTTGTCGCGTTTTTATATTTTTAACCGAAATTCCGTGAAAATATTTTTAGGCAACTATTTATATACATTATACACATATAAAAGCTCTAAAGTGCTTATAGAAACGTTAATAAAATATATATATATATATATAACCATATTACAAAAGTAGTAATAAATTAGTAATCACACCAGCTCAGCTGTAGAGTATAATTTTATCAGGACTGACATGTTCAACAAATTCCTCTTGATTTATTAAGAGAATTAGTTCACGATTATTAACATATGTTAAGATCATGGGCAGAGCTTCCTGTATTGTTTCATTCATGATATTTTTATTTATACGGGATGTTTCGAAAAGATTAGAATGAATCTTGTCTGTGGTAGAGTCGAATTCATTTTTGTACCGCAGATAAAAAATTCCCGACAAAGGAGCACGTGAGGCGGCTTCTTTGAACGTTAAAGAGGCCGCGTTTCTGCTTTGTAAATGCGGAATTTTTATCCTGCTTTACAAATATGAAATGAACTATAGTCGTCAAGTAATATATTTTTTAGTCAATGTTTACAATAATTGCCCATTCAGTCGACTCAATTGTTGAAGTAACGCTAAATATTATTGATTCTCAATTTGAAAATGATCAATAAACGACAACAGTTGAGTAGGCTGAATTCACTCAAGGCATTGGTTACAGCACTTTTTTCATGTCGTCTATATAAATATGTATAAGTTTTAAAAAAATGACGTTATTCATTAAACACTGGCTTGCCGATAATGTTAATTGGCAAGTCAGTGATATGTTTGCATGTGCTAGGTGCAAGAATTCTATTTTATTTTATTTAAAATTTAAAAAATATGTATCAAGGGGGTGAATTCAACAGACAACTTTAACCTGATGACTGATGGTTGAGATGGTAGAGTACCTGCCTCTCACCCAAAAGTCCCGGGTTCGAATCCCGGTCGTGGCAATGGAAAATACTGTGAGAGGGATTTTTCCATTATACACGGATATTGGGTGTATGTCCATTGTCTTAAAATGTGTAGCCTCCTCCCACACAAGGCTCTTTAGAGCCTCTCGGGATAAAGTTGGTTGTAATTACATGTGGTGTTATTATTCTCCAAAAAAACCCTCAAATTATGAACAAAAATGACAAACTAAATTTTTGTTATAATAAATATTATGCATTATGCAGTGAAATTTTTCAATCTGATAAATTGTACTGAAATTATATATCCCAATATGTTATAGTCCCGATGTTAGAATTATAATTTAACAGTTGTAATTTCTTTCAATAGCAACCAGGTCAAAATATTTTTACATTTTGGCATTTTAAAGTAAATTATTTGCTTTCTGCAATGATAATTTGGAAATTTTCTTAGCTTTAATTTAACTTCATCCTAATATTTGCGCAAATTGAGGAAGTTATTAACAAAAAACGAATTGAAAGTCTATTTTTCTTAAAAAATGCAAAAATAGGCCAAGGTAACTTACGTAGATCTATTAGTTTAAAAAAGTTCAAAACTTCGGGCGGAATTAGGGCGGTGGAAGCTGCATATTTGAAGGATCAACCGTTGAAAAATTTCAAACAGTTGGGTTGTGTCAAGAATCTGAAGTTGCACTTTTTACACTCTCACCTTAACTACTTTCCCGAAAACCTCAGGAACTATAGCGAAGAACAAGGAGAAAGGTTTCATCAAGATATAAGTGAAATGGAGAATCGATACCAAGGAAGGTGGGACATTAAAATGATGGCAGATTTCTGTTGGACGCTAAAAAGTTAAACCATGCAGAGAAGAAAAGAAACAGAAAATCGCTGTGTAAATTATTCGAGGACAAGAGAGTTCGTTACAAGGGGTAATGGAGTAAGTGAAACATATTTACGTAGCACGAAACATCGTTCATTTCTTTATCTATTTTCATTTCTCTACAGGCACAGAATAATTAAGTTTTGTGAATTTTCTGAAAATACAGGACGTTAGGTACTTGCTTTTGAAAAAAAAAATACTAAACGGTGCTGGAAGCGCTTCCGACTCCCGATTCGAAATATGTGTAGACATAGTTTCCCAATCGCATCCAAACGGTTCTCATGATTACACTTAATGGTAACTACCATGCACATCATAGTATTCAGAAAAAATTCGTCTATTAAATGGTGCAAAAATCTATAGGGGGTTTCAATAAAAAAACACGCCTAACATTAATATTTTCCAAAATTGACAGAAAAAAAAACAAATGATGCCCACTTGTTTCTTCTCTTTAATGCATTAAAACTTTTTTCTAAACCTCTCGGATGACGTTTCTCCCATCATTGTGTCTTTAACAATAACCTCGTAATAACAACTTAAAACCATTCACACTTAAAATGAACGCACTGTATAATTATCTAAATATATGTATAAAAAATATATATATTATATTATAATTATGCAATTTCAATTTAAACATATAATTAATCGCTTAATTAAAACGTCAAAAAATCAATAGGTAGTTTTTTTCCTCAAGAAGATCGTGAATTATTTTATTTAGACTTCTTTTTAAATCTAATACAAAAAAACCAAACAATTATTTCTTGTTCTCATTTTTATATCTTTCAGTCTGAACGGAACGCAAAAGTTTAGTTTTAGTTCTGTGATTATAGGATTACTAAGACATAATGGACTATTCTAAAGAGTATTTTGTATTTGTGTTTGTGCTAGTTTTTATTACATATGTAAAATCTTCAGAGTTGATTCTTTCGTCTGGTTTTAGTTACAGTGGTAAGAGTAATTTTTAAAACGTAAAGAATTTATTAGTTACATTTATGAGATGAGAGTATTTTAAAAAACAGTTAATAACTTATTTCCTACTTATTTGTATTATTTTATTATTGCCTTAATAGGATATGGCTTTATAAGTTATAAATTATAGGTGGAATTTTAATAATAAATATTTACAGATTAATTTTTCATTTAGAAATTCGTGGCTTGATTTCCTGAATTCAAATATCCAACATTTGTTATATAAATGTGTCTCTGTCTGTACGTATTTGTAAAATAATGAAGGCGATATTATAGGTACCTACCTAATGTTCTTTTAAAATGTACATGGTGAGATAAAAAATTACTATATACCAAAAACCAAAATATACAGCAGAAATAAAGAAATAAAACTCCTATTCATGTTGATTGTTCCTACAAAGTGTTTATGTGCAATTGTTTACATTAAATTTCTACATTTTGTTTTTTTAGATTGATAAAAGTGTATTATTGCTTTCTATATGTATTTATGCGATACTATGGAAATAATTAAATTGCAAAATTTAAATCATATTATGAACTTATTGCACTTTAAGTACTTTTACATTTATTGGCGATATTATTATACTAATTTGTCAGTACAAGAAGTAGGTTATTTTTGTTCGTAGAGGAGGACTTGAATAGGCTATTATTCGTTAAACAGGGGTACAAAAGTAATTTATGATACAATTTATTTTATTCAATTTTACCGAATAATTATGACAATTTAAATAGACTTTGGTATTTTAGAGGTAACACCTTGTGAAGACAGTGACGACTGTGACAAATTTGTGGAGTCGATATGTGAAAATAACATATGTGTATGCAATGGCAGCAGAATCTGTAAAGACAAAATACAAAGGGTTGTAACGAAGATTGGAGAAAACTGTGTTGAAGACGACAACTGCAATATAGAACATGCAGAGTGTAACACTGACAATAAATGTGTATGTAAATCTGGTTATGTTAAATCGACAAATGGAAAGAGGTGCTTAATCAGTAAGTATACGAGAACATATTCATATAACTAATAGATTAAAATGTTGAGATTATTCATTTTCTAAGTGGTACGTCCGTTGTTCGTAGTTGGTATACAAATTTATTGTGAGTAGTCATATTTATACTACCGATTTTTGACATTTGTAGAAATCAGTTGACAATTTTTTTTTTTTTTTTATTTCCACATATAACTTCCGAAAGAATACGATAAAAATGATTTGAAACTTTTTACTTGAAACAATATCGTATCTCAAATGAAATATCGGATTAAAACAGTTATGCTCCTTTGCGTGGGTAATTTTTAACACAACTGTAGCTTTGAAGTACATATTTGAAAAATCTCTATTGCCATTTATGAGCAATACACTTTTATACAGCGGTTGATCATCTAGGTATACATAAATAATCGGAATATACAAATAATGTTATCTTTTTGTAGGTCAGTCCTGTTATTAAATAAATTTCAAGTTCCAGTATAATTCTGTTAATAGTCGGGGTATTTGCACTGGCAAATTTATCGTCTGTTGAAATGTTGTTTTATTTAACTTCACTAAAACGATATAAATTAATTAATAGCCGCGAATGTTTTGCTCTTTTGCAAATTTATATCAGTTGTATATACATATTTATGTTTATATGCTCATCCGTAATGTAAATATATAATGACGTTCAAAGAGTTATTTTTTATAGTTATTTTATTTTTGCTAAAATGTTTATATGATGACTAATATACCCAGCAGCTAGGTCATTGCATTTCGGTTCATTTGCTTACAAAACACAAACCCTTGGTGAATATTGAACTGGTGGTTTTTGGTGATTTGGTATTATCATCAATACTGTTTAGTCCAATTTAGTCGTTGAATGAAAAGTGTTTTAAAACTTAATTTTTATCTAAGAATATGAATGCATGCATGTTGCCAATTTATTTTCTGATGTATTTCATATTTAATTATTGAAACATGAATAAAATGTTTGTACAACACAACAGTACAATAGTTCATTTAAAACGATTTACTACAAACCGAATTGTGAGACTTACGCAGGGTGCTTTCAAAAGACTAACTGTCTAAGACATCATAAGAATTTCTGATGAAAACTTTTCAAAATTGATAGAATATAGGACAATTTTTCTACTATATACTAACTAACGATTTTTAAAATAAATAATGACAAAATAAATTCTAAATAATAACAGTTCGTCTCAAAATAAACAATAAATGGAAATTTTCGAGAAGAACATGTGTTAGAAAAGTTTTTACCGATTTTCTTTAATTACATCATATTCGTAATAGATTGTCACCAAGAAACATTAACCCATTTTAAAAACCGTAAGGATTGATTCGGGTTTACGAATTATATTAAAAAAGATCTAACGAATGAATTTCTGAAGGTTGCCAAACAAAAATAGGGGAAGTTTTATTTTCACCCCCATTATAGAAATTATTGATGAAATCGCTGTAGCGATGAAGTAAAAGCTGTATGTTATTATTAAATAGTTTTTTTTGTAATGTATAAAACCAAAACAGCATAAATATCATGGAATACAAATTTAACCTTTAACGGTCACATCTTCGGCCTCAATCATAACCTCATTTGGGGTGTGCGCAAACCTAGCGCCTTAAATCGATTATAAAATAAAAATGAATTAATAGTTTTTTCTAATTTTGACATATAAAATTACACTTTTCAAAACTGACGTAAGGGTCAAAAGGTTCTACTTTTCATCTCCAGTTAAGAAAAATAAAGAACTCTGAAGAAGAAATAGAAACAACGTATATTCGCAAAGAAATAATTGACATTGATTAATTTCACTCATTTAAAATTAAGTGGGCTATAACAGTATTGTGATTTTTAAATGACATTTATGAAGTTTTGATGTAATGGGTAAGTTTTGACGTTTCACATTATTATTAGAGAATTTAGGTCCATTTCGGTAGTAGAAAAAATATTGTATGCAATTCGTGCGAAAAGTGAGCTTTTTTCACCCATGGGATTGTCGCATTCGCCTACGGCTCATGCGACAAAATTCCCATTTGTGACAAAATCTCACCTTACGCACTTGTTGCATAAATAACTATTTTGTACTACCGATCTTAAAGTACTAACTTTCCGCACGCTTTATAGTGCGTAAAGTTAAACTTTACGCACTAGTGCGTAAAGTGTTTTTACGTTACGCACTAGTGCGTAAATTAAATTAGTAAAAAATTGCATATTAGAGCACCTATAAGCACCTATAATAATTATATCTTGTTTTAAAACATTAAATGTGGGTATTTAATTTTATGTAGTCCATTTATTTAATATCACGGTATGTTATTATAAATCATACCTAATTTTCAATATTCTTTAACAATAGTCTTTGAATTTTTTTATAAGTTTTTGAAGTTTCATTTATATTTTTCAAACTAATTAGTGTTGCTCATTTAAAATTAAGTAGGCCATAGCAATATTGTCATTTTTACATTTTGACGTATAAGTAAGTTTGACATTTTGAAGTGCGTTTCATATTATTATTAGAAAATTTAAGTAAGGAAACCTTTAAATTTGTTATGAAATATAATATTTATGTAACTTTCAACTTTAAATTTTATTTTATTTTAAATTTCTTAATTCTCGAAGAGATAAGTACAATATGGGTGTCGATTTATCAGATGTTGAATGCACTCCGCCGAATATACAAAAAAGCATATTTATGAATTGGTGCAAGAAGAATAAAATTACTAAATATTCAGAAAATGTTTTGCTACAAATAGCCTATTTCAACGATGAATTGAAAACTTATCAACCAACAATATTATGGTCAATATTCTCAATACTAAAATATAGTACAAGTATGTCTAAGCGGAAAGCAGCATTATTCAACAACTGCCTTATTATCTTATTATTTCACTTTACGCACTAGTGCAAAAAATGAAATACTTTACGCACTAGTGCGTAATGTAAATTGTACTTTATACATAAATTTTTAAGTAACCATTTCGGTAGTAGAAAAAATATTGTATGCAATTCGTGTGTAAGGTGAGCTTTTTCATTCATGGGATTGTCGAAATTCCCATTCGTGAAAAAATCTCACCTTACGCACTTGTTGTATAAATAACTATTTAGATGCTTAAAACTAGAAAACTTCTAGTACATATTATGTAACACGTTACGAAAGCCCATTTTGTGTAACTCGTGTCATTTTCCGGGAACTCGCTTCGCTCGTCACGCAAACATCCACTCGTTACACGAAATAAAGTCTTTCGTAACTGGTTACATAAATAGCTATTTTAGCGTTAACATTTTTTTTATTTCAAATAAAAATTGACTTTTTTCTTATAGTACAGGGTGTCCCGTAAATAATGGATAATCCTGAAAATGGTAATAAGCCAGACCATAACGAATCAGAATATCACAATTTGGCCTTATTTAAAACCCCACGGTTTTCGAGATATACGTACTCTTGAAATTTTGAAAATTTCTACTCTAGGATAGTATTTTGCATGCCACGGCCACAAGATAAGGGATTTTTTAATTCTGTTTTTTGCTAGTACTCTTGAACAGTTCTGATATCAAACGTATAATATAGGACCGTAGGGTTTTCAATAAGGTCAAGTTGTGGTATTCTGATAGGTTATGGTCTGGCCTATTACCATTTTCAGGGTTATCCATTATTTACGGGACACCCGTAGATAATTCTTATTATTAAATAATTTTTTCTGTAAGGTATAAAATCAAAAACAGCATAAATATCATAATATGTAAATTTAATAAGGTAAAAGTAAGCAAATGACTTGTTTATTTATTAATAATTGAAAAAAATAACAACATTTTATATTTCTAAAGATATATCTTGGCAATTATGAATGCATTTATAAAGAGAGATACAGAGACTAAGTTCACAATTACAGGGTATGGTTTTGCAGTCTGCATTACATTTACAAAGACTTAAAAGGCATATACCTACTTTATATGGGAAAGTTCATGATATTTTTCTGAAGTTCCCATCCCAGTAAAAAAGAACTAAAAAGATAGCATGATTTTAAGAACAATAGAACTTGTTTTTTTGAATTTCCATTCAATCACGCATTTACCTGAAATCCCATAAATAAATCTTGATTTAGTTCCCTCATAATTATCTAAATATCGCCACGATACCATGAGTTTTTACTGTTTTATTGGAAATGCGTGATTTAATGTAAAGTTAAAAAATCGTGTTCTATTCTTAAAAAGAAAAAAATGAGCAGCATTGGAAAGCTTGCACGAAAGTCTTCCATTTCGGTCTAAATTTAAATTTTTTCAGGGCTTCTTCTATAAGAACTTTATCACACAAATTATCCTTCGGCATTAGTTCAATAATTGACAATTCTTCTCGTAATTCTTTGGCACACATAACGATTTTACTTGAGTTAATTTGACGAACACTTTCGATAACGTCGTTGAACGAAATGTTAGCAATGAAAACTAGGAAGATGTATTTCTCTCAGTTGGATATGGGAAGAAAATTTTGTCACCATATTTATCTATCAGAAGCGTTTTAACAGTGTGATTAGTGATGACTGGATCTTTTTTGTCTAATAGTGTAGCCATCGTTCAGTCAGGTACGTTAATTCAAATGCTTTAGTCGAAATTGTCATTAATATCCACCTATAATTTGTCAAAAGCATCCTGTAATTGCTCATGTTGGTTAATGGTCGACCTCCTATCGCCAGAATTTCTGGGTAAAGTATTGCATTTATTGTAGTCACGCTTTATTGTTCTAAAATTTGTTACCTACTAAGTCTTGGGGTTCTTCATAGGTACAAATATTTCATCTTGTTTTCGACGTGCTGTATTAAAAATGAATGTAGCTGCTGAAAGTTAAAAAATAAGTTGGAGAATATTATTTTTCTTGAAATGGCCACAAATAAAACAACTGTCACTCATGGATTATCCGCTGTCCCTTCTTGTTGACGAAAGCCTTGGTTGTGTTGCGGATTAGTAGCTTCATCCTGTGTCGAACCACTTTGTTCCTGCTCTTTGTACAATGCAATTTCTCTACGACGAATTTTTTCTTGGCTGATATGTAATTCTTATGCCATACAAAACACTGTTCATCAGCATTCGGATTATACAACCTCTCCAATATATCTCGGATATTATCTTTCCGCCGATCCGCAGAATTTTTGATAGTTTGAAACGAGGTTTGAAATGACTCCTTTGGTTTATTGATTAACGTTTTCAGTGAATCACTTACTAAACACAACACTTCGTTTGATCTCTTCCTCTTTAAATTAACTACTTGTAGTGACATTATTTTATTGATTATACTGTTCTTACTATTTTTGCTAGTAACAAGTAAATAAAATAAAACAAATATTGTATGTATATTCCATATCGAATAGAATGTATCTTATTTGATATACTGTAGATTTTTACGCTAAATCACTAAACAATTTCATTCTGTCAAAATTTAGAACGCATCAGTATTCATCAAGTCATCTTTTGATAGACTCGTTCAGTCATAACCTTAATAAGTAATAAGAACAGAAATTAATTTTAGATGCATATATTATTTTCCTTGATCATAAGTGGAACGGAAACATATTAATAAAGCTCCATGCGTGTGCTGGTTGAATGATTTTTATTTATTTCAATAGGTTAACCAATTTTATATTTCAATATCATGCAACATGTCTACGTATTTATTAAAAAGAAAAGCATGTAGCATACAAATAAAGCGACGTTTAGCTTAGAGCTACTTTTACACTTAACTTTATCGTATACACAGTTGTTTTAAAAATTAAAAATACATAAATATACAGGGTGTCTCACGTTGACGCCTATTAGAAGTATCTCGAGAAAGAAAAAAGATATCGATTTGAAATTTTGGTTATGGTCCTAAGTGGGTAGGATCTATTTAATGAAAATATTTTCAAAATGGTGGCATTTCCGGTTATACCGGAAGTTGACCCTAACTTTGTTATTTTAAATGAGATGCCCCCATTTTCAATTTTTTTTTAGATTCCACGGAAAATTTAAAGGTCATTTCTTTGAAGGTTCCCTATGTCTAAAATGAATATTTTCTGAGATATTAATTAAAAATATTGACGGAATAGTTGTATAATGCAAAAATCAATATCTCAGTAACAATTAATGATAAGACGTTGAATTTTTTATTGAGGTAAGACAAGGTATTGGAGCTATCCATCATGTAATAAAATTGTCAACATCTCAACTGCGAAGTTTCTAAAATTAACGATATCTATCGACCTCATAGAAACAGCAATCAGTCATTTTTTTTAAATGGAACCATATCTAATTAAATACACCAATCGATAGCGAGAAAAAATGCGCATCTAAGCATGTATCATGTTCCTATACCCAAAATGTACGATTCTTTAGATATTTGCGATTTTCTAATTTGATCGATAAAAATTGAAGAGTGCCGTATGAAAATTGAAGAGTATGCTTTGACTTTGACTGGGCGAAACAAAATACAACAAATTCAACAAATGTGACAGCTAATACGTTACTATTGGTTATAACACATTTATGGGGTTTAAATAATATCGAGATTTTCACTAATTTTTTGTTTAGCATTATTAGCCCCATTTTTTATTGAAACTAAGATACAAACCAACATCATCAGCATAAGCATGGTAATTAATATCAATTTTTTTTAAATGTCTATAGTGTATAATATTAGAAAAAACAATGTGACCCCAATATTGACCCTTGTGGAACTCCTGTTGGTATAAAGGCAGCTGATGAGAAAGTGTTAGATACAGAAATGGTATTAAAAGTACAATTTAAAAAATATTTATTTATTTTTTAACACAATGAGAATTTTTTAATTAATTTATGTATTTATAAATGTATACTATAAATGTAAAAACACACAGCTTTTAAATTTACATTTTATGTTCATTTATTGTTATATATTTGGCGACTATTTTATTTTATACTCCAGACCCCTTTTTCTTCTTGGTAATAAAGGTTGTATACATTTCGTTAAAGCTGCATAAAACACAATCTGGTGCTTTCAGTCCTTAAGCCTTTAGTATTGTCCATGGATTGTCATAAGGGTTAAACTATACATTTTTTATAATTTTTTTTTTTAATTTACAACGCATTGCTTTCAAACTGAAACAAATAAATAATTTATTATCACCAAAATCATAAACTGACGAATGATGTACGTTTGTAAGCAAGGGTGCGACAAAGTTCATATTATCTGCTTTTATTTTTATCTGTTCTTTTCAGAACAAATTATTTTTTAATGACCTATAATTTAAAGATGTTGTCATTTTTATGGTACTTGGATGAAGATTTATAATATGCTTTAAAGAAGCAAAATAATAATTTAATATAATAATTAGATGAATATATATTTATATTCTTTGATCTCAGTACGGCATCGACTGTGCTGATTATGAAACAATGTTCAGAGTAATATGTAAATAAATGTATGTGGCATACGAGGCATATCGCTGGAAGATTAAGGTCTTTTTAAATGAAATGCATGTGTGTTTTTTATTGATATAAAGGTTAAGTAGATTGTTATAAATCTGAATATGTAGAAATCAATAGATGTGTGTAGAAGAGTTACTTGCATTCTGGGCCCCACATGACTGTATTAACTAAAAAATCAATTAAAAAAAAACAAATTCCATACATTATACAATGAATAGTTTTGTCATTTTAATATTGATAAGCTCTAACTCTAATGTTTTATAATAACTATAAAAGATAATTAAAGATAATTCACAGTTTTGTTTAGAGTGTCATTATTTGTGCAGTTATTGTCACATGCAGGGTGGGGCATCAGACTCTTATAGCTCAAGTTCTATGACAGCTAGAAATAAAAAAACACAAGTGAACTAGATAAAAAAGACTATAACCGATAATTATTTTCGAATATACAGGGCGAGCCAAGACAATATTACAAGATCAAAAGCCTTTTTTTAAAATGGAATAGCTATATCAGTACATATTTTATACAATGCCATCTGCAGATGCATATTAAAATTAACTTTCAGATTTAAATGAAAGTGCTTAATCCCAAACTAGTAGATAAGTAATACCGGACCGCGGGTTCCCCCCACCACTTTTGCTCCCCCCACCACTTTTTTTTGGGGTGGGGGGCAATTAGAGTGGGGGTAATTTGTAATTGCGTAATTAGTAATTTGTAATTGCGTAATTAGTAATTTGTAATTGCGTAATTAGTAATTTGTAATTGCATAATTAGTAATTTGTAATTGCGTAATTAGTAATTTGTAATTGCGTAATTAGTAATTTGTAATTGCGTAATTGGATTATTTCGCTGTAATTAGACTAGTATAATTGCAATATATCTAATAAATGTAATTAGTCTGGAGGGGGGATAATTGAAATCCAATTGTCGCGAGAAATGAAAGTAATTGGATTATTGCGCTGAGAAATGAAAGTAATTGAATTATTGCGCTGTAATTGCGTAATTAGTAATTTGTAGATGTGTAATTAGACTATTTGCGCGTTAATTACACTATTTTATATAGTCTGGAGGGGGATAATTAAAACCCAATTGCCGCGAGAAATGAAAGTAATTGAATTATTGCGCTGTAATTGCGTAATTAGTAATTTGTAGATGTGTAATTAGACTATTTGCGCGTTAATTACACTATTTTATATAGTCTGGAGGGGGGGGATAATTAAAACCCAATTGCCGCGAGAAATGAAAGTAATTGAATTATTGCGCTGTAATTGCGTAATTAGTAATTTGTAGATGTGTAATTAGACTATTTGCGCGTTAATTACACTATTTTATATAGTCTGGAGGGGGATAATTAAAAAACCCAATTGTTGCGAGAAATGAATGTAATTGGATTATTGCAATTAAACTAGTATAATTGCAATATATCTAATTGAATTGGTACAATTATATATTAATTAGTACATCAACTGGAGAAAATGAAAGTTTATTACGCTGTAATTAGACTAGTATAATTGCAATATATCTAACATAATTTCACGAAACAGGTGCCTATCTGAAAATCAAACCACTCGTATTTCACATACCCTACTGTCACTGTGCCTTTACAAATTATTAAAATTCCAAATTGTAGGTAGTCTTCGACCAGCATTCCATTGACATCGCATTTATTTCCTAATGATCAAAGATTAAATCAGCTTTTTAGTTTTTACTGTCGCATATCTTGAAACAAAATAGTTGGTTAAATTTATAGCTCCCATTTGCGACAGACAATATGTCTGCATAGAGGACCCAGCGCTACGTAGGCCAGGTGGCTCACGCGAACGGTACCTGCCTGAAATCGAGGTAATGCCGCAGGCAGTACATAAGGGTATTACATTGTTATAAGACACTTCTTCTATAATGACTTTGTCATAGGGAATTAACTATCTCGTAATTATTAATATTGTTACATTTTATTGTTTGGTGTCTTTAAATCGGTTGGGGGTTTACTGTTGCTTTTGTATACATTTAATGACTACCTACATAGGGGTCCGTCCTTAAAATTTTAAGTTAGCAAGGTTATAGACAAAAGAAATTTGACGGATTCTACTCGATCAATATCAAAAAAAATTAAACAGTCCGCCTTTGTTGATGCATTTTCCCATGAGATCGAAGATAGACAAGAAATAGTTTATCTTACTAATAGGACAATAATCTATTTACACGATAAAGATCAATAATTAATAATAATTTTATTAATTTATATCCCTTTAGACAGTAAACGTCTTCGAAAATTCTCAATACTACTAAACACAGAAATACTCAGATACAGAATACAGAAGGATAACACTTAAAAATAAAGAATTCTTTTAGTAATTTTAAATAATTCTTCATTCCTGACAAAATGTTATTTATTTCGATACGCAACGAGATAAATATTCTATTGGCATGGTATCTCAAACCAGCTAAACCTCTTAAAACACGTTTCTGAACGATAAAAATAAGAGGAATTTCCCCAGAAGTAGACACCGTGTCTTAGACGAGATTCAAATTGTGCAGGGAAAATAATGCATTTTTATTTTCAACCTCCGGGTCCTCAAAGTCGAAATGCATTCATTTTTCTAAGGACAAATATATTGCACAAAAGATTAGCCATCTCCTATCTAAACAAAAGATACGTCGATTTTTTACAAAACAAAGCCACACAATTACCTGAAATTTTAAACTTAAAAATAACAGGTGAGAGTGTAATTCGAATAGGATGGAAGGTTTAGAACTGCCTACTATAAAGAAGTCATTAAATGTCTTTATTGGTAATAATTAAATAGACAAAAGGCAACCCGCCTTTGTTGCACTGATGAGAAATTTTTTCAGTCCTTTTAAGGCAATAATGTCACAGCTTAATGGACCCATTTGAAAGTTAAAATATAGCTATTAGATTCATGCTTTGTTTTGCTGTCAAGGGTCGATAAACATAAATGTTTTAAATAGTAAAACTATTCAAAAGCCATTTAAATACAAATGCGCTTGGCAAAAATAACAAAAGGACACGGTCAAGATCTTTCAGCTTAAATAAACAATAATAAAATTTTCATTGATTTACAAATTTTAACATACAGGGTGCCCCGAATTGTACAGATCAAACATATGTTAAAAAAAAAATAAAATAGTGCCAATCAGTTGTATTCGACGACAATGTTGCTCTATAAAGAACTACTGATAATAATTGCAGGTAATTGATGTGTAAAAGATGATGGACAATAGGTCGGCAATACACAAAAAAAACCATTCAACTCAAACATGAAGTCTGATAGAAGACATTAAATCTGCCATTGAAAGATTGTCTTGTAAACTAGATGACATAAGGAGGGATTCAAATAAAATACACATTAAAAGATTACAATAATTTTATTTCCTATTTTTATTACACAACTAAAAATACCATAGTATAATTAAACAGTTTTATTTTAAATACACAATTACATTTTTGAGAAAATAAACATAGACACTTAGTAGATCAAACTTTATGGTGTGATAAACTACCAAAATAATATGAAAAAAGTTCATATGTAAATGTGGGCCGGCAACACATAGTTCCGAGATACAGGGTGTTAAAGAAACATGCAAAATTTTTTTTTGTTGTTTGAAACACTGAAATGATGGCACACTATATTGCGCTCTAATTAGACTAGGTGCAATTTCTCGAAATTCTATGGTTTATTACCTTATAGAAAAGCAGTATATCTTAAGATATATTTACAGATCGGTATACGTCCAACTTGACGGTGTTTTAACAAAAGCAAGCGGAAACGATGACTACTTTGATAATGCATTAAAAAGCAATATTTTAACGGAAATTACAGCGATGCTTTAATAAAGCTCTGGATAATTATATGCCTCTTTTAATCTGTTTTACAGAATAATGGGGGTGGCTCTCTTCAACCGTCTGTAAAACTATTTAATGAAACCTAGTTAAAAATTCAGTTCCATAAAGAAGCTATGATAATTTATGATATAGTTAATCACGATCCATTTTATTATTCAACTCAAACATGAAGTCTGATAGAAGACATTAAATCTGCCATTGAAAGATTGTCTTGTAAACTAGATGACATAAGGAGGGATTCAAATAAAATACACATTAAAAGATTACATTCAATTTATTTCCTATTTATTATACAGTTAACAAATATTGATGCTTTGTTGAAAGGTGTAACTACCTGCCCTTATATTTTAGTATACAAGCGTATACATTGCAATTACAGAAATCTAATTATAATAAGGTATTTTTAGCTATGTAATAAAAATAGGAAATAAATTGAATGTAATCTTTTAATGTGTATTTTATTTGAATCCCTCCTTATGTCATCTAGTTTACAAGACAATCTTTCAATGGCAGATTTAATGTCTTCTATCAGACTTCATGTTTGAGTTGAATAATAAAATGGATCGTGATTAACTATATCATAAATTATCATAGCTTCTTTATGGAACTGAATTTTTAACTAGGTTTCATTAAATAGTTTTACAGACGGTTGAAGAGAGCCACCCCCATTATTCTGTAAAACAGATTAAAAGAGGCATATAATTATCCAGAGCTTTATTAAAGCATCGCTGTAATTTCCGTTAAAATATTGCTTTTTAATGCATTATCAAAGTAGTCATCGTTTCCGCTTGCTTTTGTTAAAACACCGTCAAGTTGGACGTATACCGATCTGTAAATATATCTTAAGATATACTGCTTTTCTATAAGGTAATAAACCATAGAATTTCGAGAAATTGCACCTAGTCTAATTAGAGCGCAATATAGTGTGCCATCATTTCAGTGTTTCAAACAACAAAAAAAAATTTTGCATGTTTCTTTAACACCCTGTATCTCGGAACTATGTGTTGCCGGCCCACATTTACATATGAACTTTTTTCATATTATTTTGGTAGTTTATCACACCATAAAGTTTGATCTACTAAGTGTCTATGTTTATTTTCTCAAAAATGTAATTGTGTATTTAAAATAAAACTGTTTAATTATACTATGGTATTTTTAGTTGTGTAATAAAAATAGGAAATAAAATTATTGTAATCTTTTAATGTGTATTTTATTTGAATCCCTCCTTATGTCATCTAGTTTACAAGACAATCTTTCAATGGCAGATTTAATGTCTTCTATCAGACTTCATGTTTGAGTTGAATGGTTTTTTTTGTGTATTGCCGACCTATTGTCCATCATCTTTTACACATCAATTACCTGCAATTATTATCAGTAGTTCTTTATAGAGCAACATTGTCGTCGAATACAACTGATTGGCACTATTTTATTTTTTTTTTAACATATGTTTGATCTGTACAATTCGGGGCACCCTGTATGTTAAAATTTGTAAATCAATGAAAATTTTATTATTGTTTATTTAAGCTGAAAGATCTTGACCGTGTCCTTTTGTTATTTTTGCCAAGCGCATTTGTATTTAAATGGCTTTTGAATAGTTTTACTATTTAAAACATTTATGTTTATCGACCCTTGACAGCAAAACAAAGCATGAATCTAATAGCTATATTTTAACTTTCAAATGGGTCCATTAAGCTGTGACATTATTGCCTTAAAAGGACTGAAAAAATTTCTCATCAGTGCAACAAAGGCGGGTTGCCTTTTGTCTATTTAATTATTACCAATAAAGACATTTAATGACTTCTTTATAGTAGGCAGTTCTAAACCTTCCATCCTATTCGAATTACACTCTCACCTGTTATTTTTAAGTTTAAAATTTCAGGTAATTGTGTGGCTTTGTTTTGTAAAAAATCGACGTATCTTTTGTTTAGATAGGAGATGGCTAATCTTTTGTGCAATATATTTGTCCTTAGAAAAATGAATGCATTTCGACTTTGAGGACCCGGAGGTTGAAAATAAAAATGCATTATTTTCCCTGCACAATTTGAATCTCGTCTAAGACACGGTGTCTACTTCTGGGGAAATTCCTCTTATTTTTATCGTTCAGAAACGTGTTTTAAGAGGTTTAGCTGGTTTGAGATACCATGCCAATAGAATATTTATCTCGTTGCGTATCGAAATAAATAACATTTTGTCAGGAGTGAAGAATTATTTAAAATTACTAAAAGAATTCTTTATTTTTAAGTGTTATCCTTCTGTATTCTGTATCTGAGTATTTCTGTGTTTAGTAGTATTGAGAATTTTCGAAGACGTTTACTGTCTAAAGGGATATAAATTAATAAAATTATTATTAATTATTGATCTTTATCGTGTAAATAGATTATTGTCCTATTAGTAAGATAAACTATTTCTTGTCTATCTTCGATCTCATGGGAAAATGCATCAACAAAGGCGGACTGTTTAATTTTTTTTGATATTGATCGAGTAGAATCCGTCAAATTTCTTTTGTCTATAACCTTGCTAACTTAAAATTTTAAGGACGGACCCCTATGTAGGTAGTCATTAAATGTATACAAAAGCAACAGTAAACCCCCAACCGATTTAAAGACACCAAACAATAAAATGTAACAATATTAATAATTACGAGATAGTTAATTCCCTATGACAAAGTCATTATAGAAGAAGTGTCTTATAACAATGTAATACCCTTATGTACTGCCTGCGGCATTACCTCGATTTCAGGCAGGTACCGTTCGCGTGAGCCACCTGGCCTACGTAGCGCTGGGTCCTCTATGCAGACATATTGTCTGTCGCAAATGGGAGCTATAAATTTAACCAACTATTTTGTTTCAAGATATGCGACAGTAAAAACTAAAAAGCTGATTTAATCTTTGATCATTAGGAAATAAATGCGATGTCAATGGAATGCTGGTCGAAGACTACCTACAATTTGGAATTTTAATAATTTGTAAAGGCACAGTGACAGTAGGGTATGTGAAATACGAGTGGTTTGATTTTCAGATAGGCACCTGTTTCGTGAAATTATGTTAGATATATTGCAATTATACTAGTCTAATTACAGCGTAATAAACTTTCATTTTCTCCAGTTGATGTACTAATTAATATATAATTGTACCAATTCAATTAGATATATTGCAATTATACTAGTTTAATTGCAATAATCCAATTACATTCATTTCTCGCAACAATTGGGTTTTTTAATTATCCCCCTCCAGACTATATAAAATAGTGTAATTAACGCGCAAATAGTCTAATTACACATCTACAAATTACTAATTACGCAATTACAGCGCAATAATTCAATTACTTTCATTTCTCGCGGCAATTGGGTTTTAATTATCCCCCCCCTCCAGACTATATAAAATAGTGTAATTAACGCGCAAATAGTCTAATTACACATCTACAAATTACTAATTACGCAATTACAGCGCAATAATTCAATTACTTTCATTTCTCGCGGCAATTGGGTTTTAATTATCCCCCTCCAGACTATATAAAATAGTGTAATTAACGCGCAAATAGTCTAATTACACATCTACAAATTACTAATTACGCAATTACAGCGCAATAATTCAATTACTTTCATTTCTCAGCGCAATAATCCAATTACTTTCATTTCTCGCGACAATTGGATTTTAATTATCCCCCCTCCAGACTAATTACATTTATTAGATATATTGCAATTATACTAGTCTAATTACAGCGAAATAATCCAATTACGCAATTACAAATTACTAATTACGCAATTACAAATTACTAATTACGCAATTACAAATTACTAATTACGCAATTACAAATTACTAATTACGCAATTACAAATTACCCCACTCTAATTGCCCCCCACCCCAAAAAAAAAAAGTGGTGGGGGGAGCAAAAGTGGTGGGGGGAGCCTCGGATCCGGTATTACTCTTCTACTCAAACTATATGAGTCAATAAATCAGATGATTTTTAAAATTCTCAATCTGTCGGTCTGTATATGACTGATGGTCGACATGGTAGCGTACCTGCCTCTCACCCAAAAGTCCCGGGTTCGATTCCCGGTCGTGGCAATGAAAAATACTGTGAGAGGGATTTTTTCATTATACACGGATATTGGATGTGTGTCCCTCGTCTTTAAATGTGTAGCCCCCTCCCGCACAAGGCTCTTCTAGAGCCTTCTGGGATAAAGTGGGTCGTCATTACATGTGGTATCAATATCATGTGAGCGATTTCTAGGCATATTCTAGATTTTAAATTGTATATAAGAACTAGATCTCCAAAGAAATTAGTAGTATATTATAGGGGTAGAAACGAAGGGAATTTATAAAATTAATTCTTAATTAATAACAATAATGCAATTAATTGGTTAAATCATTAAGTAAAGGAATAAATGACTCAATAGTTAAAGGTTATAATGTCTTTAAAAACACAGTTTTTGTTTAAGTTTGAAATTGCTTCAGAAATATTTGTAGACGAAACTAGTAGCCGTATAATTATTATTTTCTCCAAAATTGTGCATCAGATTAAATTATAACAGTCAGTATTTTGGTCATTATAATATAAATTCCAAATATAAAGAGGCCACTTATTTTCTTACTCAGTTTCCAAGTTAATTTTTCAAATCACACAAGATAAATCTCTATCTCATTTTTTAGTTTTGACATGATGTTTGGTGCATGGGAACTGCAAAACTAATTAACATCCTTCCAATTTGGTTTTGATAAATAGCCTCATTTTTCTTATTTTCCCCTTTTCAACTTGGTGTATTATTTTAAAAATTTCTTAAATATTTGTATTTAGTTTCAGAGGGAATCGGTGGTAGCTGTGAAGATAGTGTCCAGTGTTATGCAAAACAAGCTCACAGTGGCTGTCAAGATAATAAATGCATTTGTCAACAACACATGCACGAACATAATGGGTCTTGTTATAGGACTGTGGGTATGTATTGTGCTTAATTAGACATAGTAAAACACATTTAGAAAAAATATCTGGCAGAATGTTATGGAAATAATGAACGAAATATTTGCGTCTGCTGTATTAAAAAGAATAAAAGTTATAATGAATACATATGCTTAATAAACATGATTACTCTCATACCTCCCTCATAATAATATAGCAAGAAATATAAAATATAGTTATATACTTATTTTGTGCAAAACTATGGTATTGCTAAAATTGCAGTAATTACAAAATGAGCAGTAAAGGAAATCCAACATTAACTTCTTTGTCGATGTATTTTTTTTCCGTAAATATAAACACATTTTTGCCAAATCACAAACCAAATTGATTTATACTGTTAGCACAATTGGGACAGAAACAGATTTTTAAACGTTTTTCCAAGCAGATCTCATTAGTCATTATTAACAATAATGAAACTAGCGGCGACTACACATGCCGATGCCGTCACAGTGAAAAATATCCTTTGAGATCTTAATAGTACAACAGAAAGCCGACGAGAGTTTTTATGGCTTACTTTGCCTTATAAATCAATTTAATATGTTGTTGTATGCTTCACGCTACTTAATCAATTTAGATTTCTATTTTTTGTGGGAATTTTACGGTTTGTTTTCACAAGAGGTTGGATCAAGTCAAGTTAATTTATAATTTATACTGGTTATTTAGAGACGTAACAAATTAATTTTGTGAATTCTTACCAATATAAGGTAGTTGTGGTTATTGTACCTAACATATAACTATTTCTTCTTATCTTTGTTAAAGTTTATTGTTTTGATTGGAAGTTACATTGTAATTAAAGAATAGAGTGTCTTCTTGGAAAATTGATAAGTAGATTGTGTTTCCTCCAATCATCAGAGGACTACCTTCATCGTACCATTCAAATATTTCAGTAGCATGAAGTCACTGAAATATCATTAAATCATCATTTTTCAAACATAAATTGCTATATCTCAAAATCAACGTCCTTCGTGAAAAACTTGAACGACTCATACTGTATTGAACGCTTTGAACACTGGCATTACTACAAATTGTATAAATAATGCTAAATATCAGAAGTGAAAGTTTTGTTTTTTAGGAAAACTATGTAAGTTTAAAAATTACACAAGCAGTAATTTTCAATATAGAGTTGAGAAGTCAATTTCAGGAATACGGCCTCAAGAGTAGTGTTGAGTTTAAATCTTCGTTACATAAAGTAGATTGAATGTTTTCTCAGTGACGAAACCAGCTGCAAATTGTCTTTGCATTATATCTTCAAAAATAAAACATTTTAATAAATTAATTTTTATTAGAAACAAATCGGGGCCCCTTAAAAAACTCAGCAGTCGGTTACCTTCGTTTTTGAATAAGATATACATCTTGAGGTAGCATCAGAAAACTTTCTTTCTAATATAAAATAACATTTAATCTAAACAAGCAGAAGGCGATATCGATAGATTACTTTAAAACAAGAGCTCTATTATCTTGCAATGTTATTATTGTGGCTGAGGACATTGATGTCTTCTTATTATGTGAGTTCGTGTGTGAGCATCTACGCGTTAGGGTTGCGAGCGGCGTGGGCGAATCGAATTAATCAAAATAAAGAAAACTAGTACGGAAGTGCTTTGATGCGCCATAGTATAGGTAATATTTCCACTTTGGGCAAATTTAAAACGTTTGAAGTAATAAGATACATATTTCCGTGTAAACCGTCAGTCTGCCTGACAATAAAAATTTAGGTCTGTTCAACTACCTCGTATTTATAATAAATCTTTAAAAAATAATAGACGTGTGTGACAAGACAAGTGGCAAATCGTATTTCACGTGTTAGTCCAGTGCAATTAATCATTAACAATGAAAAATTACGGAACCCAGGTATAATAAATGGATCTGAATGATTTCTAATGCTATAAACTAAAAAATTTACCCATTGAAAATTACTGCAATTTAGAAAATCCATAAATAAAAAAAAATAAAAATTTTCAATGGGAAATTATCAGAATTTTTAAATATTTCTTTTAAGAAAATTATGATTGTTATAGTTTTCGAGGGTTTTTATAAAGAATTTGTAAAAAAATTAAACTTTTTGAAATCAATTTGAAGATGGCATAAGCTCCAAAAAGCAAATTCAACAAATGTACAAAGGTTTTATTTTTGATGAACCACTAAAAACTGCCGAAGCTTCGTACAATTGTGCTTCTATCTATATGTATATAAACTACTGACATTATTGAATGAGCTATTGAGCTGCATTTAGCTTCATAAAAAATTGAATTGTCAGGTTTACTTTTTTTATCAGACATAATAATTTCTGAAAGAATAAATAAAAGTGATGGCGGAATAGATGAATTAATATCTTTGAACATTTTATCACTTGCTGTATGCTGATCATTTCGTACAACAACTGTTCGAATATGCCGTCTGATAATTTCCCCAGCAGCCTTTAAAATTTTATATTCTTCATCTGTTTCAGTTTCTTCTCTGTTTGAGAGAATTTCATGGTGTTTTTTTCTGAAACAAATTATCATATTTGCACCAAATTTACTTTTTTTTCATCATGTGGATGTATTCCGATGTTAGGATGTCTTTTAACTCCTGCATAGAAAACTGGCAGTCTTCATTCTCTTCTATGTACTGACATATTTGCTTCATTGCTACATCCACTAATAATACTTATGGATGAATCTTTTGTTTTCTTCAGGTACCTACCTTTGCAACTAAATTTCTCAATCAGTGGTAGCAATCACCTTAATATTGTACTTTCAATGATACCAACTTCATCACACCGGATATTCTCTTGTGAATTTCTCGGTAATAGTCATGTCTTTCTTCTTATATAAGTTCCAAAATTGTTGGTTTTATCTATGCGTTTTTGACCAAATATATTTTACTTCTTAAATTTTTCTTTTGTTTTTATTCTTTTTCAACGCTAGCTTCCTTTCCACAAATGAAACAAATTGTTTTCCCATCGAAGCTGCATGATGATAAACTTCGCAATCTTTTTTTGGAGGAGAAAAATTCACTTGTTTTTCTTGCTTTTTAAAGGCTGCCAATGATGTATGAGAATATACAACTTCACACGTATTTAAGTATTGTAAGAATCCATCATTTCCCTGCTTGTTTTAAAGTTCCCAATCCTCTTTTAATTTTAACAATAGAACCCACATCATTACTGCTCTGAGATAAAAGTTTTTCGTAAAGAAAACAAAAAATTTTCTTCAACATATGCTGAATTATTATTCTCTGTAACTATCCATAATTAATAATTATCTGCACCAAGAAATATTCAAAAAATTTGTAATCAGAAAGTCGAAAATGAAAAAGTACTTACAATTAAAAATGTACAAATGAATTTTTTTTTATTACAATATAATAATATCACTGTAGCGACACACGATGCATATGTTTCAGTTGGCAAATATAATCGAGAATTTCAACAATACTGGCAAAAACATTCAAAATAACGTTCCACGTGGACACAGGTACGATACTAATATAAACTGGTTTCGGAGGAGAGAAACATATATTATGCCACTGCCACTCATATCTCCACTATTTCTGCTTCCCCACACTACTCCCTTCTCTATACCTGCAATGCCTACTTTTCAAGGACGTTTTCTGTCCCTTGTATAATTATATAAAAATTAAATAATTCTCGAGAGAAAAAATTAATATACCTGTAAAAATACTGTACTAGAAGCAACGTCATTTTCATGGGAGTATCCTTTAAACAAAATCATTAGAAGATAGTTTCAAAGGGTAAACTTTTTACTTTTTAGTATAAGAAATAAAAAAAAAACCGGAAACATTCAAATCCATTCAGTATAGGTGGGTTCCGAGGTATAAACCTAATTGCACTGGATTATTTGTTTCCTGCTAATAATTGGACAACCTGCCGAATACGCTCCAACAATTCCTCTCTAGTGTTTGAAACTAGTGCGTAAACTAAATCTTTCATAGTCCCCAAAATCTAGAAAATTATGGTCGGGTGATCTAGGTGACCATGCAACAGGACCGCCCCGACCATCCATCTTGAATAATGGGTGGCAACGAAATTTTGGAAGGCGATTCCGAAATGTGGTGGTACACCATCCATTTGAAACCACATGTCTCTTCTAATCAGTGGTGGCAGTTTTTCACTAATAAACTGCAGGTAGTTATCTGCATTTAGTCTCGCAGGAAGAACGTAAGGACCAACCAACAAATCCTCGATTATGCCCGCCCAAACGTTAAGAGAAAATTAATGTTGAAAGTTAGACGTCCGTATTGCTTTGGGATTTTCTAATTCCCATCTACGCAGGTTTCTCAGATTTATGACACCATTTTTCGTAAATGAAGCTTCATCTGTCCAGATGACTGTTCTGCAGAAGACAAATTTTAGCCGTGATTGACAGAATAAGAATAAACTACACGACAATAGTGATCTGCCTCAAGCAAACCTTGCCCCTTACGATAATGTTATAGATGTAGGCCCTCACGGTTTAAAATTCACCAAACAGTCATTCTTGAAGAAGTTGTCTACTATACTAATTCGACTTTCAGTGGTAGTTGGATGTCTCGTAACAGCATCTAGCACTTGTTCATTTAAATCTGCTGGTAAATTCACTTCTATGTTAAAAGGATAATCACGTACCTAATCCACATTCCCAAAATTGCCTGACTACTCCTTTAGAGGAAGACAGTTATCTTTGATTTTAATAGTTAGGAGACCAGGGATGTTCACTCTATGTTTTTTAGGATCAAATATCATTCGCTCATTTTAACGAATTGAATAATATCCCATATTTATCAGAATAAGTAACAAGCTGGTTTAATTCTGAGTTCATTTGACTACACCCTAAAATAATATCCTCGGAATTAAATGAGCTATAGATATACAAATGAGAATGATCTGCATATATGCAATAATTTTTTGGGGTCGATCGTCGGGATAGGACGAGAAAACTAAATTAGTTCATTAGCTGACTTTTTGACTTTAATTAAGTCTTCTTCAGAGCTCTGAATATAAATTTATTGTTCGTACATAAATTATTCCTTATACATATGCAATATAAACTTCACGTTGTCATGCAGATATTAAGTATTTATGCGGAATTCAAAATTATAATATATTACTAGTTTTTGTTATTTTACAATGCTTCTTTTCAGCTGGTATTATTAAAATATTTATTTAGTTTATTTTTTAATAGAATGGCCTAGTAGGTCGTTATCAGATAACAAACTGATATTTTTTTAATAACACCATTTAAGATGGTGCAGTTTTCCTATTCCATTAACTTATCCTGGTTTTCAGATGATTATAGTAAATTTATTTTTATGATGAAGTGTTCTTTATCTTATACTCGATAATACCACATGTAATTATGACTACCTTTATCCCAGAAGGCTCTAGAAGAGCCTTGTGCGGGAGGGGGCTACACATTTAAATAGGCGCAAAACAATTTTTATTAAAAGTATTAGGTTTGAAATGTTGGGAATTAAGAAAATTAACAATTTTCAACTTGAAAATCAAACTAATTTAGGTATTTATTTCTTAACTGAATACTTCTGAATTTTCTATTTTTCAGCCGTACAAAAATTTAATTGTAGCGTTTCTTATTAATGAAAACAAACACATAATATGCTTAAGCGGGGCGTTAGTAGGTTTAAGAACATACTTTCAGAAGCCATTTTTTAGAATCACTTACTTACATTAAAGGATTCTACGAGTGCATTTATTACTATGGAAATAATCATACTGCAAAGCGTTAAAAATTTGAATTATCAACTGTTATGAGTTAAAATTTATGAAATCTTGCAAAAATGCTGTTTGTTATGTTTGTGTCCAAAGAAATAATATTAATGCTTTGTATGTGTCACAGAAAAAATAAATAAATTTACGCATATAAAAATGAGTTGAGAGAAAATAAAAAATTCCCTTATAATATTTATTGAATAAAATAATTAAATATTTATAAACATGTTTTCATAATGATTATTACGTGTGACACGTCGTAACACTCGTAACGGCAAATCTAAATTTGCATGTGAAATTCTATAGGTACCACATGTTATTTGGAAGACATAATCTGAAACACCATTTGTCAAAATCAATCAAAATGCAGTCATAGATTTAACTTGTCTAAATGTATTTATTAAAAAGTCATAATATGGACTCGACATTTGATATTTCCACGCAGGTGGCCACATTCCACATGTGGATATGTGTGTTTATTATAACTATACGTACAAACTTATGCTACGAACCTACACTATGTACCAAATATAGGTGAATGTGTAAGATAAAAGGATAGTTAAATGGGGTAATAATCGCTTTTAACGACCATTTTGAACATGTTTTTAATTTCTATGTAGCATGTGTTTTGAATAATTTTGAAAAAACTGAGAGTTTACTTTTATGGTTTTTCAAAATTCTTTATTTTCAGTTTTTTAAAACGACAGTACTTCCTATGGTCTCCGAATTTCAGGGGTAGTTAAATTACTTACAACAATTTTCCGCATATCGCAGGGTTAGTGGACTAATTGAAAGCAATTTGGAAAAAAACACTAAAATCTTAGAATTTGCTCCGTTGTGCCTCTTGTTATATATTTCATTCAAAGGTATAGACACAAAAATTTATCATGAAAAATGTTTATTTGTTTTATAGAACTTGGACAACATTGCAAGAATAATGGAGAATGTGCATTTTTTGCTTTTTCGGAATGCATTCATTCGAAATGTACTTGTACAGAAAAATACATTGCAAGCACAAGAGGTTCCAGATGTCTTCTAATAGCAGAAGGAGTACGGTCACCTTGCGTCGATGATGCTCAATGTACTAGAGTATTGGGCGATGCCTCAAAGTGTCTGGATGGTTTCTGCGCCTGCAAGGAAATGTATCAACTGAAGAATAGTACCAACAAGTGTGTCAGAGACATGCGTAAGTACCAGTTCCCCCATGGACTTTACTTGTCTAATAAAACGTAAATATGTCATGAACATTGTTTAAATATTAATTGTGGCCACTGGCCTTTCATAAATTTTTTCTCTTCCTTTTCATTTTTGGGATTTACTTATTACTTTTCTTGAAATTCTTATCCAAAAAAAGTTGTTTATCTAAAAATATTCAAATGAAGCTTTAAAATTGGGAACTAATAACCTCTTTGCCTTTAACGTAATGTCAGATGTCAGAGGAACAGTTAGAGGGGGAGGGGATTTTTTATGTAACGTGTAAAATAACACGGCATAAAATAAAAATTGTTTATATTATTTCCATAGATACTTATCATTAAGAAATGTTGAAATATTTACTAAATAATAATTTTTTTTTTAAATCGGCATTAAAATACCTCAAAATCGTTATTAAAGTGACAAGAAATCGTCATTAAAGTAATCCATTATTTTACGATTTTTGTAGTTGGCATAGGTGACAGATAAACGTAAACATAAATTTTAATTGCTTGTGACAATAATTGTGTTGCAATAAAAAGTAAATAAATACAGTTTTTTAAATTCAGAATTGTATTATCACTATTACAATTGCTAAAAATAATGGTTTATTTACAAATTATTCCAATTTGACATTTAAAAATAATTGTGACATTTCCTAATGTCACTTAAAATTTTAAATAATAATTACGACATTTCTTAATGTCACTGGAAATTATTTAGAAAATTTTTTTACAGTTCTAACAACCAATTAAATTTCGTTATTATGTGACACAAATTACACAATCATTTCAACATTACACTGCCTATTTCACTCACCTTAAAATTATCACATAATCTGACTAATCACAAACCAAAGACAGCTTGTATTACAGCGAAAACACCGACTGTCTGTCAATTCTAATTGGTCTATCAGCGTGGTGTTTTCAACGACGTAACCATGGATACGGATGACCGTAACCATGGATACGAATGGCAAAGCAAAGTTTGACAGTTTAATAAAAATTAATTATAGAGACAGACGTCAAAATGAGTCGCTTCGATGCTACTTCAAGTGAAGTTATCAACCAAAATATTTGTTCGTGAAATAGTCTAATAAAATACTACTCGTGATTGAATTTATCTTATAAGGGCCGGTTTTTCAATGTTGAGTTAACTCTAACTAAAGGATAATATCCAAGGAGACCATTGTTACAATAATTGTTTCATTGGATATTATCCTTTAGTTAGAGTTAACTCAACATTGAAAAACCGGCCCTTAGTCTGTCTTTTATTCCTAAACTCAACTGAGTTGCTTAAAAACACCACTCGTCCTACGGACTCGTGGTGTTTCCAAGCAACTCAGTTTCGTTAGAAATAAATCGACAGACTTATCGCGAAAATTCAATCTCTTGTGGTACCGTATTACTACTGATAACACCATCCAAGGAAATTTTCAATCACTGTGACAAAATTACTTAACTTTGACGACTTCATAATAACTGCCAAATAAATTCAAAATGTCACGTAAATTAATTGTTTTGTTGTGTTGCGACATTTTTATTTAATTTTTTCAAAAAATTTTCTGACCGAATCTGACCGAATTCTGACCGAATCAAAATATTTTAAGAAGTGTCCTCTTTAAAGCTTATGTTTTCGTTAAATAACGTTTTATTAAATACGGAAGTTTTTATACTTGATATCATCAGAGGAACATTAAATCAACATAAAAATAAAAATAAATATTAATAGTCATATTCAAAACGTAAATTTATTAAAATTAATTCTCAACATAATATTTTCAGCTAAAATAATTTTATGACAACCTCAAGCAAGTTGCTTGGTACTTCGCCTTCGGCGTCGAGCAATATTACCAAGCAACGTGCTTTCGATTGTCATAAAATTATCTCGTACATTATCAATGTCTTAGGGACATTAGAGCTGAAAATATGTTCAGAATGAATTTTAACGTTACAAATAAATTTGCGTTTAGAATATGACTATTAATATTTTTTATTTTTATTTTTATGTTGATCTAATGTTCCTCTGATGATATCAAGTATAAAAACTTTCATATTTAATAAAACGTTATTTAGCGAAAACATAAGCTTTAAAGAGGACACTCCTTAAAATATTTTAACAAAAAAACAATAGCAAAAAATAACGAAATCTGTAGAAGTTATCAGATATTTAGTAGCCAAAACACTACGTATGTAAGGCTTAATAACCAGAAAAAAAATCAAATATTCGTCATATTATATTACAATATAAAAAATGTCAGTCATTTAGCTACGAGATTATATATTCATTGGTTTATGTTACAATCAATTTAAAAGTTAATTAACAATAACATGTAAAGAAAATATAAACAATATTATTTTAGAAGTTTGTTCATCTTAAAAAAATATATTTTTCAGTCGACGCGCCAATATTTTTTAATGATAGTGGAGAGGCAATAACTGGTAAGGTGATAAATAATTGTTAATAATACACTTTTATCAATTAAAGTGCGACTGATTAATAATGCATTACATTCATATTATAAAACTACCTACTTAACGATAATTGCATAGAAATTAATTCTAACTAACGTAATAGATGAAAATAAAACACTAATTACAGAGGTATAAACAAGAAATATGCGTTCACTTGTTTATTAGTACTTTGAATACACCTGGATGACAGTAAGGCGAAAATAACATTTAAGTGCAAATATGCCATTGGCCAATCGGAAGGCAGATTAACAGCGGAAAAATATTCCTGTGATCCTGTATCAAACTGAATAGTAAAGTAAAGAAGAAAAGTAAATAAAATACTGAAAACGGCGGATATCAAAAAGTGTTAATTTCAATTGTTTCGGTGGTAGCTGCGAGTAATATTTAGTTAGTTGAAAACATCGATGCGATGGTTCGATCTTATTATAAATATATGTAATTTAAACATTTTATTTAATTTGCTTAAAAGAGTTTGCTTTGCACGGTATTTTGGAAAAAAGTTTTATTTTCTTCTTCTGCACCTAAAAGATTCAGCTGCATTGAAGGAAATATATCTTTTCTAGTATTAGTGTCATTACTTATCGTTTTTCATCAAAACAATCATAACATAAATAATATCTGCAGTCGGGTATCAATTTTAAAAGATTTATAACACTTGCATTATATAAAATCGCAACGTGTTGAAGTATCAAGCAATCCCGACTGCAATGATCAACATAATTTGAAGTGAAATAATTATTTTGACTCAATATAATCAACTCTAATAAATCACGTTCTAAAATATTCGTTAAAATTATCCATGATAGAATTTCCCGAAAACCTGAAAAAGGAAAATCGAAACAGATATGGGATTCAGAAATGGTATTGAAAAGATGTGCCCTTTTCAATGAGAAAATATGAGAACAAATCACAAAAATAGTACGTGCATTTAAAAAGCCATAGGTGTCTGGCTGTCATTGGTTTTGTTCGTCTGTTGGTTACACTAGAAGTCATTGAGGCTGTAATTTATTTCTAAACTCAACTTTACCATGTGTTGTATTTGTAATTTTATGCCTATATTATAATTGTATGATCACAATATTTTATTTATAGTTATTTATTTATATTTTCTTATCACAGATCGTATTTCAATTATGTATTGTATGCTAATTAAATTATTTATTATTTTTAGTACTTGGAGAAATTTGTGAGAATCATAGTGAGTGTCATGGCCCCTTTTTTGGAATTAGTCGATCGGAATGTATTTTAGGAGTTTGTAAATGCAAGTCGTTTTACGTAGAAGAAAGTGGATATTGCATTGAAAGTAAGTAATTTTAACGTAATACGAATGGTCAGTGGCGAGTCAATGTGTTTGACATACGAGGTGCAAAACATGAAGTACCCATTATACCTAGATAGCATCGCAAGTAATTATTTTATTAAAGTGGATGTGGACTATGTGGAAAATATTATTTTTAAAATAATTGACGAAATATGTGTTGAATTAGTTTTAAACCTTAAAGTCTCAAGATGCCCCATCGAATACTCTACAGCTTTGCTGTACCTTTGTATAATTTGGATACTTTTTTTCTTAAAAACAGTGTGAGGGCAAGATAATTCTCTATCAATATGGTGAATTAAAATAGAGTTCCAAGTTGTTAATAAGAATGAATTATACCAAGAAAGAATTGATAAGTATGTTGTATGCTCTAGGCGAATACCATGGTAATTGTTTATTAGCAGCTTGTATTTGCAAGGCAAATTATCGACTTACAACTATTTCATTGTACTAACTACTGAAAACATTACAGAGAAATTTGAAATTAGGAAAAAAAAATTAATATTTTTATCTTTTTCATAATTAATATCAATCTATCTAATTCTTTTTGTTTCTTTGCCCAATTTCTACGTGATACCTAGATATTGTTTTGATTCAAATATGACATAAAAGTTTTGCGGAACTGTGATTTCACGTACCCAACAATTTTTTTCCTTAGTAACTGAAGTATTTTGTGCATCATCGAATATTGTGCAATTCAACGGGATTTTGATGGCATTTTGCTTGTTTCTCAGTATGGATTATATTATTATTCAGTATTTCATTAATTAATGCTAATAAAGGGACTCAGCAGTATATGCGGAAAATAATTTTAGGTAATATATAAATATAGGCGCGATATATTTTATTTTAATTTCTTTAATTTTTCATTTTGCCAGGGAGCACAAACATTAATATATCTTTTTACTGACATGACCGACATTTAAAATAGTAATAGTTTTATAAGCATGAAAATATTAATAAATATTTTTCTACTACTGGCATCGTAAGAGATCCTTGTAGTCCTGTTAGCAGGACAATTTTGGGTATGCAATACCCTCGACCGTAAAATAAATTTCCACCTTTAGTAATAAACAATTACAAAACATTTATGATTTTAGGTTCCTCAGAATATTTAAGAAGTCCGATGTTTTTAATCATATTTTATATAATCGTTTTAATTACGTTCCTGTAATGCTGTTATTTAGTTAAGTTGTTATTTTAATTATATTTAGTTAATAATATAAGAATAATGTGTCAAGATTTAATATGTATTAGATTTTTGATTATAACAGATTATTACACATTAAATCGTATTTTATTTAATGTTATGCCGAGCTAGTAACGTATCTGCCTCTCACCCCAAAAGTATCGGGTTCCATTCTGGAACAATGGAAAATACTGTGAGAGGGATGTTTCCATTATACACGGATATTGCATGTATGTCCCTTGTCTTTAAATGTGTAGTCCCCTCCCGCACAATAAGGCTCTTCTAGAGCCTTCTGGGATAAAGGGGGTCGTAAATACATGTGGTGTTATTTATTTATTTATTGCTTAATCTTTATCTAAGAATTAAATTAAGATTTTGATGAATTCAAATGCAGATGATTAAAAATTTTTTAAGAATATAAAATTTTAGTATGATTCACTTTTGATTGAAAAGGACCTTGATGAAACTAATCACTAGTTTTCAAACAAATTAGCTAAATCTGAATGTCAGGAGGTATAAGTAAAAGTAAATAGAAATTATACCTATGAAGCGATACTAAAGCATTGTAGTACATGGTACATACTTTGCTTAATGATTCAGTCAATCGGTGTTCAAAACGGTCGTTTTCGTAACAAAAATGCGAAAGGTTTTTTTCAACGGCTCTATATATTTTTTGGGGTGCTGAATCCGAATTTCAAGTTCGTAGGAGATCGGCTTCACAACGCAAAACGCAAAAAACCTTTTTTTTGCTTATATCTCGAAAACTATGCGTTTTTCGAAGATGATCAGTCTATAGATACATAATTAAAGTGGAAATTTCCTACAAGATGCACTAGTCAACTTTGATTTTCTGACGAGCGGTTTCGGCGCTAGAGCGCGCTGAAAGACGGCGATTTTTGGCCTTTCTGCGAAAACTTAAAAAACGCTCACTCCCTACAACTCGAAAATTATACATGTTATCAACAAAAACCCTTATACCACGCGAAAGTACATTAAATTTCCTACAAGAGACGTCTCTAACATTCGATTGTTCATTCATAAGGGGGGACAGTTGTTTTAGTCGTCTTCGTTTGGTTGTTGGTGGCCTAGGCAATGTTTCTTGGGCACTAGAAGTTCCAGGTGAATGGTTTTGGGCAATGGAAGGTCCAGGCAAAGGGTCAGGGGCTGTGGAAGGTCCAGGCTGAACAGTCAGTTGTTGCTGTTCTTCAACTGAAAAAATTGTAATAGAATGATTAATGTTATGATAGAGAACATTGATTAGTAAAGATGCATAATGCTACAAATTATTGCATAAATTAATACCTTCTGTCACCTCGGCTGCTTCAGACAGTGATACTGCAAGGGGCTCGTCCAGGTCTTCTTCCTCTTCTATATCCAAATTGTCGTCAATGTTGGAACACGACCCTTCAATTGCTGGCGCTTTCTTGCAGAACAGTCTTACTTGCATACACCCACACCGACCTCGGCAATCTGTCTACCTCTGCAATATAAGATGAAGAAGCCTCTCGAGAGCCAGGGGTTTCACTGTGGTAATAGGAACCAAACCATTTTTTGTCAATTTCAACCCCCCCCCCCCCACTGCTCTGGATCCAAGTAGTTCACTGCTTCAAACGGAGGTATGGAATCCGTGGATGGGCTGAAAGATCAGTGAATTTAGTAAGGTATTATTCGAGATCCGGATTTTTGGAGAGGGTCTTGAGAAATTTAACCTTGCCTTGCGTGGTAGGAAGACTACTAAAACAACTGCGATGACATCAGGTATTTCATTATACATCGATACTTCACTATACAACTTATCTGTCTTTTGTAACCATGTTCTACCAATAAATACGTTCTTTCTCCTGGGCTCAACTTTCACTAATTTCAAGGCACATGTACATTATTACATACAGATTTCATATTCAGCTGTATATTCAGTGTCATGTACTTAATATGTGGTAAACGTAATTTGTTAATGTTTTCATCAAACATGCTTTGCCATCAATTCGTTCAAAACAACCTCTTTTAAACGTAATGCATCGAAAGCATAGCGCCGATGAGAGATAGACAGGTGGGAGGGTCGTTTTGGCTGTAGGATGCAGAAGACATTTTTCGTAATTTTTCCTTTGCTCGTCAGAAAATCAAAGTTGACTATTTTATAGAAAATTTTGTTCACTTTTGTCTAGTATGGTCATCTTCGAAAAACGCATAGTTTTCGAGATATAAGCAAAAAACGGAAAAAAGTTGGAAAATTTTGAGGTTTTCTACATTTAGCGACCTCCTACAAGGCACTTGAAATATCAGATTCAGCACCCCAAAAAACATATAGAACCATTGAGAAAAAACTTTCGCAATTTTGTTACCATTTGATTAGACTATAATGATGTGGGATTTGGGTAAGTACTTATTTAATTAGGTGTTTCCGTTCTGAGTTTCAGTGAATAATTAAGTGCAATTAAAATGCATGCTTAGAGAACAATTTTGTAGCATTTTAAATTTTACAAAAGTTATTGAAAATGTGTAGTCAACGTCCATTAAAAAGTATTAATGAAAATTTTATATACAGATTGATTTGTGTTTGCTTTTTCTTCAAAACCAAGTAGAAAAATAAATACTAATTTTATGTTTTACTTTTGAGATCTGTTGTATATTGCAACTGCAATTACTTTATTAAAGTAAGTAAGTAATAAATGCCTCTGGTTCTATTGGATCAGACTGGAGGAGACATTAGTTTGTAACGAAGTGATTTTTCCAATCAAAGAATGTTCATTTTTGCTTTAAATATTACCGTCACTGGGGTACACCCTGCCGCTGTTTTTAGTAAGTAAGTCCTGTTCTAGTTAAGTTATTAATGAGTTGTTAAAAAGTCCGCTGGTAAACAAGCAGTCAAGTAATTAATTGATTAATTTTCGACAATCCCTCGTATAAGTAAAATCCGAGAAATATTATAAATAATGGCCGAGTCGGAAATAAAAATCATTCGTTACTAAAAATGTTAATCCGTATCTGTTTTAATCCATTTCTTTTTGCAATATAGTATAGAAATTGCAAGTAACTCATTTCCGGTTATATACGTTTTGAATTGCATAATCCGTTGGACCTCTGCAAGTTACGCCGGGTTGTGCATCCGAATCCTTCGTTTCAAGTCAGTGACCGCCCCTGTATCACGCGACCTAGATACGTCATAAAGGTTACAAAAGGGAGAGGAGCGCTCATTCCGGTCTCATTACGAGAAAACCGGCAGCAGTTCATGTTCATTCCGAGATATTCCGCATTATCAGATCCGATCTACTGCCAGCAGTTGCAGATCAATCTGAAACCGACAACATTTCCATACCGCCGAGTTTTAATAGTAAATTTATTTGAATATTATATTGGTAAGAACACACCGTAGTCCGCTGCAATTTGCAGGTACTGCCTTCAGTTAAGTATAGATATTCAGAGGTCTTTTTGTCCGTAAGTATCGTTGTATTATACTACCCAATCAAACCAGAGCTAATTAATAATACCTCCGTTGGTCTTTTGTTTGCTAATATATGCATCGGCTGCTGACATCTGTTCGCTAGGGCCATTTTAAACGCCTCCATGCATAATAGGTTACCGGAAAACCTACGTTAAGCCAAATAGTCATTATATGGATCAACTGGTTGGATCTATTCGCTAGGGCCATCCGTACAGTTGATCTGCATAGAGTTGACTCGAAAAACTTACATTAATCAACCTAGTCATTAACAAATAGCTCTACGTTTGTGGCAGTAGTTTGCCGTGTGTTTAAATATTCCGTATAGCCTACAATATCTATAGCTAACCGATTGCCCGCCGTGCATAATACATCCTACTGGAAAGGTCCGTTTGCTTGTCGTACCCAGTAATTTATTAATCCAACGTATCCGAAAATTCAGTCGTAAAATCGCGTAAAGACTCTTGATTGCCAGCTTGACTTGTTTTTAATCGTTTTAAACAGTGTTATACATACTCGACTGTACAGTCGTGGAGGTATTAGAGTTAATTAATCTGTTTCTAAATATTGCTGAATAAATACGTTATTTTAAAGAGGTAAAATTCACGAGTTATTATTTCTGTCAATCATTTCTGATTAACCCGTTTGAACAGTATGGTCGAAGTCCATTAGATAGACCTCCAGCTTCCGACTTCTGGCTATTCCGTTTCTCCGCTGTTTCGCTATTCAGGGTTGTTCTCCCAATTAGGAGAGCCAAAAAGTGTAGGTCTTTGCACTTAAAAATTAAAGGACTGGCGCCCGAGTTTTCCGTATAAAGAATTTACGTAAGTATATAGAAAGAAAGCACCGTTATAAGTAGGCACCATTACAAGTTTTCCTAGTTTTTACATTTGCTACAAAACTACTTAGGGTTTATATCTTATAAGTTTATTACATAATCTAAAAATGAAAAACAGAAAATTATAGTTTTTTTATAACTTTATAAATAATTAGTAATAAGTAGTATCTACTGAACATATAAAATATTTATTTTTGGTTATTCTACTACCATTGATTATGATAACCCTTTCAAAAGTAGCATAGCATTTTCGATACGCAGTTATACAGAAATCGGACAACGAACATGTGTTTCTGGCGAAAAAAAGGGCATTTGCATTATCCATAGAGGAACATCGTGAATTCTTCGCTACCGATTACAGAGTGAACATAAAACACCCTGTATTTTCCACAATTTATTCTGGGAAGTAGAATAATAAATTGACATTTGGCATATTAATAATCTCAATAAGCGCACGTTTGGCAGAAGAAAATACAGATCCTAAGTGGAAAAAATTGTTTCTTTATTCATCACGTAAATGATTATTTATTTATATGCCTCTTAATGTTCAAAAATAAAGTAATTTGTAAAAATATTTTCGGCAAGTTCTAGTTATTTATATTTTATCAAGTCACAATATGTTTGGTTAATTAGTGAAATGTTTGTTGAATACAGCGAAAGTGTACAAACAAATGAATTTAATTATTAGATTCAATTTCTTGTAAAAAATATATTTGACCTTTCTCATCTTCTCATTATTGATTGTAATTTTTTCTAATAAAGAGACAGTAATGCTAGTTTTAATGCAATTGGATTCATTCACTAATCTTATAACAATAACCATAACAATACAATAATTGATTTTTTTGTAATTTAGTAAAATAGTCAATATTTATTTATATATAAATTACTTCACCTGCTCAGCAATCGCTTACACCTTATCATAAATGGATTATGTTATTTATTTTACGTATACGTTATCAGTAGAAGCGTCACTACAGGTTCAACCATAGACAATGATGTGATCAATTTGTATGTTTCGTGTTTTTAATTTTAAAGACAAAATGTATAAGATAATATATTGCGTTCTAATAATTTTAGTGTTGAATATTTTACAAGTATTGGGAGAAGAAGAAGAAGAAGGAAGAATAGGTAAGTACACACCTCTATTAATAATCATACCTATTACCTTAATTGCTATCAATGTTTCATTTCATTAAAAACGGGTGCAGACGCCAGTGGCGGCCAGTGAAATTTAGGTTAGTTGGCATTGAGTAAATGAATAATATCAATGTCTAATTGTCTATATAACGTTAGGAGGTGCAACCAAGCAGGTTTCGAAACCTTATTTTTAACGGCGACAGTAACTGCTTCTGTAAATCGTTTATTTTTAACGACTTTATAAAATTATCTTTGTTTCCTTGTTTTAGAATTATTTACCACATATTCTTGAATATTTTGGTATTTCAGGTAATCTAAAAAATTATTTGGTTTCTTTAAAATTATTAAAAAATTCCATAATTCACCATCTTTAAAATATTCCCCTAAATCTGTAAACTTATCAGATAAATTCACTGGACTATTTACTTTGAAGATTGCCTATTCATAGCAATTAACGTTACTTTTCTTTTAGTTGCCTATCAGAGATGTCTTCTGGACAGTCACTGTCAAAGCATTAATGAAAACTCTTTTTGTTTTGGCAATGATAAAACGAGGCCAGGTGTCTGTAAATGTATCGATGGATATGAGCTACTTAGCAGAAATAAAACCTTTTTTGCATGTTTACAACGTAAGTATTATTATTAATATTATTATTTATTCTGTAATTTTTATCGTACTTGTTAACATTAAACATGCTTTATATAATTAAAATATATGTTCTCGTCTATTAATAATATTAGGATACAATATCTTAAACAAGGTAGTGAAAATGTTTATATCTTCGCATGGACCTACATTTGGTGTAACAAATATTAAATTTGCGAGCAACTCGTTCCTCAAAAATAAAATTTTCATTCCCTATTTGACCCAGATTCTTAGTACCTGTAATTAGGTTTACATTGGCGCTGTTTAATAAAATATCTAGAAACTATTTTGCTGAGCTTTGGCTACTTGACTTTAAATTTATACGCTTATCGTTTTTGATTGATTAATTATTAAACCATTTTCTATGCGGACCAATCAAAAATAAGTTGTTCGTTGGTATTTAATTCTACAACGAGTTCATCGACTAAATCGAGACTGAATAATTTATAAAGTTGTGTATAAATATTTTAGCCATAACACTAGCTGCTTGCAATCACAATCTACAAAGCTATATAAAACTAGTTTTTCTAAAATTTTCACGTAGTAATAACAGGGAGGAGCATAATATTGTATCAAATTGTAGATCTCGCTTTGATAATTTAAGACCGTTTTTGGAATGTTTCATAAAGAAAAAAGCATGTGAATAAAAAACTATTTTTTAGCAATTTTAAAGTCTTGTCTGTTATTCGGCAACCTGAGACAAAAATATTTACTTGTTATATTTGCTGACATTTCGTTAAATTAATTCTACCTGTATTGTTTTACTTTGATTCAAAAAAAATGGTGGAAACCCTTTGGATATTAAAATATACCTTACCCAAGTAATTATTGTTTGTTTTAATTTAATTAATTAATAGAATTAGGACTATAATGTTCTACTAATTTGGGGTATTATTTTTTATTGGTTAAAATTAGAATTAGAATTCATAATAATTTTATAATTTTTATTGTTTAGATGCCGGCTGGGATGAACCATGTGAAAAAAATGTTCAGTGTTTTTACCTCTTAAGTAATAACGCTATATGTGATACCACCTGTAAATGCAGAGAAGGGGCACATCGGTACATTGATGGAAGATGTTACCCAACCATTCGTAAGTATCCAGTTTGTTTTGGATATAAATTATTTCAAAGACAAATAGCTCTTATTGGTGTTTATATTTGAGAACAGAACAATATATAGAAAAAAACACGATCCTTAAGTAGGGTAATAAAAGAATCTAATAAGTAGTTCAATTATTTATTTAGAGAAACAATATATTTTGATAATCCAAAAAAATAGACAAAAATCGTTATTTCAGGAAATTGAACGATTAGCTGTAGTTCAGAACAATGACACTAATAAGTATAACCCTAAGCCACGAAAACGAACTGAGTGAAACAGCATAAGTTGATTATATTAAAGCCTAAATAAAATCATTTACAAATGATTACCCTAATTCCACGCATGTGGATCTACCCTCATGCATGTGATTAGTTATTTACCTACTCTTTGTTGGTCTAGAAGGAAGAGCAACAACGGTGAGAACAGTTCGATTTCCAGGAACAACTGTTTGGCGTCTGGAAATTGAACTGTTCTCACCGTTGTTACTCTTCCATTTCAAGGTCAAACATCAAAAGACGGAGGTTCGAATGTTAATAGGTCTTTTAGACTTACACAAGAATTTCTACAGAAAATCGGCAACTGAATTGGGCTAAAGATCATATTGACTGAGGATTAAATCAAGGAAAACATTTTTACGATTGAATTCAGGAATCCAGGATATTTGGAACGCCACGGTATTGGCAGAGGCAGCAATTTCTATTTATGTAACTCTTATTGAATGTTACTTACTAATTTTGGGAGACTATGTCAGGTCAATTTCCGATAACAAGAAGATGAATTCATTAACGATGATAGTACGTAGGGCGTTATAGAACGAGACCTGCTAACCATTTAACTCACGAAGAAATTCATGCCTGCTACTTCATCAGCAATAATTTAATAGAACGCATTTGAGATCAACTAAAAGGACAAATAAGAAGTCGCGCAAAACCACTAATACAGAAGTATAAGATATTGTTAGAGATGAATGAAACCTGATTCTACAAAACATTATTGACAGTATGTAAAGGAGGTTGTGAAGCTAGAGGCGGTCCAGCTCGAGTTTAAAAATGTAAATTAACACCATCTAAATAAACATTAGGTAATTGACCAAAAAATCAGAGACAAATACAGAACACAGATTATGTAGGGAAGAGAACAACAATTAAAACAAAAAAGAATCACCGAAGTGCATCGAGTAAGTGAAAAGTTTGACGCGACGGTGTCAATTTGGAGATCACTTAGGGTGATGTACTTCAAATGAAACAAAGAGTGTTATTGCAGGATTCTATCAGTTTTAGAAAAAATATCTATACCAGGTCAAATATATTTTTATTTTTTATTGTCAAAATAATAATTATATGTGCAGATAACAGAGTAATTTGAGGAAAAAATCTGAGAGGAAATAGAACAAAAAATAGGCAGCACATTGCGGAAGCTAAAGAGCTTGACAAAAATTATTAGAAAACATAATATTTAACTTTTGGCTTCTATAAAAATTCATTATCATATATAAATATCCATTGTACTGCAACATACAAATGTATGAAATGGACAGAAAAAATAGTTAAATTTTTAAAGAATCTAATAATATTATTATTACTAAAAAATTTAAAAGTTAACAAAAATTTAAAAAGAACAATAAAAGTAATACTTAGAAAGACAGTAATCATTTATCAAACATAGTCAGAGTTTCAGGTTATGAACATAGTAGAATCGTACACGGTGGAAATTTAAAAATTTTGCCATAAGCAAAAAAGAGTATCTGTTTATTTGACAATCTTACAATATAAATCAATACAAATGTGTCCCACAACAAGTAAGGCATTAAAAACAACAACAAAAAAATTAAACATTTTACCTAAGTGATGTAAAACTTAACAAGGCAATGTAAAAGTTGTTTGACAATAGGAAATATCAGACGGATTTACAATTCCCAATTTAGGCAGTGTTGTCATTTTATTTATCACGCAAATAATTCCAGTTTTAAAAAGCTAAAAAAAGCAGATTAACTAGAAAAAGTTATTTCTTTTTTTAATAAAAGATTTAAAAACAAATATCATTTTATTTTAATCAATAATTGTAATGGCTCCAATTTTTGTAGAAACTAATTTATAAATTCCATAAAAATTGAAGTCACAATAATTATGCTAATGTGTGAATAAAGTAGATCTGCCAACGCTGGATATTTATGACATTGGGTCTGGGTAAATGTAAATTTCTCTCGATTTTCCTGTTTTTTTTCCTTTCTTGGGGCTCGTCTGTCTAAACACCGAGGGCACTGCAGCCTCCTGGGATTATTGTACTCTCCCTTAGCCAATTTACTCCACCCATTTCAGTACCTCTGTACCATTGATCAAGTGATACAAATCCGTAACTGAATGAGTTCGGATGATTTCCGGTTCTGCCATGGTCTGCCCGTAAATATTGTATCTTCTGCAAGCTAATACTTCGCACTTGAAAATAAAATGGTCTACTGTTTCAGGTTCCTTACTGCACAATCTGCAGTTTAAGTCGCCATCATATTTCCTCATTGTGTACAAGAGCTTCTTAACAGAGAAGTGCCCTGTTAGAAGCCCTACTATTGTTCTCAACTGAAACCTGTTCCTTGTGAGCAGTTCTTCGGTTTGTTTGACATAGGAATTTAATTCATGTTTTCCCATGTCTGTTTCCTGAGATATTTATTCCTCTAGTGCTTAACATGTTTGCCCTTGACCCAGTCGCTGATAGCTCCTCTGGAGATTCCCAGCACAGGTTCCGGGTCAAGAAATATATTAGCTGATCCTTGTCTAGCAAGTTCGTCAGCTTTTTCATTGCCTGAAATCCCAGAATGCCCTGGCACACAGAGTAATTTTACTCTGTTCCGTTCTCCCACGATTCTGACTTCATCATGGCATTCCCATACTAGTTATAGGCTATTGCCTTTAATGTCGCCTGACTGCCCGATGCGATGGTGATCTGTAATCCATCATACCCTCTTTTTATATTTTCTCATATACATTCGAGTATCACAAAAATTTCTGTTTGGAATACAGTGGAGTAGCACCCCAGAGAGTGACTTATAACCCTCTCTTGGTCTTTCTCCATGTATCCCCGCTCCAGCTCCTGTTTCCGTCCTAGAACCGTCTGTATACCAGCAGAGTCGTTTCCGCAATATGTCAGGAGTTTTTGTTAGCCATTCCTCTCTGTGTCCAATAATGATGTCGAAAGACTTGTGGAATGTAATTGCTGATGTCATGTAGTGTAACCTCATGTCAAATACAGGATCTTCTTCAATATTCACTATCTTCATGTGTCCCGATTCTGTTCCGAGGGAACTCGGGTCATTTGAATTCCGCAGCCTGTATACCGCTATCCTGGCTTCCTCCTGAATCATTCATTATGCTGAGTGGGGGAAGGTTTAATAAGGTCTCCATGGCTGCCGTGGGGGTCCTTTTCATGACACCCATAATCCCCAGACAAGCCAGTCTCTGTACCCGGCTTAGTTTGCTATTCACCGTTGTTTGTGTTGTTTTAGTTCATCAAACTAAGGCTGCATATGTGATGGTGTGTTTTATTACGCTGGTATAGAGCCAATGCATCATATCAGTTCTCAGCCCCCATGTTTTGCCATATACCTAATCGTCTGCATGTTGCAGTTCCATATTTTGTAGTATTTTGTAGGCCTCAGTCCCTCCAAGTTTCTTCTTCTAGTGAATGTCCGATGGTGGTTTTAGGTGGGCTAACCTTTAACCCTTCTTCATCAGTCCATTTATCTACCACATTCAGGGCTCTTTGTAAGTGATCCCTGACTATGTTGTTGAATTTTCCCCTTACAATGATGACAATGCCATCAGCATATCCCTGAACTTCAAAGCCCTCATTTGTAAGTTTCCTTAAGAGTCCGATTTCCTTATGGTCGAAGAACTTTTGTGATGCTCTTTACGAGAAGTATATATTTTCATAGATTCTAGTGACCAGTTTTCATTTTCGTTAATTAATAAATTAATAATTGTAAAAAATGGCTTTTAATAAATTATCTGCCACAGTATTATAATTCTATAAAAACTGATTTGCCTCTGAAGTTATTAAGAATTGATTGGTGAAATTTCTCTTCTAATGGGACAAGGAAATATCCACAAAAAAATTCTCACCTAATCAGTTACATTCGTTTATCTAACATAATTTATTATCGTGGGAGTAATTTTAGAGATATGCGTTCATTATTTCTATAAAAAAGTGTTAATCATATCATTTATCTAAATGTAGATTATTGATTATTATGACTCACACACGATAATGTGGATTTACTTGCAGTAGGCAACTTGGTTAGAACATTGTTTATGAATTATTTCAATAATAAACATAAAACACACCACAGAAATGAGACAACCAATTAATTAATTAAACAGAGTGTTTGAAATGGAGTGGTGTCTTGTTGTCATTTCCCGCACCACATGACTTTCTACAAGTACTCGTAATCTAACTTGTATGTGGAATGTAGAGTACAAACACAAACGAATTGAAAACCTATATGTATACCGATCGATCCATCTGAATCCATAAATGCAATATATCCAGTTGATTCTTGTTCACTGGTAAGAGTCAAGGCGGAATACTAATCCGTCGATTCAGCTTCTGATCGTATAGCTAGGGAGGTGGTGGCAGAAATTCAGAAATTGGAAGAATTTGGTCGCTACGACTACTACGTGACAAAGACGCGATTGTCAACAAACCTTCTTTACTCAAGACAAAATCATATGTTGCTTTGTATAGACGTTGATTAAGAGTTTAATAAAGAATCGATGAGTGAAGACCTCACGCACATCACGAGTTACGACGAAGTGTAAAACAAAATTTTTGTAAATAATAAGAATAGGAATATCAAGTTGAAACTATTCTATGGCTCCTAAGTCAAACGACGATAGTTTTTCACCGCTTGCCGAACCTTTGACATTGCTTTAACTTGCCACCTTTAGTAAAGTTGTCAACCATTTATTTTTAAATAATCGAGTTTATTAATATTTATTTACTTTTAGTTCTAGGAGACTTTTGTCAGACAAGCGCTAACTGTCTACTAAGAGACGGGACTTTTGGTAATTGCGTGGACGGAAGATGTGAGTGTAAATATGATAAAGAAGTACCTACAGAAGATGCAATGAGTTGCATTGAAGCCAGAAGTTTGGGAGAAATTTGTGAGAATGACGACCAGTGTTCATTTATATCAAATGCAGTTTGTAGGATAAGCTGTAGGTGTGGCGCAGGGTTTGCTTTATCCCGTGATGGAACAAGTTGTTTAAAAGGTAAAAAAGATCGCTCATAAAAAAAACATTAGGCTGCTGTGATTATCTCAATCAATCAATTTTGAATTGAATCAATGCATTAAAAATATCGATGGTAACTTACTGTCAATATTACCTACAAATTATTTATTCAGAATTATACAAGGTGATTCCAAATTGAATATTCAAAATGCCAGGGCTGTAGAGTTTATCTCTAAAGTGCCTTCTAAGGGAGCTGCAGCCCTTAGAATGATTTGAATTTGTCAATATCATATTTATTGATCTATAAAATTGTTTCCGCTATTCATTAATTCATGAGGAAACAATTTTTGAACAGGCAATATACTATAATCCTTAATTTTATTTTTAAACCACTGTGGGGTTTCATAAGAAATATCCAAATTTTGAAACACTGCTTGATACTTTTATACAATGCTAAAGTTGAACTGCTAAGTTCATAGTGCAAATACTAACTAACTTTGGAATAGTCAGTTGTGGGCGTAAATATTAACTTATTTTCTTACTGTTTTGTGTCCACTTTAAAATTTCTAATACGGTATTTGTGGGTTATTTTTTGGACAAAATTAAAAACACATTAATGTGATTGACCGGTTTCTCCTTATATTAAAGGAGAAACCGGTCAATCACATTAATGTGTTATTAATTTTGTCCAAAAAATAACCCACAAATACCGTATTAGTAAATATTAACGATTTCCTTCTTGTATCCTAATTTTTATAACAATTCTTGTTGTAAGAAATTCTAATAGTAATAATGTGTATAAAAATACAAGAATATAGTATTTATTTAGAATGGAGTGAATGGACCTGTTTTACAATCAATACAGTTGTGTTAGACTCAATTCAAAATAAAATCTAATCCATTTATTTTGTTTTCTAGCTGCTACAACATTTTTCGAATCATGCGACGACACTGTTCAGTGTTCAGAATTCTTACAAGGAAGCATTTGCAATAATGGTAACTGCACTTGCCTAGAGGGTCATCATGGGTTTGGTAGTAAGTGTGTAAAAAGCGCAGGTATTGGAGATGCCTGCACTGGGATGGAATCATGTATTCCCGATGAAAAATTTGCAGAAATTGCAAATTGCATAGATGGAACATGCAAGTGTCTTCCAGGAGCTGTCGATGAAACAATAGGTTGTAACGCATGTAGTATTTACTATAATATGACAATTATTAGTTTTTCTGTTTTGTATTTATTGTTTAACTATTTTTAAGATGAAGTGATATATATAATTATTTCTTTATTTATTTATTTGTTATTTTATTTATTTGCGAAACGAAGTTACAAAATGTCCTGTTAGTTTCAATGAGTTTGTAGACGTGATAATGAAACTAGAAACTTGAAAAACATAAGTAAACTAAATAAATGTGTATAGAACCAAAAATTATTTTGGAATATACAGGCGATCCTACAGAGGCGAGTAATTTTTTAAAAATTGAATTCCATCAGTACATTTACAGTACATATTCTGCAGCCTCTTCCAATCCTAATTAATATTGACTCTCTCCCAACCACCTGGATATATGATTTTTTGTTGTTATTGTTTGTTCAATGGCTAGTTGAATTTTTAGGCATGGCATAATAATATGCTGTTTATCATGGAAAGGTTCCGATAGGTACCTGTTTTCCTGATTTCTTCCACATTGTCGGAGACATGAACATGAACATATTGTGTTGATGTCGGAACTACATGTGCAAAGTTTCAAATCAATTGGATATGTGGAACTGGTCAAAATTGGATTATCGTCATTTTGAATCGTCGGCGTCGCCGTCTTGGATTTGTGAAATCAGATTAGATATTCGTAGTCAGTATAATATAATAGGAGCTAGTCATATACAGTGCGTTTCATCTCTCACCAACACACCCTCGTATCTTCCTTAGTTTTAGTGCTTCTCCTAGAGCGGAAAACTCTGCCCTAATATGTGCAGAGAGTTTGACTTCAGAACCTAATTTGGGGTCATATGGGATCAGGAAAACATGAGGTGGACATCCCGGTTCGGGGGAGGAAATTCGCCACATTGGATTTTGTCAAATTGACGGGTCGCTGTATCTCCGTCTAATAGAGCGCCTAGTCTGATTTGATGATTTTCTTTAGTTCGATTGCAAATTTTGTTTCGAACAAAAAAGGTTACATTAATTTTTTACGTAACTCTAAGTAATACCTCCAAAAAATACAAAAATGGGAAAATGTGCTAGATAAAAATAATTATAAGTATTTTTCTTTCTTCTTGAACATCAATACCAAGTATTTTTGTTATTGATTTTATGGCGACCATTCGCAATATGAAAATGAAAGAAATTAAAACCTTTGGTTCTTCGTTTAAAAATTGTATCTCTTACATTACAAATATTTGCAAAAATGCTTTCTTAAAATATTATTTTTGACAGTTCAATTGAAATTCAATTAAAAGTAATGAACGCAACAGAAGATATATGTATACCACAAAATCCAATAGAGCTGGGATATATTAGAGGTATGAAACTCCAATACCTGTTTTATTAGTGTCTTTTTGGTCATCTTCAAAAAATACATTCAACTAACAGGAATTTTTTAGAAATAGGTTTTATAGCTTGCAATGTTAATTTTAATATGTGTCTTAGTTCTTTTGTTAATTGTGCGAATGTGGTATGTCCTTGTTTATGTATAAGCAAGAGTGAATCGGAAATGGATAAGAATAATTTGGAGAAACATTTGAACCTAATAACATTGGAAGAAGCTGACCACAAAATTATTCCACATATTGTGAATTCGTGAGAATCGTGCGGTAATTTTATCCTCCGACACTGACGTTTTTATTCTCCTTTTGTATTATTTTTTCTCATTTCCACTAAAAAAGGAAATATGGTTTCGGACTGGGAAGGGACAATCTAAGATACATGAACTGTGCGATGTTCTTTCAGCTGCTCACATTTTAACCGGATGTGATTACACTAGTAAAATTGGTTCTAAAAAGCAAATACTAAAAATTGATCCTACAAAATTTCTGAAAAATTTTGGTGTGGACAGCTTAGAATCCTGCAAAATCCTGCATAAATCGCGCAGAGGAGTTTTTAGTGCAAACTATAAAACCTGGACCTCCATGTAAATCTTTTGATGAAAAATTTTATCCCTGAAAATTTGCCACCAATATCGTTTTCTTCAATTCTCAATTTTGCAAATGTGTATCCAATAAATCTTGCAAAAATATTTAAGAGTTGATTTCATTCTGTTTTATAAACACCGCAGGTTGCAGGTTGTCTGGCGCAGGGACGCTCGGGGGTAACAACTATATTCAAATTGTAGCCGCCTGAAGTGTCGGCTCGGGACTAAAATTGCTGTATCTTTCTTATTCTTTAAGATAATTTAATTTTTTATACAAAAATTTGTAGCTAAAACAATAGCCTACAAATATTGTTTTAAGTCTTATTTTTGTTAAGGTGAAAATGACAATGAATGGGAAAGAACAATTTTAATTCCCTTTTTTGTATTTTTTGGGCGGTATTACTTAGAGTTACGAAAAAAATGAATGTAACCTTTTTGTTCTAAACAATATTTGCAATCGAACTAAAAAAAATCGTTCAAATCAGACCAGGCGTTACGGAGATACAACAATTTGAGATGAAATCCAATATGGCGGACTTCCTCCCACGATCCAGGATGTCCACCTCATATTTTCCTGAGCCACATATTGACCCCAAAGAAGATTCTGAAGTCAAACCCTCTGCACATAAGAGGGCAGAGTTTTTCACCCTAGGGGATGCACTATTTCTTCAGGTCAACCTCAAATTGTTGTCGGTTATGCTTTTGCCTAAATTAAAATTACTTCGTCGATCGATGCCTACTGAGAACGGTTAAAAATATGAAAATAAAAAAAAACATTTTTCGATTTAAACTCGGATTTAACAAAGTAGGCTTTGTTAAATCGAAAAATTTAATTAAGAAAAAATTGCAAAGAAGCTATATACTAATTTTTGGAAAAAAATGTAAATTTTTAGTATTTAATCGAAATTTATAATCTAAGTAATAAATTTTAAAATGTATGTAAAAAAATAAAAAATAAATAAAAATATTTAGAGATTTGCAACAAATAATTTACGTACCTAGTTAAATAAAAAAATATGAATGCCAAGAAAAAATAATAATTTTGCAGACAAGTTAATATATTGAGCTTGTTCTTATTTACTATTCTTATTATTAAATGTTAAGTTAAATAGATCCTTTTGTTGGCCAGAGTTTTAACTTTGTTACTGTCAGGCGAAAATAATGATACAAAATTCAGAGTAAAAGCAATTATGAACAAATGATCAACTTCAGTTAACATTAGAACGTTAGAACCCAACTGAGCACTTTCACCTTCACTTTAAACGTGCTTGAATAATGAACGAAACGTACTTGATCTTTTGTGATAATATTTCAACAACTTTCTTCAATTATTTTTTAAGGAAAAACTCTGGTTAGGAATAATATCTAAATTTTTTAATACATATATAAACTAGGCATTAAATTAACGAGTTGTTTGAAATATAGAAAATTGTCTAGTACCTTAAAATATCGCTGCGGTAATAGGGCATTTTACGGTTTTTCGGCAAGTGCCTTAAATATTTTATATGGTAGTAATGATTCACATGAATTTTTATTTTTTTGAAACGAAATCGCTAAATAGTCTAAAACAGCATTTTTAATTTCAATTTTTAAATTTCGCGCGAGACCGCTATACACCATGATTTGTTTGGGCGTGACGTCATTATTATAGTTAACAAACGTGAATCCGAATTGCAAAAATACAAGTATAAAAACACCAGAAAAATTGTTTATTAAAGTGCCGAATGATATTACAATGTGAAACATTAATTTGGTTTAAACTTATAAGAAGAGATCCAAAATTATTATCGAAAAGAAGCGTAAGTACTGTATTTTTGTAAAGATCATTTCGATGTAAGAACAATGAACTTATATATCTTGTATCTTGTATTAATTAATAGAAATAAAAAAAACGAAAGGTAGGTAATTATTGTCATAAAATATCAGAATTCGTATATTAGAGGTTATATGTTAAAGTTTGTAAATAATGTTCCAAAAAAGCTGTAAATCAATGAAATAAATTTTTTGTATGTGTAAGTTGAAAAGTAATATTGAGGATTACATTGAATATAAAATAATAGCTTCAGTTGAAAGAATCCGAATAAAACCAAATTGCAAACCATCCTGAATTGATTTTCTATGATTGTCAATCTGATAGGAAACATTTAAGGCGTATGTTTGCGATACGAATACCTGAAAAATGTTTATTAAAAATTAATTTTGATTAGCTGAACATAAATTTCTTGCTGCGTGATTGGTTACAGCAGTAAAGTGTTTGGTCACGTTCGTGTCGCAAAAATATACCTAGTCTCGCGTTTAGTTTATTATAATGGTGACGTCACATGCGAACCTATCATGAAGGCTAACGTTTCAGTAGGGACTAAAAATCTTACTTTTTAAAACTTAAATATTAAATTAATCTTTATCAATAAAACAAATATGTTTAGGTTTCTCTATGCACAGACCATCGTATTTTCATTGTTCCACAATTAATTTTTCATAGTGTAAAATACCCTATTGACATTAACTAACAATACGTATAAAATATGATCTGTTCTATTAAACTAATTCTGGCACAAATGTCTTGTCGTTAGTTATATATTATTCATATAAAATAAACACTTCATATAACGGTTTAAAAATTTATTTAGGGCTATATGTTTTAAGAAAAAACAAACACATGAAGTTAATAACAGAAGTCTTTATCTTTACATATTTAGTCTAATATGTACAATAATAAAAATAAATAAATATCACCATTTTGTTTGATCCTTAAATTTACATTATTAACAAAGTTTTGGGTAACACAATAATACTATTAGAGGTAGAATTAAGTATCCTGTGGGCAATATAATATTCGAATCTGAAACATAAAGCAGAGTAACCATACATTATTTTATTGTTAATATGTTTTAATATTTTAATTACTAATGCTGGATTAGGCGATACCTACACCAAATATTTTTATCAAAATTAGTTTTCATGGTTAGATTATGTTCCCCAAAACTGCATTTCAATAATACAGAATGACAATATAGAGGAACACAGGTTTAATGAACATATGAAGAAATAGATATATTTTGTTCATTTTAATTTTTATAATAAAATGCCATATCCATTCACAATTTCTCTAATAATATACCTAATACCAAGTTCTGCTGATGAGTATATGAGCTTCACATTTTATATTATTTATCTAAAGTATTTTTGTTATTCTTTGGAGCACATCCTAAACCGGCAATGAGAGAATACTAACTAAAGTCAGTGTCAGTACCATTTCCTTCGGTAACGTCTGGTGACTCAAAACTCAATTTATTACTTCAACTTATTCATAGGAACAGGAAGGAGATGAAAGGTATGGTTATGGCATATCGTTTATTTCAAAAGTAAAAGGTAAAAGGTCGAACCCTCCCCCATGAACGTTCCGACCCAATGCATCACAATTTTGCACACATTTGGGTGTACAAAATTCGAAAGGTATGCAAAATTATTAAGCATAATTAAATCGAATTGTCCACGAGGTGATGCATACTTGAACAATCTATTGGAACTTTAAATAAATGAAACAGCAGGGAAATAAATTTGAAATGTGGTGAAAGAAACTTTGGCCAAAAGTGCACAAAAAAATCTCGAAGAGTTCGATTTGGTTTCTTAAATTTTTATTTTTATGCAGACGTTATAATGAACACACCTCATTTATTCAAGGTGAATTTCACTAAAAGTTATCTTGTCGGAATGTTAAAAACACAAGTGTAATCGCCTTTCATCAAGGAAATTTTTTACGTGATTTTTGAGTTACTAAAACATATACCTACATTGTAAAATGTTTCATCTCTTATATCAAAATAGAATAAAATTTAAAACCCTTAACATTGGAATACCATTTAAATTATTTTAAGCACCTAATTTATCATTGTTTAAGATAGCTGACATTTACCAATTTGAAAGCTATTTTCGAAATTACAAGATTTAAATTTAGATAAATTCTACAATGTCCTTATGTCAGCATAGCTACATACTCGACTAATACTTGCTTCTTTTGGAAACAATTAATTTTAATACTTCTATTTTGGTGCATATAGTTATTTTAGACTGAAGTAGAGAACAAATGTTCTTGAAAGTAACTTATTATGAATGATTTCATTTCCGGTAATATTTCCTATAATTGGTTTGCCGCTAATTAAATGAAATTTATGGCTGGTAACTAAATGTAGCTTAGGATTTAACTTAAATTAGTTTAAAATAAATAAAACAATTTTGGAGCGTAGAATGTATGAGGACTATTTTTTTTATTAGATTCAAAAATGTAAACGAATAATTATTAATACTGTTAAATTGTTGCAAATCAAAATTAAATAATCAACAATTTGAAATTCAAATTTCCCAATTATTAATATAGATATAATCTCCTAAGAAGATGTTAATATCTTAGATTGAAAGAAACAATTCCAATCAACAGAAATGTCTTTCGATGCAACTGTTTGACTTAGTTATTGATTGGTTATGGATGATAATCCGTCATTATTATGTAATTATACTTATTAAGATGATCTTAGTTTGTCTTATTTATTTATCGATTTTTTTCTTCCTCTAGTTAATATTACTACAATACGGCCAATTTTTTTTCATTCTTAACAAATCCTGTTTACAAGAAAAACCCACAGACGGACGATTTGTAAGTTGTTCAGATCCTAAATGTTGAGAGTATAATAACAATGGAACAAAAGAGGGGTTGTGTGGACAGTACGCACCCTGCAGCTGCACTGCAGGATTTCAGTGTATCACTTTATTGTCTGGTCTCAAAATTATCAGATCTGTTACGTAACTGACATCTGATTAAATTAAATGTACGCTATAAAGGAATTAAGATAACTTTAACTCTGAACATAGATCCGAAAGAGACATAAGAATGACTATTGGATACCGAGAAGATGAATGAATACTTAAGTTTTACGACAAAATGAAGAGTTTACGAAAGTGCTACTTTGTCGTAAAAACTACACATATTCGGGGAAAATACACATCAGGAGTTAAATCAAATAACTTCTTCCTGCAAAATACTCAGCAGACTTATTCTTACCAAGAGGTAAGGGGTAATTCTGGTTATCGGTGAAAGAATGATTTATTCTTACTTTATAGATAAGAGTCGAATAATAAGTTCTTCTACGTAAAACAGCAGTGAACCTAATTTGGTTTTCATATACAATAATGCTCATCCATACAACAACGTCTGGGTTAGCAATGATTTTCGCACAACGAAACAACACTGATTTTTTTGTGTGTCCAGTGACCAGCATCCAGTTTTAAAAGATTACAATTTTAATGAAAATATTTGGGATATACATTAGTAAAGCCTTTTGTATTATATCCCCATAATCACATTCACATGCCGAGACAATACAATGAGTCAGGATAGTGCTTATGTGAACCTGCAATGAGATATATTTTGATTATTGGCATGCAAAGCAGATATTGGACGCTTCTTATTTGAGTTTTGTCCCAAATAATGTTTACGTCTGCAATTAAATTTTAGTTGACTAAATTAATAAAATATAACTAGATTTTAAGGTTCAAAACTCAAGACCATAAATTGTACCTAGTTCTTTTTATTTCTATACGCAATTGTGTATAGAAATAAAAAGGACTACGTAATTTATCGTCTCCTTTCGTTTTTGGAATGTATCCTTCCTATACTATAATGGAATTCGTCAAAAAAGTTCCTACTACTTACTTGAACACACTGTTCCATCCTCATTTGGATATAAATAGTCTTTACATTTACATTTGTTTTGGTTGAGGCAAAATGCTCCTTCTATACAATGTTCATCGTATTTACATTCTTGGTTTACAACTGAAAAAATAAATAAAATATTTTAAAGACAGATAAATTAATTTCAATTAGATAGACAACATTTTATTTCAGAGTACCTAGTATAATTAATTATTAGATGCCATAGTAAAGCATCATCGTCATTTGGAAATATATTTACTTCCTCTTACTAAATTTAATATGAAAATTATAATTTTGTAATACTATTTCGACCAAGTGGGGATTTACGGGGGAGGGAGGGAGGGTAATGGGTTCTATTAGCCATCAACTTTCGTTAAAATTTTAATGCGTAGCGTCGGCCGAAATGTCATTTGCAATGTTAAAAGACTGAAAACTTGACTAACGTCTAATATGGGTCAGAAGAGAATCTGGATTAGATCTGATGCATAGCATATGCATAGGACCAACTATATTATTAATCGTTTCACCAATGTGAAATTATTTTTTGCACCGCAGAGACTAAAACTAGAATTTTAGTTCCCGATTTTAGAGACTAAAGTGCCACTTTTACTCCCTCAGGAAATATAAATTTCTAATCCCTGCGGGAATAAAAGTAAAACAATAGAGATAGAATAGATTTTTTAGGTGTATAACCATCATTTTTTCTTTTGAGAAATGCTTTAAGTCTTGCCTAATACGTAGTATCATTGTTTTATAAACAATGATACTACGTATTAGGCATATATATAATATTAACAGTATTTTTGATCAGTAAAACATTTATTGATTTCTGCTAACCTTCTTCGCACCGTATCTTTGCTAATTGAGACCTGATAAGTATGAGAAAATTTTTGCTGTAAGGAAGCACGAATTTGCTATAAGGAAGCACGAAAGTTGTTCTTAGAGCTTGGAGACGCAAAAAACAATCTTGACAGTCCGTGGTGACTCTTGGACGTCCCTGCAAAAATCTTCTTTGGCAGATACCTGTTTCTCTGAATCTCGCTTAATCCGGTAAATTACTGATTGCGTTACTCTGATGCGTTGTGCCACTTGCTGGTTTAACTATTTCTCGATAAGAGCAATAGCAGCAGCACATTCCTCTTATGAAGAATTTCTTGCTCCATGTTCTTGCATGTTCATTTTGTATCTGTTTCACTAATAAAATTTGCCGAGATTACTTTGAAAGCATACAAAGCGGTCTGTTGTTCCATATCTTTCAAAATCTGAGATTTTGAAAGATAGCATAACAAAAGATTTCATGAAAACGGTAGAAGATGAGATTATTAAAAAATAGTAAGAAATTATAATTTAAACATGTTCAAATGTTAAATCTGAAAATGAGTAAAAATTTAATGAAGCCATAACATTCTTCCAAATATCTTGTGTACAGGCAACTTTCACTACTGCTGAAAGAGTTAATAAATTTTATCGGTTTCAGGATATTAATCCTTTGTTTACATATACAAAAGTAGGCTGGTAAGTAAATCATAACTAAAGTTGTACAGTAATATTTATTGCCATGCCAACAACTTGTGTGGTAATATTACAAACAGATTTGTCAACAACTGTCAACATGAAATAATAAATAATGAAACTATAGGGCTATTTATTATATACAAACAGACAGAAAACTCCAAACAATAATAATTAAATACTGAAATGTATCACTCACTACTGCTCCTGCTTCTTATCGTTAGATATTAATCTATTACTAATGTCTTTATTTTCTGAACCCGATAAACTATTGAACAAATCACCGATGTTATAAATCCCAACAGCCTTAAGGGGTTTTCGGAAACTTGCTCCCTGTAACCCGATCACTATCTCTGTCTTTGTTATTCTTATAGTTTTAGTAAAAGAGAAGTATATTTGCAGATCGCTCAGGGTATGTTTCCGAAAACCCCATTAGATGTCTTACAATCCTCGCTCTACGAGCTCGGATTTCAAACCGACCCACATCTGCGGCAGTTATGATACTCCTAACATTCCAAGATATGTTAAGAGCTATTACATTCTTATTGTTCGTAAATTTGTTATTTTATTAATCAAACATTTGTTTTTCGTTGTTCTTATTGTTATTTTTATTAATAAATGCTATATATGAGTATGTGAGTAATTGTTCATATTGTGGAAATAAAGAATAATGCTCAAAAAATTCCTTTATTAGACGTTAGGTACCGGTTTCCTGAACCAATTATTGCTTCACATCTTCAGATAAAAATTCCTATTACGTCTGAGGATGTGAAGCAATAATTAGTTCACGAAACCGGTAACGTCTAATAAAAGAATTTTATGAGTATTATTATTTATTTCCACAATATGAAGAATATATTTTTTAATTATAATTTTTTCAAAAATTTTACCGTTATAATAAAATAGCTTCGACACGTAGGTTGTGTCTGAAAATCAGTCGGTTAGAGTCCGTTAAAGTAAAAAGTATACTTGACTACTCTCAAACATCCAGAAAAGACAGATATAGACTATTCCCTGAATATAAAGCTCTAAACTCGGGCCAAAAAGAGTAGTCAGTAGAGCCAGGGGCGTACGGATTTACGAATTTCATAAATTCCATAATTCGAACAAATGAAAGCGGATTGTGTTAATTATGCATGAGTATGAGTTACCATGTCTTAAATTTTAAATAATATGCTTACATCTGGCAACATTATCTCCACGAATTAGGTATAGCAACGCAGTTGAACAATGCACATCCTTTGCGTTGCAGCATATGTGACGCCACTGAATGCGCTATCTAAGCCCTCTCGACGACCTTTATAATAGTCGAACAAATTATTGGGTACTAGGGCGGCACGTTCAAGCATGTACTTTATTTGGTTGACTATACCAATTAAACATAATGACCTAGTTGTGGTTTTCATCTCTGGTAAGCGGAGAAAACTGGATATATTTCTCTGAATTATATGGGATTATATGGTAAAACGAGCTGCCGCTTCTGTATTCCATAACAGCTAAATCCTTTGAAGAATTGCCGGTAAGTTTTTTGCTCTACTGACTACTCTTTTTGGCCCGAGTATAAGTTGTAAAACCGCTCTACCTAGCTTCGACCTCCTGTATACCTTCGTTCCTTGTCTAACGAATGCAAAATGGAATCGGAAGTTACAAACATCTGTTTTTAATAATAAAATTGTTTTTGTTTCTCTTGTCGTAGGCTTTAATACTTTTACAACTTAGAGCCTTATATTCAGGGAATAGTCTATAAGCACTATACCACCATAATGAGAATAAAAATATCAATCTATATTACAGAATATACATCCATTTAAAATATCTAGTTAATTTGACTTGTTTATTTTCCAAAAATAAGGAAGAAAGCAGGTGTGGGAAATCTCGATGGGCATCCCTGTGCACGACTCTATAAATGGAAACAATTTACTATTATACTCTGTACCACCAACAAAAATCCATAGACTCCTCCCCATTAATTTGATGGTTGCGCAGAACGGTGTGCGCAATAGTCAGTTTTACACGATGAAATTAAAGAAAGTTGAGATAGCTTCAACAAAATTTGTTTATTATACGTGTTATATTTTATACTACAGCTATACTGTATTTTTATAATGTTTATTCCCATTAAATTTTCTATTATACATTTTCAATTTTGGATTTTTAAAAATAATACTTATTCCCGCGAAAATTTAAACGAAGTTAGTCCGCATTGCGCAAACTCAAGTTACTTTATCAGAGACATTTATTTCCGATATTTCCGCCATTTCCGGTCGTCTAGACCAGCTGATCTGATTGATGGTTTGTTGTTGACATTTGTAGTTTTTAGGTTAGGTGCTTTCGCGAGTTATTTCCACATATTTAAAAGAAAGTATGAGGTTATTTCAGGCAAAAAAGATTAGTTTGTGATTTACTGTAACAATTTCACATAGATTACTCCACTGGATAAACCCCAATGACCCCCATGCACTACTAAATAGCCAAATCTGCCGAGTCGTTTACTTCTTGGTTTCCACCACTGTACATATTTATTTATTAATATCTATCGTAAGATTACTTTTGGTTCTTTTTACGAATAGTCGTGGAATGTTCAAGCAATAAAAACTATACTATACTATTTTTATTCTTAATCTTTAAAAAGCCTATCATTTGCTAGAAGGCAAGAACTTAACTACTTGTAAGTTTTAACATGTCCAAATAAATAAACACATACCTACCTACTTCTTCTTAATTTTCACAAGGTTTTCTATCTATTACAGCTCCTACGTATAAGCAAAGTTTACTAATAGTATTCAGTAAACTTTGGTATAAGAAAGTTATGAACGTATCAATATAATATAATAATAGAATGGCTTTATTCATCATTACAATACATTTGGTACTGAAATCAGTAGAAAAAAATAGACTTTAAAAGCCCTACATATACATAAATTTGTAAATAATATTAAAACAACGATAATAAGATAAACGTATATAATATAATTGGAAAAATAATATATGTTGTCACTTTTATTTTTTACACTGAACAGTCAGAACCGGCGAGCAGTTCCTATTTCTCCTTCGAAAAAAAAAAACCATACTTTACTTACAGTAAGGCCAGCGTTCACCCAAGTCTCATCTAAAAACTACAACTTCTATGTTCTTCTCTTAGGGCACTATTACGTGACCTTTTTGAGAACCTATAATGCCAAACACAATTACATTACAACACAAAGAAATAAAAAGTCCGAAAGTAATCGTCACAAAGTACTCCGTTTAAGATGAGGCAAATAATCATCTTCATGCACCGCTGCTAAAATTTTGTTTGCAGTTGGTGGTTCATTTCTTTCAAAAAAGGAATGGATTATACGCTTGAGAGCACTTTTAGTTCCTTCATCAATATTGTCCAAAACTGCCTGTTGTCGGTGGTACACTTTTGGTGGCTGATGTTGGTGTGTTTGTTTGTATTCATGAAGAATATTAGAAACACTTGGAACACTCACACCTGCTGCCTTTGCAGTGAACTCCATGCATTCCATCTTTGGTTTCTCCGGATTCTCCCCATCGTAGGCCTTAAAAATGTTCAGAACCTTTTTCTTATCTTCCACCGAAAAATGTCTGGATAATCGTTTTTTGGGTGGAGAAATTATACCTCCTTCAGCCATCATAAACCTTAAGAAAACCCGTTTTAACATTTAATCAATATTACTCGTTTGCATTTACGTACCTTATTACTTTAACTCCCAGATGAAATGTGAAATGTCACAAAAACGAATAACACAGTTGACAGTCACGTTTTCGCCTTAAAGATGTTCAACACGTTTTCCTTATCCTCAACATTTTAACATTTAATCAATATTAATCGTTTGCATTACCTACTTACCTTAATACTTAAAACACAAATAAGGTTAATCCTTATACGCGTACCTTCACAAAAACAAATATATAAATTTGAAATAATTTCACAAAGACGAATGAATATGACAGTTGACAGCACAGGTTTACAGTGAGGCCGGCTCCCCATTTATGCGCGATTTTTAATATGTTTAGCGTTTATACGTTTCGCGACAATGATAACATAGCTGATTGGTCTATTGCCAAAATACATAAAAGTTTTAATGTGCGACGCCAGTATTGTAGAGTCGGCCTTTGTCAAATTTAGTGGTTGCCTTGTAACTCGGGTTCTATAAATTCGACCAATAGAGAAATTCCATTCAAATTTAGTGGGCATTTTTGGGGAGGAGTCTATGGATTTTTGTTGGTGGTACAGAGTATAGCATAATATATTTGCCCAAAAAGATTATTAATCCAAACACAGACAGCGAAAAACGCTTGGAGACGACCTGCAAGACGTAGTTATGTTTGATTCATATTTGGTAATTTTTTTAGAGACCCTGGCGTCTTAAATGCAATAAATCAACAAGAACATTAATTTGTATCTTATCTTGTATATTAATTAATCAGGTTGGTCTGTGAATATCTGGAGATGCAATAATCAGTTGCATTGTATGGTTTTTGAGGAAGATAAGAGGAGCCTTGCATAGATCATCATCATCAGCGAAATAGTGTACAGAGAAGATTGTTGCAGAAAATAAATTAATAATGTGAATGAGACACACTGGGTGATTGGGTAAGAAATTCTTGTGAATTATCAGTCTGAGAGAGAGCGTAACTGATGATCCTCCTTTGGATGCATTTTCAAACAATCGGTTGGGTTAAATTTCTTACATGTAGAACGTTAGTCAAAGTAGAGCAATTTTGTAAAAAAAAAATAGTTGTATACAAATGTACAGTAGTTTGAACCATTGTCATACAAACATAAAATGAATACTGAATACCTCATAATATGCGAGGTCATGACATTATTGACAAGTGTAAATTTTAGGTTGAAGGCAGAGCAGGAGCCCGCAGTAGACAGTAGAGGCCGGTGTACTATAATTTATCTGAAAATAATAATTCTTTATCTATTTTGATGATTTAAACTCTTTAAATATAAATTTTGCATTGTTTTTTCGAAACAAACGAGTGATTTTTCTAACAAGTTAATTTCTACCGTTCAATATTTTGATTTAGTCTGTGCACTGTTGACGGAGAAGGTACGGCCCTATTTTCGAATGTTTGTGCAATAGATCCATAATTCGTTCGTCAGGTGATGTCATTTAATTATTTGTTTCTTTTTTTTGCAAATTATAAATTAGACACTTTATTAAATTTTATATATTCAAGAGTAAGTAAAGAAATAAAATTAAAGAAAGATGATAATTTAAACAAAACAAAAATGTTGCTCAGACGTTTTATAAATACTTTTTATATTTTTAAGATGAATTATTACTCAACTAAATATATAAAAGTTTTAAGGAAAATTTTTCAAATTCCCATTTTTCAGTATTTGTTTGTTTCCTTATTTATTCTAAATGGCGGTAACGGCGTTGCAAAAATGCTTTCATAAAAAAGTTGCCATACCGTGACATCGGAATTGTTGATATAGCTGATACCTATATTATGAATGATTTATTAATAAATAAAATACAAAACGTAAATACACAAAAATTTTAGCTGATAAGTTCATGTTTGCTTTGTAACTGATAAAAAATTCATTTGATTAGTGACAAATAGTTATTTCTTTGGAATGTGAGTACAATTGATTTATTAAATCCATAATATGCAAGGGTATAAATTAAATTAAACTATTTATCAACTGTTGCATCACATAGTTAATTAATACTGTGATAATATCGTCTTCTATAGTCAATTGTTTGGGATGTTTGTTTATCTGTTGTATTTTATGCAATGAAAATAAATAAAAACAGAAATTCGTCAATTTCTACTTTTTACAATTAGTTTTATATTTAAAATAAAAAAGAAAAAATAATTTAACTTATGCGTGAAAAATCAAGTTTAACTTGTTGGGAAGGTCAAGGCGTTCTTATGTTTTGCGAAATTACAATAACATCCGCAAAAATATGTTTCTAATCTGGGAGTAAATTATTTACATTAATACCATAACAGGAATGAAACCGTTTTCTTTATAAGCGAAATTTCTCGGAACATACGCAGTTATCACAAAGATATGCAATGGAAATAGGGTTGTCAGAATCGGACTTAGGAAATACTGGAGTCTCAGGAACTTTAAGTATTATAAAATTTATGCGGTTTTTCTCGTATTTCATTTTTAATGAATAAAAAATAAATTACTGTAAATGTAACTTCATGTGAAAAAAAAAAATAAAAATAAAATAAACATCATGAAACAAGGGACAATAAACGACCAAAATCAAATGAACTAATTATTCAGATGCCAATCGTGCTCACAAGATGCAAAGATCACCGAGTCCGTTTTCCGCGCAAATATTGTACGAACAAATTGGTCCTTATGAAATTATTCCCCCATTTGTTTCATTCATTTTTAACATATTTTAAAGGTTTAAGAGCCATTTTTTATTTAAATATTCTTAACATATTCTACATAATCGACAACAAGACAACCTCATGTAATAATTTTCTGTAGTAATATACAGAATATAATAATATAATAAGTGCATTAAAAATTTTCGAAAATTCAGCGCATGAAAATGTGTTGCCTAGAACCCGCATGACGTCATTTTGATGTGATTTGACAAAAAATGTCCAAGACGCAGTCGAGGGCACTTTTTCAAATCACGTCAAAATGAACAAATCCGGTTTCTTAAAGGCAACACGCTTTGAATGCTGAATTTTCAGATTATTTTTAACACAAGAAATATATTTGTTGTTTCCAGAACAAAACGTAGAACATTGCACATGAAATATTGATTCAACTGACGTTTTAGCTGAAATTTTCGCGATAATATGTTGTACAATAATTGTCACTTACAATGCAATTATCGCTGTAAGTTTGTTCTTATTGGTCTAATTTTCAAAATCTTGCTATTTTCTTGGTTCTTATAATGTGAGGGAAATAGTCCAGAAAAGTTTTTTGTGCAAAAAAAAGGAGTACAATTCAGTTTTATTCCATTAGACTGTTTGAGTGCCTGCATATAATTTAATGGCAATGAAATTAAATGCTCTTCAACACGTTCAGTTCTTCGAAAGGATATATGCGGTGGAAAATATCATTTTAATTTAAAAATATTTCATGAACATTTGAAATAATGATAAATAACGTTTTATTAAGTAACCACATCCAAATACTGACCTGGAATGCCAGATTATACAGAAAAAAATATTGTTTATTTACTCTTCACTATTATTCATAATTATATACAGCGTGTGTAAGAAAATATTGATTATATAAAAAACCCTTGGATAGGTCGATTTTTATTTTCAATTACGCAACTTTTGGTGTGATTTATAATTTCTAGTTTTACACACCCCCTCCCCCAGCCACCACAACTTTATTTTTTCAAATAGCAACCTACCCTTTGTGATACCCCAAAAGAAAGGTATTTTAATAGACTATTCAACACTGTAAAGAAATCCGAAATCCGTCGATGCAATTGGCTTTCCAAACGCATGAAATACATTTTGTCTAAGAAAAAGGAAAGATTAGTAAAACTTTATTACTGAAAAAAAATAACAAATTATCTAATAAGATGTTCAAACTGAGCTCCGTTAACAGCTAGGCACTGTATAAGTCGCTGTTCAAAGTTTTGTAAACAGTTTTCGAATGCCGTTTGGGGTATTCGACTAATCTCCGCCCGTATTCTATCCTTTAGATCCTCCAAATTATTTGGTCTGTTATAGACGCAACCCTTTAAATTACCCTATAAAAAAAGTCGAAGGGTGTCAGGTCCGGAGATCTGGCTGACCATTCGATTGACCCTCTTCTGCGTATCCATCGGCCCGGAAACACCTCATTCAGGTACTGTCTTACATGCATGACATTCTTAAAATTTTTAAATAAAAAAAATGTATTTCATGCGTTTGGGAAGCCAATTGCATCGACGGATTTCGGATTTCTTTACAGCGTTGAATAGCCTATTAAAATACCTTTCTTTTGGGGTATCACAAAGGGTAGGTTGCTATTTGAAAAAAAAAAGTTGGGGTGGCTGGGGGAGGGGGTGTGTAGAACTAGAAATTATAAATGGCACCAAAAGTTGCGTAATTGTATTTAAAAATCGACCTATCCAAGGGTTTTTTTATACAATCAACATTTTAAAAGTTATGGTCATGTTTCAATACTTTTTACACACGCTGTCAGTGGCGTAGCTGAAAATCTCGGGCCCCCCCGCAAAATATATGATGAGGGCCCCCACAAAATAATAAATCACCTCCAATTTTGTTGAACAAAAATTGTTAGCTACATGAATATTTTACCACATTATACCTACTCCAATTCTTACATCTCAAATATAGCATACAATTTTCGGCAGCGGCGTACATGCTCCAAAGTCTTCGATGATGCGATCAGTATTTAACTTCCTTGCTCTCTCTTGCCCAATGCTTAATACACTTAATGCTGATAGTCTTTCTTGTGTCATTGAATTTCTTACAAATGTCTTAATTTTTAAGTTTTAATTTTGAAAATGACCTTTCAGCTGTAGGTACAGTAACTGGTAGTGTTAAGAACAATTTTATAGCAATAAAAATATTTGGAACACTTGACAGTAAAGTTTTGTGATTTTGTATGAGAAATGTAGCAAAATTTAAGATTGAAGAATTCGCAATTAATTTCTATTATTTGTGTCCTCAAAACATTTCTTAGTAACAGAAGTTCGCGGGGAAAATCTGCCGATAAATCTTCAGAATAATTTTCAGCAAGATTGCTAGCTGCCAAATAAAGCTGATCGTCATTCATTGGATTTTTATTAAAATTAATTATGTACGAAATAACTTCTTTATCAATTTATTTTATTATATTCTTAAAAAATCTAATAAATATCAAGGAAATATAATAAATTTATGTTTTTATAAAATCCATGCATCTTAACTATTGATGTTAAGATGTATGTAAGATTTCGTCACTTTTAATTTCGACGATATTTTCGAGTAAAAAATTCCTAGACTCGGGGGCCCCAAGAGCTGGAGGCCCCCCCGCACCGCGGGCCCTGCGGGCCCGTCCGCTACGCCACTGCACGCTGTATCCAGATGATCAGCTTTTGATTTTACTTGTTTTTAGGTTATTTCCAAAATATTTACTTTGACGATGATACTTCACTGCCTGTTCAATTTATGAATATTTTTCCAAGAAAAAGAAAATTCGCCCGTTTATACAGTGTGGGCAAAAACATATAGAAGTGTTGGTTGTAACTTTTTTTATTAATTATTCCATTTTAACACTGGATAGTCAAAACTATAGGGTAATTTAATATTAAGTATATAAAATCAAAAACATCATTATTTCAATGTAGTTTGTCCTTATGCTTTTTTTACTCCCAAAATATTTTTTCTTCAGAATAAGTGTAATATTATCTAATTTTGAAGATAACCGTTTAAGTTTGAGGATGTTTGAAGACAAATTAAATTAAATCAAATCAAACCAATTTATTTCTGGAAAAATTACAAAAATAAAAATCGATATTTATTTTACCAGTTAGTTTTTTTTACTAATTATTTATTTTCTATTCTTATGGTTTTGGGTAGCTAATACTGTAGGCTATTGTAATTGTTTGATAAATTCTTAATATGAACACCTAATATCAAGATGTCGCCATTTTGACATACACTAAAAATAATGTGTTTGAGGTGTAGTTGACTCATATACTCTTTTTAATATACTCTTTTTTAACCGGAATAACTGTGTCATGTTATTATTGTTATTAATATTTTGGCGGAAGTTTGCTAAAATCCAATACTTTCTATAAAAGGTACTATGTAGGTATTAGTATTATTGAACATTGCAACCGGCAACCGATTTGTAAAGGTTTCATTACATTAACAGCTGTAACTTCTAAACCATTCGAAAACAGCAAACTTGAACTAAGAATTATTCCGAACAAAATATACTTCAAGAATAAAAATTACACCTCAAACACTACATTATTTTTAGAAAAATTAGAAGTTCTAAAAATTATCTTATTATTTTTGATATAATTATTTTATACAGTTTTATATGTTTTTTACACTTTTATATTTATGTACATTTTTCATGTTTGTTTCTCATATAAAAATGATATCCTTCATTTTGTATCTAGCCGTAGCCTGAAGATGGAACTTAAATAAAGGTTCCGAAACCGGTTGCTTGTTAAAAAGGAGTTGTGAGATTCAAGACTTTTATTTTACACCTTCCCTTTACTTATAATTTTACTCACATATGGATTCCCTTCGCAATATACATATAACTAAAACATTAAATTATCTTGACCTTTGCGGCTATTCAATGACATATGATGCGTAAACATTAATAAAATAAAAACGTCGGTTTTGTTTTGCTCGCCCTGTATAATTGCGATTGATTGTAACATTAGTAGCGTGTAATATTTAATGCCTTTTCATAAAATTGCAGCAAAAGGAATCCTATTTATTAAAAAGCCCATCAAACTTGATGGAAAACCACGAATAAAGAAGAAGAAATAATTTATATAATAACAAATACTTCTAGTAATTTAAAAAAAAATACTTGCTTGTCACGTGCATTACCAAAAAAAAATAAATAAATAAGTTGCCTTCTGTATGATTTTGATTTTCAATTTTTAATACTGAAGAGTTTATTTTACAATTCTCTTTCTTGAATGAAGAGTTTAGTCAGCTAGGAAATATTATGCGATATTTCTTTATTACTGCAACAGCGTACCTCTCAATTGAACATTCTGCCAAAGGCTAATTATTCGTGTTCACTTTCATTTCTGCTAGGTAAAAAAAAAATAAAAGAATTGAATGTTGTCATCTTTTGTGTTGTTCTAAGTTCATTACTGAAGAATTTTATAATCAAGTTGCTGTAGTTCTTTATGCAACCAACAGTAGTTGTGTGCATTGAACAAACCCAAGTAAAACAAGTATTTGCATTTTTATGCCCAGGGTGGCATCCCATGGATATAAAAAAAATTGTAATTATCTTAAGATATGTTTTTTTTTTTTATATCAGGACGATTAGTTTGTCTGTCACTAGTTGGATGGATGATCCAATCTGCATAGCCAATACATAATTTGTGCAAATGTAACTACTCAAACAGAAATTAAAAGAGATATGGCACAATTGACGTATTTGGAAATCCACATATGTAGGTATCTAAATATTTACAAAAAAACTGACAAAAAAATAAAGATTGAAAATAAGTTATGGCAAATAGTTTTGTAACATTTCGATTCTATATAAGGCTTTGGCGGAGCTGCTGACTTGCTGAAGAGTTTACCTTACGTTTACGTTTCAACCACCTTGTAAAGATTACACTAGATAGTCGAAACGTCAAGAATTGAAAATAATCAATAATGCGGTTAACCTAAACGCAATAATTAAAAAGATTAGACGTTGTTACATTATAGTTGCACATATTTCATTTTAAATTTGCTCTGTAAAGACTTGGAAATTGAGGGACTAGAGGGTATTAAGGAACATGTTGTATATCTTAAAATATTTTCCAAACAACCATGTGCTGCATGTGTACACTGATGGCAAAAGGATTGTTTTATCTAATAACGTAAAGAATTTTCGGAAATAAATAATGGCTTAAAATTGTTAAAATTTACGAAGAAGAAAATATTGACAATAAAAGAAAAAGAAAGTTTGATACATATATGTGTTTAAAAATAACTATTGATGATTATCTGCAAATTTTAAAACCTATTGTAATTGCGTATAAATGGTGATACTGTCCGACATTATAGACTAATTTATTAAACAACTTTGACGTAACAAATCACTTTAAATCAAAAGCAATACATTACATATCAATAAGATCAGTGTATCACCCCGTATTATCATTTCCGTTATTCCTAGTTCCCTGCATGAATTGGCAAACAGAAAACAATGCTGGTTTATAACTTGCAAAAGAACTGTATTGATTCTTATAGTAGTTTATTAAAACACACCACAGAAACTAGGGCATATTATCACAATTAATTAAATTGCATCAATTCTGAAACTTTTATGATATTCTGTTCCACGAAGATATTTTTGAAACGTAAAACCCTTGACTGGTGGTTATTACCAATACATTCTACTACCATGTTGACAAAGAATTTCCCATAATTAAACTAACAATAATAATAATTAGCGTCGCTCAAGGGAGTACCTATTGGTTTTAGTTCTCTAACTTAACATTTTCTAGGAACCGGAAATATTGCAAAATTAGTATTTCTTTATTAATACACTCAGTTCCATAAAAAGTGGCGCACTCGATTTTTCGGGTAATTTTAAAGTTCTTTAGTTCTTAAACCGGTGGATCGATTTGAAAATTTTTTTCTCAGTTTATAGCAAAATTCATTCCCTATGAGCCGGATTGGAAGCAATGGTTCTTCCATATTTCATGGAAATTAATGGAGAATTTTAAACCTAAGTTTTTTCACAGGTTTTCAAAACACCCTGTGGATTATTCTCGCATTCATGGAAAAATTATTCATTCTGCATTCGATGAACCATTTTTTAATAAACATTTTGTTTTTCATTCATTGATTTATTTGTAAAATTGTCCGAATTACAGCTTTTTTGCTGAAACCTTGCGTATTACCAACATTCTGAATTTACCGAGTTTTATAGTGAAATAAACTGATACGAATTTTAAAACACATTTTTATTAAACACAAAATTATAAACTTTTTCAAAAGCAATGTGATCCTACAATGAAAGAAATTTCCACCTCTTTATTTTTTGAAAGACAAATTACCTACCAATAAATAAAAAAAATAAAAAATCGGTCCACTGGTTTAAAAAAAAAAGAAAAAAAGTTAGGTCAAAAATCAAATGCGTCACTTTTTTTGGAACTGTGTGTATTTAAAAACCTTGACAATTTCTATTGGTTTATATGCTATACAATTCTGCAGTGAGTATGATCTCTCATCATGTGCATCATTTCTCAATACACGTAAAAACGTACCAGCGATAAAACAGTGAACAAAAAAACAAAATGTTTATTAAAAAATGGTTCATCGAATGCAGAATGAATAACTTTTCCATGAATGCGAGAATAATCCACAGGGTGTTTTGAAAACCTGTGAAAAAACCTAGGTTTAAAATTCTCCGTTAATTTCTATGAAATTTGGAAGAACTCGCCATTGCTTCCAATCCGGCTCATACAGAATGAATTTTGCTATAAACTGAGAAAAAAAATGTTCAAATCGGTCCACCGGTTTAAAAACTAAAGAACTTTAAAATTACCCAAAAATTCGAGTGTCACTTTTTATGGAACTGAGTGTATAATAATTTTCTAAAATACTTCAAATTTATTGTATCTTGTAATTTGTATTTTTTGTATAGCAAGTGTCTACCTAGCTCGAAATTAAATATTAATTTTCATTTTAATGACTGAAATGATTGAAGTTTCAATGATTGCTCACATCATCTTTTTGGCAGTGGCTTGATTTAAATTGATTTTAAATCGTCGCAATCGTTTTTCCCTAAACTCAATATAAAACATATGACAAATTGACTGTATACCCCTAAAATTAAATTAAGTAAACTTAATGAAAGCAATCAAATGACGTTTAAGATTACGTAACCAGTTTTTACTAAGAAAAGGCGTTTGGGATTTCCACCGCGAAAAAATATTATAACATGCCGTGTTCTAAGAATTTTATAAAAAAGAAACTGTTATCTCCTTTCAATCATAAGGTATATTTTAAATGTTCGAATGTATTTTCTCAAAGTACATACATCTAGCTTTTCCTGGTCTAGTCTATATTTTAGAAAAAAATGCATTCCAGTTACGTCACAAATACAGATTTTACAAAAGTGGAATAGTTTAACGGGAGAAACAGTGTTTGCTTTTAAAAACTTAAGTAATGCTAGATTAATATTGTGCGGAATGTTTGTGACGTACGGATTGTTTTTTTTCTTTTAGAAATCTGTAAGTTACTTTATTATTAAAATTTGTTTCACTTACCCCCAACACATTTATCTCCATATTTGTTAGGAATGTAAACTGGCTTAAGACACTGACAGGTTCTATTTCTGGCACAGAGATATCCAAAATCTCTACAATCTCCAACTAGTGTGCATCTATCATTTAACTCTCCTATAATGCAATAATAAAATTGTTTTATTTACTATATTAGTATAAATAAAATTAAAATTTTTACAACTTTTAACTTTTTAATTTATAATACACGTGTATTTAGGTACATAATACAAAATTAAACATTTCAAAAAATGATATGTATGTGTAGGTTAGGTGTATACATTATACAAGTAATTCTACAATAACGAATAATAAACTGTTCTTCTCATGAGGATTCCTAATGATGTTAACTGTTTACGATTGTAACTGTACTTTCACTTGCAACTAATAGTCATTTCCTTTATATCATTTAATGCGGTAACTTTTCCGAAAATTTCAAACAGAAACCAATGACAGAAAAAATATAATGTGTCTAAAATATTACTCACCTGGTGCTTGTGCACAGACTGTAACGACACTTAAGCAAAATGTTAAGGTTAAAATGTTGTATTCCATTTTGCTACTTCTGTGTTGTTGTAACCTACACTACAGTTTCTTATTAGCACATTTGAATTGTGGTTATCCTTGGTGAAGTTTGATCGATAATGTGATTTTTTAAATAACTTTTTGGTATTAAACACTCTAGCGACCTACAAAACAGAACACATGTTGTTTGTTTATAAATTAAAAACCATATAAGTACGTCCACATTTGTACACGCCAAACTACTTTTACCACTATAAAGTGCGCGTAAATTATTAAGTACTTTTATCTGGCTAATGCAAATATTGATTGTACTGTATATCAGAATATATACCCTTCATGTATGAAGCCCTTTTGTTGTGCCACATTTTGTAGGGCGATATTGACGTTATTCGCCCTCCTTTACTAAGTTCTACGAAATGGGTTTTATATTTATTACCTACGTGGCTGCGGAATGGAATTATTAAAACATCATTAATTTTGGGAGACAGTTGCCTATTGTTTACATTACTTACTTTGTTTGGTAATTGGTATGATGCATAATTATAGGGATTGGTTAAAATTACGAATAAGTTATTGTACTTTGAAAAGAAATAACACATACACGGTGTGCTTCGATTATTCAAAGAAGGATAGCAATTAACACAGATTATTGTCCACATTATTTAAAATGATCTTTAACGTATTTTATACACCTATAGAATATTTACTTATCTTGTAACATATAAAAAGTATGGCTAAAATTTTTTTACAGGTAAGCGATGTAAAATGCTCGAGCATTTTTGAAGAATGTTCTTTGAGCATGAACAAGCACGAACGATCATAAACGAGCACAATAGAAATGCTCGTTAACTCAAAAACAAAAAAAGTGCTACTTTCCGTCAGCGGGACGACATCGATGACAAATTATTATCTTATATTACCAAACGTGGAATCAATTATGGGGTGATGCGCATTTGACGTCACAACTAACCTCAAAAATATGTATTTTATAAAATTTTCGAATATGATGTCAATTTTATCAAAATATCTGTTTGGTTCTTGTACTATCAACTAAAATCTTGTTCAGTACATTATTAATAAAGTTATAATTGACTTAATCTAATAAAATAACATGATTTTTTTTGGCTGGACTTCCAACCTATAATTAGCAGTCTATTTTTAATAACCTACAATATTGACACTTTATAAAATCTACTGTCTGAGAGAGTTTTTAAATGTTATAATGGATACAATTTAAAAAATACTTACAAAAATTAAAAATAAAGTAAAAACTGAAAATTTAAGGTTATGTTAGCAACATGTTCCATTGTTTTGCCTGCATTCTTACTACCTGGTGGTTCAATCAACACGTGTGGATATACGTTAACATTATGTCCTTGTTGTACACATTTGGTTTTCCAATTTACCACGTCTTAACTCTTTCAGGTACAAGAAATTGAGTAAAAATAAAACCCCACAGGTACAAAAATATTTTTAATGAGAAAATTAAAAAATACGTATATGTCTCGGTTCAACATACAAAAGAATATACATATTCGAAAAATAAACAAAATTCGTACATTCGTAAAAAAAATAAATGGGTGGTACAATATTTAAACCACCGTACATAACCAGAAAAATAAGAATTAATTATTTCCGGTGGTAAGATTGAAAACAAACTTTTGTCTTCCTCAAACAAAGTGGAACTTGACATACACTGTACATCCAATTGGTTCTGACATCAGTTTTTTTAGTGCTACAAAATGCGCACCTTCTACGAGTTGAACGAACGGGTTGATGGGTACTTTCCGTTAATCTGACTGTCTCTGAAACATTAGGTTTATGTTTTTTGATACTTGTTGAAAGGTCTAATGGTAAAGATTGCTTTTTTACCAAAGTATCAGCAACAAGACCCTCGGAGACCTGTCTTTTTTTTAAACTTAATTTAGGGGATGAACTCTGATGTAACATATGTATGATGAACGCATTTACAACAGCTGTATCGATGAAAAAGAAAAATATCCTGTGCCACCACTTGTGACTTTTTCTGTCAATACCATAACAAGCTCTCATTTGGTCAAATACAGATGCATAATCATTTTCGATATTGTCGATTTCGGCATATACTCATCTTCTGTGAGGCCGATCAATCTGAAAGTCAAGGGTTCCCGTCTTCTAATCATTATCGTAAAGGTACGGTGGTACAATTTATGTACACTGTAATTAATACAAATAATTGTCTCAAAAGAAATATATTAGAATGAAATTTGAAAAGTATTATCTATATATAGAGTTAATGAATAACTTCACGTACCTATTTGGTTTATTTTCGCTAATAAACACTTTTTCGAGAGTTGTAAAAATTTAACACACATGTAGATTGCAACACAAAATAAAACTGCCAATGGCCTTTTACTAAATGCTGGGAGGGCAGATATTTCGCGTCGCGTGATGCTGTATACTCCAATGAAACGCCTGCATATGTGGTGCAGTTTTTAAACCGACATACTCATTCAGCAAATATTTCCATATAAGTGGTATATATTTTGCACCACCGTACCTTAAGACACCAAATAAAAGTGGTTTAAAATGTAATCCACCGTACCTGAAAGAGTTAAAACGATATTACTGTATGTTTAGCAAAAGTTTTGTGTAACTATCACAAACCTATCGTATTTACATTAAAATCATGATGACTAATTTAATCATCATCGTTGACATATATATGATACCTACCTATTTGCGTAAAACTGCAATTACTGAGGTAGAAATTAAAAAGTTTTTCAATAATTAACACGTTATCATAATTTGATCGCAATAAATATATATAAACATATTATTATTCTTTCACATAAAAGTTAAATATAAAGAGTATGTTGTTACAAGTACCTACCTTAAAATGTTGCACGTTATCCTACATACCATGTGATTTAATGTCCATAATATAAACATACATATATCTAATTATTTATTATTTTTGTTCACTGGATTATAGCTGAAACAAAATTTAAAAATCATTATAATAACCACAAATAATTTTCACAACTACAACTATAGAAGTTAAAACAATAAAGAGATAATATTCGTTATATGTATTTATGAAAGGAAGTCGTGGTTTTGTAGTTTAACTTACATAGTGGTTATAAAAATATAAATTGTTTAAAATAAAGATAAGATGTTTTTGCTGCCTTTGGTATAAATTGTAAATTCAGTATACCTATAGGTAGTAAATATAGTTATTGTAGGTAATTATAGATTTTTTTTTAATTAAAAACGTTATTTTTGAAAACTATCTTTGTGGATATAGGTAAACGTATAAAAAAACAAATATAAGTACGCCATAATATGTCCCCTCTCTTTTTGTTTGGAGGTTAAGAATTCGCTGTAAAAATGCAACAAAACAAGAAAATACCTGCACATGTTCACCACACCGTCAAATTTAATTGCGATAAAGAATAATGCAAATCATTTTTCTTCACCACAGGCACACAACCATTTAAAACCGTAAACGCCTTACTGAAAATAATATAAGGAGGTACCATTAAACCACAACAAAAACATATTAGATCAAAAGACGTCTAGTCTGAAGAAATAACGGCAAAAAACACTCTAAATATGAGAAAGAAACGAAAGGCAAATTCAGTCAAGAAGCAGAGCCGAATTGAAATCACTAAACAGTGAGCAACCAGTAATACACTAAAATTAATATAGTATACGATCACCTCAAATGGCGCAGGCCGTTCCTCAACTGCACCAATAATAAATAATGGAAAGTGTCATAGCGCTAAATAAATACTTCGATGTAAATCTTGCCCTTTAATAGTGAAGAAAATAAGAATTTCGCGCACAAGTGATCGAATTCGTTTCTTCACGAGTGCTGTATAGCGTTTTGTTTAAGTCTGCAATTGAAATTAAAAAAATATAAATTTTTGTAAAATCTAGTTTTTGTTTACGATTATGTATGGAGTGCAAATCAACGTAGACGGCAGGTTGCGCTGCTATGGTTCGTGTAAATATAAATATTTGTGTATGATTTGTAGTTGTCAAGAAAATTATATACCTGTCGCGTGGTGAACATTTTTCATAAAATTTTGAAATAATGGAAGAGAAAATAATGATTGTAAAGGAAGGTAATTTAAATGAAATGAAAAAATTTCTTCTGAATTTTATTGTAGTCTGACATTTGGCAATTTGACAGTAGGGTGGGTGAAAGTGATATTAGAGTGCGCGAAAGTGACAGTAGGGTGGGCGAAAGAGATTTTCACTCGCTGCTTTCACCCACCCGTTGCCATACAAACCACTTGGGTGAACAAAACAAAGGGTTTCGAGTTTTGTATCCAAGTAAGAAACTGCATGTTTCAAGAGCAGGATTGAACAAAATTAATTAAAATATATTTGGTAACCGGTGAAACAAAAATTATAAACATATAAAAACCGCTTCTCATAGATATCTAATAACTTACGCCGTAGGTATAACAATTTTTAATGCCATCATTCAAAAATGGGTCCAATAAACTGTAAAAGAAGCGATAAAGGAACTATTAACGGATGCAATTTTTCTGTCAACACTAGCAAAAAACATTAATGAAAAACTGCATAATATTGAAGAAATGGTAAGACCGTAAAACCAATGCAAAACCAAATAAAAAATTGGATAGTTGTAAAATAAGAAAATTAAAAAAATGTATGCACATGTATCGAAGAAGAACAATCTGAAAACTGAACAATGAACAAAAGTCAAAAGTTTTCTTAAAATAAATATTTAAGAAATAATGAATGTTGATGTACACAGTAGATGATATTGTCAAATCATACAGAACTGAAATAATAGGAGAAACACCACACCTATAACAGTGGTAAGAGAAAAACTAAGAAATTCGAAGATGTACAAATCTTAAAGGATCAAAATTTTCAAAAAAACAGACACGAATTATACAGGAAAGCACAAGAAAAATTTGATCAATAATCAGTAGGATGGTATAATTTAGGTAGGTACCTATATGCTGAAAACAAAAAATATAAAATCTAAGTGAAACAGATCTTACAGATACAGCAATATAAATAAATAATACTAATAATGAAAATTCTTCATGTCTAGACATAGACTTAAATTGCAATATTATGAGTGATAATAATTTTTCAGTTAAGGAATACCAATTCATTTATTAATTCAGTCATTGGGTAAGTTTAGTTTTATTGTTAGCTTAAGAATATCTTTTGGAATCTAATATTTGTACACTTAGTTGGCGTTGGTGAATATACAAATTATATATTTTTAGGTATAATGAATTAAAGAGTTTCATATTTATTTAGTTACCAAAGTACCTACCTACATTCCTGTACCTTGTATTATGTTTATCTTACATAGTTTTATTCCTTTTTCAGATGCTTTTATATTTAACTCTTATTTTTGCATGAATAACAATATAAAATTTATTTCCGAATTCCGAGTGGGACAGAAACTCTAAGATTAAATTTATGTATGATCGTACCAATGAACTAATAAAAAATAAACTTACTTAAACATAACAGTTGAAAATGGTTTTCATCCCTATACTAACAATTCCACAAGAGCTATGCGATATTATTTCCTACCTCGATCACTTTTTGTAAAACTACCACGCACCAAATACAAATACTGCTAATGTGTAACCAATAATACCACAAAACATTTCTGATTACTTTTTGAAAACATGTACTCTCACGTGTTGTTCTTCGTCGAGTTATTTCACAGAGTAAACTGAGAATTTTAGCAAATACCCATACCCATGCAATAATGTAAATGATTTCTCTGAACAGAGCAATAAAAATTAGGAATTTCCCATGCAGGTATAGAGATAAAGATAGGTAACGCAGTTTACTAGCAACGTAGCCTAGAACTGGGAACGTACGAACCGACATGATATTATTAAGAAAATTTTGAATTTCAATATTCTCGTGAATTTTCGTGACTGTCCAAGTCTGACAACTTGCAGAGAGGGACATTCGTATGGTCGGGCTCTTTAAGTTTATAAAAGAACAAGTATATAGGTACTTAAAATACGACTAGTATTTAGGCTATATTTTTTATTGAACCTAACAAAGTCGGGTAGGTACCTACAAAGTGGCGCCAGTAGTATACAGGATGGGCTATAGTGCGGTCGACTTCGATATGTTGCGTTCTATAATGCCTATAAATTTTTATTTGGTAACTTAGTAAACTAGATAAACGAGTCTATAACTGGAAATTATTTTCGAATACACGGAGCGCGTCAGGACGATTCTATAGGGTCAGGTGTGTTTTCTTAAAATGAATATCATGTATATCAATACATATTTTGAACCCTCCATCCACTCCTATATTATTTCACTTATACGTGTAAATTGAAAAAATCACTACAGTCAAAATGCTGCGTGGCGTTTCTCAATCATTTTTACCTCATAAAAGAATATAAAAAAATTGATTTTAAATCTAAGTGTAACTCTTCGAACTGAACTTTTTAAATTTTTTTAAACGCAACATTTTAAATATTTTTAAATGATATAATGTATAAGTGAAAAACAAACATTTATTGTATCTTTCCATATTGCTGTCAGGGCCGTCCTAAGATATTTCGCACCTGTGAGCTTCTACCAATAATGCGTCCCTTATCATAAGAACATATACGGGAGCGAGGTGAACTAATTCAATGTGCCGTCCCAAAAGGCAGAAAATTTCCACCCCAAAAGGCTGACGCCCCGGGGGCTATAGCCCACTTAGACCTGTGGTTAGGGTGCCCTGATTGCTATTTGTAAACATTTTGTTTTTGATGTGTAAATTCATAGTATTCGTGGTCATATACGAGTGGTCATATAATTAAATAATCTTTTTTTCTTTTTATTTTATGTTTCAGTTCATCTATTAACCATCAATTCGTTCTTGAATTCTACATATAACATTTGTCAAAAAATATACATCATGATTGAAAGGATTGTGAAAATTCAATTCAGAGAGTTGTACATTTAAAAATCCCCTTTGAGTACTGTAATATATTATTTTTACTTAAAATTCATAACAATTTATAACTAGTGATTTTTCCAATAAGCACGTGCAAGTGGCACTATTTAAAAAATATCATTATATCCAAGTGGTTAGGAGAGAGACATTAATAATATAGGAGTGGAAAGAGAAATAATTAAGTGTATTAATAGACATGGCATTCCATTTAAAACATTCATTTGATCCTGTAGAATAATTTTGGTTCGCCCTGCTTATCGAAAATAATTTCCGGTCATATACTTGTTTATTCAGTTTACTTTTGTTTTTAAATAAAACTAGCTAACATAGCTCGAGATATCGGAGTCGGACGCACTATCGTCCCGCACTGCGTGAAAAAAATGCGATATTATTACGTGTCATGGTATTGAACTTCAAATTTTGCTTTTCCTTAGTTCTAGGGATTTTTTTCAGGAAAAGGGAAAATGGATTTTTTTAAAATTTACTATGGATTTTATTCATTCTCGTTCATTTATTCGAAAAATGTTTTTTTAAACTTTCTTCCGTTAAAATCTTTGTGGTTTTTGTGCTGTTCCAAATGATAGTAGTCCCAGCTATTAGCAAGTAGCAGAACTACGCCCGCGCTCCACGACAGTAGTACGGCAGATTGGAGATATATTTAACTACTCTTTGGCAAGTATATAAATCCCTGACAATCTTAAAAGCACCGAATTACAGGGAAAATTTCCCCTTATGGATCCATTTTTTGAAAGTTTAAAGTTTCCAAAATCAGAATTGGCACTATCGTTAAATAAACCAGATAATTTTAATTCACTTGAACATGTCTGGTGTAAATTTAGCGCACTGATGACATAAATGGTCGTAAGATTGACATGGAATAGAAGTCAATAATTGTCATTAATTTTAGTGAAGATAATATTCAAAGACAAAAATTTCTTAGTTTCAGAGTTTTGGCATAATCTGGGAAATTACAAACATATGAATTCGAAAATATTGTAAAATTGGCGGATTTATGCTTGTCTTTGCCGCATAGTAATGCAGAAACTAAAAGCACAAAAATGTTTTCTGTGCTAAAAGTCTTTGCCGTCGTCTCGTCACTGACGTTAAAACAAAAAAACACAATAAATTTGCCAAATTCGTTTTTCCAGTTTGAAATGTATCTGATGTACACATCAAATTAATGAAATCAAATAATTTATACTTATAAGTAAAATTTTATTTTTCTAATTATGTATTTACTATGGATTGATTTTTATATTTTGTATTATATACTTTTTTTTTGTTTTGAGCTCGGTTTTGAGTATTTACGAAAATTTTGGAATTTAATAGTTAGGGAATTCTAGGAAAATTTCCCAACTTAATATCTAGGAAATTCTAGAGAAATTTTGTTACAATCTTTGGATTGGCGTTTCACTCATTTGGCATCACTAAATTTTGGTAATGATTTAAATTAATTGTAAGCATTCTACGTGTGCAACGCCAAACGAAAAATGTTGGTCTAATATCTTGCTCGATTATTAAAAAATGCTGCATAGATTTAAAATTATTTTTCTCGCCATTCAAATTGATTGTGAAAATTAGGTATAAGGTAGGGTATATATTTTGACACCTACTTATAGCCTTTATGAATAGAAATATGAAAACAATGTAAAGACAAAAGTTGTAGATTTTGGTGTCAAATATCTTTTTCCGAAAAATATTAAATACAAAATAGTATCGGAAAGTAGAGAAAGAGTCACAACTTATGCTTTTATAAACGGAACACCCTATATACAGGGTGTCCCAGAAATAAGTGCACAAAAAGAAACCACATATTCCCGAGGTCAAAATAAATCGATTGGACCAAACTTACCTCTATACCAAAATGCTTCCTAAGGGAGCTACTGGCCCCTAAATATGGGCCCCTGAAGACGGTTTTTATTTATTATCTCCGAAACTATTCAAGTTAAAGTAATGAAATTTTGCACATCCATTAAACTCTCTAAGCCTAACAAAATGAGGTAAATATCATCTCAAAATTTTTACCAAGGGTAGGTCAAGCTGTAGGGGTGGGGGGTAAAAATTACCGCAACTTTTTTATTTGTAAATTTTTTTGAGTTTTGACTTCAAATTATGAATTGTCAGAGTTTTTTACAAAGGAAATGCCCTCTTGTGCATCTTCGATCGGAGGCACCGTTTTCGAGATAAATTCATTTTAATATTCAAATGCATGCTCTAAAATGATTAGGTAAGTGGACTATTTTTTTCCTTTTCGCGTCGAAACAAAATTTAAACATTTTGAGCAGTTGTTAAAATAAATAAGAAAATCTTGGTTTGATCTGGCTCTTCAATTTTGTTTTGACGAGAAAAGGAAAAAATTAGTCCACTTACTCCACTTACCTAATCATTTTAGAGCATGCATTTGAATATTAAAATGAATTTATCTCGAAAACGGTGGCTCCGATCGAAGTTGCACAAGAGGGCATTACCTTTGTGAAAAACTTTAACGTGAACAGTTTCGGAGATAATAAATAAAAACCGTCTTCAGGGGCCCACATTTAGGGGCCTGTTAGGAAGCATTTTGGTATAGAGGTAAGTTTGGTCCAATCGATTTATTTTGACCTCGGGAATATGTGGTTTCTTTTTGTGCACTAATTTCTGGGACCCCCTGTATATTTGCATATATTGAAAAAAATTGTTCGAGATGTTTTTAAAACAGAATGCCATTTCGCATAGAATCTAGGTTGCCATAAAAACAACAGAAAAAATATTTCTGATAACTTCTGATAATTTACCACCAGATTTTTATACAAAATCCCAAATATTGTAAAATGGGTTATTCAGATATGGAAAAATATAATTTTGACACCTACCTATAGAATTTATTTATAGAAATAAGAAAAAAGTGTTTAAGTAAACTATTTTGATGTGACATATATTTTGGTGCTAAGAAATAAAACAAAAGAACATTAGAAAGTAAACTGTCAGTAATTATCAGAAATATTTTGTCATTATTTCTCATGGCAACCTATGTTCTCTGCGGTACTGGTTTGCATAATATTTCTAGAATGAATAGAGCAAATGACAACATATTATATATTTTTGGAATCAGACAAAAAGGATCTTTCAAAATATGAAAAATATACATAACGTTCCATTTAAAAAACAAAAGTTGTGTCTTTTCCTCTACTTTCTGTCGCCAGTTTCTTTCACTTTTCTTCACCAATAGATAGATCACACTAAAATCCACAATTTTTATTTTTACACTTTTTTCATATCTCTAAAAATAAAGAGGTAAATGTCAAAATATATATGGAACTACCCTGTACGTGTACATATTATTATACAGGGTGTTAGGTACTGGTCATTACAAACTTTGAGGGATGAATCCCCATCAGAAATGAGGTCGAAAGAAAAAAAAACTCATGGTCCTAAAATGCTTCCTTAAAAAGATACAGGGTGTTGAAGTTAACTTTTTTAAATCGTTTTTTCACCGTAACTTTTGAAGCGTTGGACCGATTTTAATCAAATTTGCACCAAAGTTTAGTAAGATAAGTATTCATCGAACAATAATACCGCGAATCATCAAAAATTTTCAGGGTCGTAGATAATAGGAGGGCGTCTCATTTTTTCTACCCTATTTTTACCATCCTCTAATTATTTTTGTATTCATTGAATTTAGAAGAAAAAGTTACTCTTGCAAAATTTTGATTAGAGGCTTCGTGTTCGAGATATTTAGGTTGTTGAAAGCTTTGAAAACATGCCGAAACGCAGAATTCTTTCTAATTTAATTTTGTATCGAGGAGGCGTAGACAACTAGACACGAAAGGATTGATTTATGACATCTGGATATCATTTTAGATTGCAGTTTGAAAATGTGCTAGTTCCATTTAATAAATAATAATAATAATAATAATAATAATAAATCCCAAAAAAGAAAAGGAAAGAAATAATTTATGAAATGCCACAAATAACATTTAAACAATATTTCATTTAATATCTGAAGATGTGCAGAAAATTTTTCAATTTTGAAATCATGATTTCTGCGTTTCGGCATGTTTTCAAAGCTTTCAACAACCTAAATATCTCGAACACGAAGCCTCTAATCAAAATTTTGAAAGAGTAACTTTTTCTTCTAAATTCAACGTAGAATCCGAAAATATCAATGAAAAAAAAATAATTAGAATATGGTAAAAATAGGGTAGAAAAAATGGGACACCCTCCTATTATCTACGCCCCTGAAAATTTTTGATGATTCGCGGTATTATGGTTCGATGAATACTTATTTTACTAAACTTTGGTTAAAATTTGATTAAAATCGGTTCAACGGTTCAAAAGTTACGGTGAAAAAACGATTTAAAAAAGTTAACTTCAACACCCTGTATCTTTTTAAGGAAGCATTTTAGGACCATGAGTTTTTTTTCTTTCGACCTCATTTCTGATGGGGATTCATGCCTCAAAGTTTGTAATGACCAGTACCTAACACCCTGTATGTTGTGCCAGACCAAAAGTATGAGTTTTAACACCTCGGCAGACCAAGGCTTATCTGCATGGGGATTTTAATAGTTACTGTGGCCTTTTTACACACACTATACCGGGTGACAACGAAATAATTATACAAGGCGCCATTTTATTTTCTATTAGGTTACAGATATGGTTTTTGGGTTGAAGATATAGTTTATTAAGACCCATATATTCCATGAAAAAACATTTGAAAATCACCGGTTTTTCCGGAAAAGGACCTATTTCGAGAATTTTAAATAGAGGAAAATTTCTTTTTGACCATTCGATAGGGCCTAAAATGCCCTTTTCAATGATAATATTATAAGTAGAAATTTGTTTTCAAGACACCTATATGTCTGCGTGTCTGGCCTCCTATGTCTAATTGTTGAGTGAAAGAATTTCTTCATTCAGCGGTTTAATCATCACAACATTTTCTTGACATAATTATTGAAATGTTTGAACAAAGAGTTACGTTATTTATTCAAAAGGAAATAACATTGAATGTTGTTAATATGAATGTAGTGCTTTTTAATAGGTACCTACATAGATATTTATCAAAGGAGTCCATTAGTAAATTGAATAAACCCTAATACATAAAATAAACAAACATTAGACAGCTCAGCAATTAACGACTGTTGACTCATTTATCGTTTTTGGATTGTCAATTTGATATTCTGAGTCTCTGTACCTATATTATATTGACTATAGTTGAAAACTAGTTCAAATAAAGTTAAGCCTATTTAACCACAAAAAAAACATATTTGTATTTATTATCATTGATAATATTCTTTCTAGAAATTGTTGCTCATTTTTACAATTTTTTTACTATAGGTAGGTATGCAAACAGTCAAATATAATAAAATTCATTTCCGACATTTCCTGTAAATAGCAGTTATTTGTTTTAGACTTACTCACTGTCGGAAATGTACTACATATTCTGCTAGTAAAGAGTAATTTAATTGTGATAAATAATATAGAACAAATACACCTTACTTGAGTAATATTTTTTGTAAGTTGGACATAAGACATAACTATTAAACATTCGTCACCTTTTGAAACACCGTTAAACTAAAACACCCAAACGTCCCAAACACTGAAATTCTCTCACTCTCATAATAACAATACTTCGTATATGAATGGGTTGAAATGAAATCAGTGTGCAGTGTAAGCAAATCCCGTAAATATATGCATAAGCATGTGGTAACTCATCAGATAAAATATCAGTAGAACAATAAGTAGGTGTTGCGTTTCGTTGCGCTTATCATAAAAAAAGTATGTTTAGTCACGTTACTTATTAACTAAAAGAAGATTACAATATATGAAATATGAATAATATTGTTTGATACAATATACTGATGGATTCGGTTAAGATCATCAAATGGTATGTAAATTTTACTAATAAATTGTTAATTAAAGGCATATCAAAATGGGAGAGTGGACCTGTAATGTAAAAACACCGAACATGCTGTATGTAATCGTTCTGGGAGTGGTAAATATAAAAGATTATGTGACGGTGTCGGGGTAGTTTATCTTGAGTTAAACAAAAAAAAAAAATTAAAGTTACTATACGTCTAGCTCTGTTCCAGTCGGCGAGTGGGGTAGGTTCAAACTATACTAGCATCAATATATAAAAAAGGGCGCCATCAGCTGTTAGCAACATCGCTGACAGCCTCCCCAGATAATACGAGAGGGTGTCCAAACGTTTAACTACTATATAAATAATCTATAATAGAGAAAATAAACTCCTTCCTAAGACTAGAAACCTTAGAAGGTTAGATTTAAAATGTATATAAATAATGATCTCTGCAAAGAGAGCGATATAATTGACGTTAGTTTAAATCTATACTTAAGTTAGCAATAAAATAAATATGGTTTGACAGCCAGAAAAACCTCGTGAAACGAAATACGTTCAACAATTCTTAAAATTAATTCTCTAAAATAATAGATAAAGCTTATCTGCAGCGGTGGTCTGTTTGATAAAGAAATTTCAAGAGAAAATCGAGCCGTTCCTGCTTCTACACAGTTTTTAACAATACAGGGCAATAGGTGAAAATCCCATGCGACAGCACAAGACGTCAACAGTAAGCCTAGAGGAATCACCAGGTCAAGGTTACATCAACCGTACCAGTGAACATGTTACAAATTTACATTCTGAAACTCAAGATACACTTGCAGTTACTTTAACTAAAAGTGGAAAATCGCAGAAAGAGGAAGTTTTGGGTACGTCCACCATTGCTCCATAGAAAAACATACAGTGGTAGGGATTTTACAAATCCAAATCATGACGATATTGATTTAGGTGGTAAACCTCGACGTAAAGATAAAACTTTACTACCGCACATTTGAACAGGACAGTGTAAAGTAAACTTTGTTAAAATATGGTTATGCATTGTTTTTAAGTGATACGCGGACGGGCCTTTTGATAGCAAATGTGGACGTGCCTTTAAAGATTGTATAAAACCATTGTGGATAAATGTATTTTAATTTATTTTGGCTACCCATAACTATAATCACGTGAGACTGCAAAGTCTGAGGTAAAAAACTTTAAGCCTAAGTAGAATATACAATTTTATATTTCGAAATACCCAAAAGTAAGAGCACCTGCGTCAACAGGTAAAAATATTAAGTAAGGAAATTTGTCAGTGACAATAATTTATCAATATTCGATTTTTTAACGTATGAAACACCGAGTCCTAAAGCTTACACATTCATGTATTCATGGCAGAAACTCATTATCTCCAACAAAATTACTAAGTAAATGAACACCCTTATTATCGTACCACATCAATATTTCCCCACTTTTGAGCGTTTTTAATATCGAACAAGCTTCAGAAGAAGCAATAAATGATTTAATGATCAAAAATAATGTTAATATTGCGAATTACGCAAAACTTAAAGCATTTTTCAAAAGATATAATGATGGTTATAAATCTAAAAAATCTATTCTATTTCTATTGTTTTACTTTTTATTCCCGCAGGGATTAAAACATTTTTACTACCTAGTAAAGTGGTACTTTATTTCCTAAAATCGGGAACTCAAATACTAGTTTTTTTTCGCTCGGTCGTGTATAAAATAGTGTTATTTACTTCAAAGCTTTTAAATGAAAATAGGACAGTATCATCTCTTGATGGTATTAGGAACACATTTTGGTAAACTGTATATGATTTATCTGTTTGGAGAAAATATGCTTCAGTCTTATGTTATGATTGCAACTCTCACTAGGATGAGTCTTAGTTTTTCATATGCTTTTTAGTTATACCATAATGAAGTTCTTCCTCTAGCTCATATTTAACTACAGTCCAACAATCGGACTTTTCGTTCTTGAGCTATCGCGATTAAAAGAAACGTGATCAACAGACGAATAGATGGGCAAACAATTTGAGGTTATTTAAAATTCGATAACACAATAATTGTGTGAAAGAAACATACTGCATGGATAATAATAATAAATCTACTCTTCTGTCTAGTGTATAATTATATATTCAGATGTAACAACTGTTGGCATAGTATTTTTATATATTTAACACTTTTAAATAACCGGATGCTACTAATATTAGTAAAGGCTGTGTTAATCACGCTAATATTTATTTTTTCCCTGGAACAGAATTGCATACATAAATTTTACAATTATTTCAATAATTAAACATATCCTCTGTTGTACATAGTGTCCCAAAATTAATTTCCTCTACACAGAAAGAAATTCAATGACCACCAAAATAAGATATAGAAGTCTGAGGAATGATCGTTTTGAGTAGGTACTAGAATTTTTTCTGCTCCAAGTGCACAGTTCAAATATATTACAGATATTTGTTTTACATTCAACTAATATACGCATCACCGTGATATGGGTACCGTTACTAACTATTGAAAATTCATTACATACCCAACTGGAATACCCGGCGGTACACGAGCCTTGGGAAATGATTTAGGATAAAGAGCCATAGACGGCGTCTGATGTATATCGACGAATAAGATCTTTTTTTTGTTTCGTTCCTACCGTTCATGTCTATCCCTTACTCTAGTTCATCGCACCCGCAGGCTGGCATGGTGTAAAGAGTGAATACATTTGCTGCAGGAATGGCATCACGTGGTCTTTAGTGACGAGTTCCAATTTTGTTTGTGGGTCCATAATGGACGCGAGAGGGTGAGACGTTTTCATGGAAAGCAGAAATTTACAGCTGGCTGTTGAACGTGATACTGCTCATACCCGCAGAGTGATAGTTTGGGATGCAATATGTTTTGGTAGTAGATCACCTTTAGTTTTTGTTCGAGGCAATTTAAATGCGGCCAGTTACAGAACCAATTGTTAGAACCTGTTGCCGACCATCTTCGGAGATCGATTAATCCAAATTTCTAATAAGATAATGCCCGCCCACACACAGCAAAAATTGGTATACAGTTTTTGGAAAGAGCTAATGTGTATATGCTTCCATGGATTTCACGTTCACCGTAGCTCTCAACGATTGAATATGTCTCGGATATATTATGATCGGTACAAGACTTGGTAATTTACCCAATCCTCCACTCCAGAGTCCAGACGATGTCAATAATCTTCAGCTTTGGATACAAGAAGCATGGGATGAGAAACCCCAAGGAGATATTGATAATTTGATACAAAGTGCACAGCACCTAGTAAATGAGTGCTAACAACCGCGGTGGTGGGGCAACTCATTGAATATCTCTTTTATTTGGTCCCGACCCATTCTGCCCCCCCCCCCCCCCCTAGTTTCGTAGGTAGCCCTTTTTTAACGTAATAAAATATTTACTGTTTTTGTTTCAAATTCCATTTATTAATGATCCACTTTTTGACGGCAACCAACAGTGCAAGTAAGTGAAATATGAGTTGCATAAGCCCGAATTGCGATAATTCAGTTCCAGTGATGCGATGGCTCGAATTGTTTAATGCGAGTTTTCGATTACCTAACACGCTTTTTGAAAAATGATCGAATTTTGGTTACATAGTTGATAAAAAAATTATTTCTTTATTTAATGGTGTAAAAATACATATTGCGTCCATAAGAAAAAAAAGATGCCTATTGTTGCTCAAAATCTAGACGGTTTAGAAAATTTGTCAGTAGTAAATAATATTTTAAGAATTAAGAATTTTAATAAATGGACATTAATGGTATGGAAGATATTAAGTTTTTTTAAAAAATACATTTTTCAGTTTTCAAATCAGGAGTAAATGAAGATATCCAGTATTTCTTGGCAGAAAAATTGAAGAGCATAAAATAGTGTAACTTTTATCCCATTTGACCGATAGTCTATTAGATATATTAGATTACATTATATGTGTTTCGTTTAGCTTCACTATTTACACTTTTAAACTAATTTTTTCCGCTATTGTACATACTTTTACACTTTTTTCTTGCAACTCACGGTGTATCTCTGCACCGAGTGCCCAAAGTTGTAGCATTTTCTTCACCAACTATTTTATCCCAACTATTTTGTTACTTACATAGTCGACAAAATTCTTATTAGTGGACTCAATAAGTCGGAGCAGTATACAAATATTTCCAAATGCAACGAAAGATACTTCTCCCTCCGTAGAGAATTTTTTATCCGCTCCTACCCAAACGGCAATAAACTACCCATTTTCACGATTTTCACTGGTAATCTAATCGCTCGGGATGATCTTTTTTGCTGGTAAAGTGATGATAATATAGTCAGGGATGATGGAAGAGACTAGGGTAATATCAGGGACAGCCGCGTAGGAGTCCTTGGGGGTTGATTCTATTGTCATGATCGGGTTTAACTGGTCCTCATGACCTTGTAATGGTTTGGTTTACTTATGTCATGGTATGGTTTATACCTCTACTATATGTTACGTTAGGGGTTGATTTTAATGAGACAAATATTAAGACACTTTAAGTTATTTCACTAAATAGTTGACTCGCTTGGCATGAATAAGTTAAATGACTCGCTTGGCGCACGAGAGGGCTTTACTTAATAAGGGTGGTATTTAATAAATTAAAACATAGCGGCAAGGTTGCAACAAAACAGTATTTAATAAATAAAGAAACAAGAGAACATAAACAGAATTAACACAAAATAAATTATTACTTACAATAGGGGCAAAGTAGCCTGAGGAGATATGCACTTAAACCTAAGAGGCCCAGAAGGGGTAACTCTTGAGGCGTCTGGCATCATAAGCCCCAAAAAGGCAACTGGCTGCAACGTCCCAGTCTCTCCGCCACGGTCATGAATTTCGGCATCAGCAGTATTTTCTATTACTCAGCAGTTCATTTGTTTACCATCTTTTCCTAACTTTAATAATATGGTTCTACTTTCATGACCTGGTTATGATTAAATAAAATTATGTACTATACTGGGCGTTGCAGCAAATAACATTTTAAACAAATAATTAAATTGGCCATTTGTGACACTATCAATAATTTCAGAAGTAGCAAACCACTCTTACACTTTCAAACTCAAAACCACCCTTTATCGCGATTTTTTGCCATAACGCTCGACAGTGCGTGCTTGGCGGAAATTCCCGGGAATTTGAAAATATCTAGTCGAGGAAAGGGTGAGGACATGGGAGGACCATGAGGAGTTTATTCTACCCTGCGGGGGGTAAAAAATTAATTTATTTTCTCCTTCCTAATGAAATACTTACGCTCCTCCCCGTTTTCGAGGATGCTGATGGAGAAAAAAATATTGACAAGAGTTTTTGAGCATGACAAAGTTGATATTTCTTCTCCTGATAGTGAGATACGAGAATGAAACATTATACAATTCGCCTTATTTTTAATAAATTATATATACACAATATGTACTTGAGTACAATGAAATAACTTTTACAATACATTAATATAGCTTATACAGCTTCAGAGATAAAATTTAACAAATTTAAGTAATTAGGGGTAGGAGTAAGGGTGGGAGTGGTTTGCTACTTCTGAAACTATTTTATTCCTCGAAATCGGGGGTAAATGAATGGTGGTATCGACAATATAATTTTTCCGTTAAAAGAGGTAGTTTTGACCGTGTGGAGTGGATAAAAAATTCGCTAACCGCGATATTCGTATTCAGCACCCTCGAAAACGGGGGGAATAGTTATTAACGTCATTAAGTATGTAGCAAATATCAGACAAGATTGAAGTTTGTAAAATACTATCAATCGCGTCTGTGCGTATCGACCGTGTGTCGTTCAGTATTTTTCATTAGACCATAAATACTTCAATATTTAATGATGATTTGTAAGCTTTGCATTTTTTTTTAATTCATTTATCGACCTAGGCCGATATTGGTGTTATATCAATGAAGAATAGAGTACTGATAAATTTTATCCGATATTGGTGTCATATCAATGAAGAATATAGTACTGATAAATCATGATATCAGAATGGTATAATGAAAAATACATTTCGTTGCATTCGGAAATATTTGTAAATTTTCTTTCCCGACTTTGACTCCACTAATAGTCTAGTGCGGAACCGGCTTTCAGAGGTCAAAAATGAACAAAATTCTTTGCAGTATAGATGGTCGTAAAATTTAGGTTTAATGGTATATAAATGGGGAAAGGGGTGTTTTAAGGGGTGAAACGTCATTTTTTATGATTTTCGGCAATACTAGACCTCCTATCGAGAAAGTTAAATGCAAAAGTTGTAGATAATTGAAAGATTTACAACTTTTATTTTACACATTTTTCAACATAACCTCAAACTATTATTGTCAATTACATTACATAGGTTTTACCAACAGTGCCACAGTCATGATGGAAAATTATTTAAGTAATCGCCACCAATTGGTCAAAATCGGAGAAAATATGTCCGAACTCTTGCCTATTAATAGTGGTGTTCCCCAGGGCTCAATACTGGGCCCTTTATTATTTACCATATACACTTTTAAATTCTCTTCTTTTTTGAGGTACTGTGAATCTCACTATTATGCAGATGATGCTCAGATTTACTTTTCTTTTAATTGTGATAGTGCTGATGATGCTCTTACTATGATTAATAATGATTTATCAAAATTACTCGAAGCTTCAGAGCTTCATTGCTTAACGATAAATCCAGACAAATCCAAGATTATTTTATTTGGAAGTAAAAATCAAAGAATGCATTGTTTACAAAATTTTAGAATTGAAATGGATTCAATTGAACTTCAAATTGTTGATTCAGCTAGGAACTTGGGACTTTATCTGGATTTTAACTTAAGATTTAGTGAACACATTACTAAAAATATCAGGAAATCATATTGTAATTTAAAATTATTATATGCCTGCTCTACTATAATAGACAGCAAAACAAAAGCAATGTTATGTAATGCGTTGGTATTAAGTCATTTTGACTTTGCCGACATTGTATATCATCCTTGTCTCACTAAACAAGATCAGGCACGAATCCAGCGTGTGCAAAATTCATGTGCTAGATTTATTTTTGGTTGCAAAAGATATGAGTCTGTCAGTAACAAAATTAGGGAAATAAAGTGGCTAACCATGTATCAAAGACCGGTGTGAAATCATCCACAACCACATTTTCAAGTAGGACTATAATCGATAAAGTCGTGGTCATAACATAATAATTTTCCTATTCTGCCAATTATTAGTTATTAACGAGAGCATCATTTCATTTCTTTTTTGTAAATACAGTAGCAATACGATAAACTGTTTTTAGTCTCAAAATTATTTGTCAGGGCGTCGGAGAGGGTGAGAAGGGGTAAAATATATTAAATATCATATCTTCTTAAATAATTCTTGACTGGTAAAAATTCCAACGAAAATTTGTTACTAGCAAAGGGATGAATTGTTTCTATCCACCGATATCATTTGTCAGGCCGTTTAGGAGGGTGAAAAGGGGTGGAAAATTAATATATTCAAAATTATTTATTATAATTCGTGAACGGCTAAAATGTGTATGTAGAGCTATTACCAACTATGTGGTGAATTGTTTCCTGGCATATAAATTATTTGTCAGGGCGTCGGAGAGGGTGAGAAGGGGTGAAACATATTAAATATCATATCCTCTGAACTAACTCTTGACCGGTAAAAATTTCAACGAAAACTTGTTACTAGCAAAGGGATGAATTGTTTCTATCCACTGAAATCATTTGTCGGGCCGTTTGGGAGGGTGAGAAGGGGTGAAACATATTAAATATCATATCTTCCGAACTAATTCTTGACCGGTAACAATTCCAACGAAAACTTGTTACTAGCAAAGGGATGAATTGTTTCTATCCACTGAAATCATTTGTCGGGCCGTTTGGGAGGGTGAGAAGGGGTGAAACATATTAAATATCATATCTTCCGAACTAATTCTTGACCGGTAAAAATTCCAACGAAAACTTGTTACTAGCAAAGGGATGAATTGTTTTTATCCACTGAAATCATTTGTCAGGCCGTTTGGGAGGGTGAAAAGGGGTGAAACATATTAAATATCATATCTTCTGAACTAATTCTTGACCGGTAAAAATTCCAACGAAAACTAGTTACTAGCAAAGGGATGAATTGTTTTTATCCACTGAAATCATTTGTCAGGCCGTTTGGGAGGGTGAAAAGGGGTGAAACATATTAAATATCATATCTTCCGAACTAATTCTTGACCGGTAAAAATTCCAACGAAAACTTGTTACTAGCAAAGGGATGAATTGTTTTTATCCACTGAAATCATTTGTCAGGCCGTTTGAGAGGGTGAAAAGGGGTGAAACATATTAAATATCATATCTTCTGAACTAATTCTTGACCGGTAAAAATTCCAACGAAAACTAGTTACTAGCAAAGGGATGAATTGTTTTTATCCACTGAAATCATTTGTCAGGCCGTTTGGGAGGGTGAAAAGGGGTGAAACATATTAAATATCATATCTTCCGAACTAATTCTTGACCGGTAAAAATTCCAACGAAAACTTGTTACTAGCAAAGGGATGAATTGTTTTTATCCACTGAAATCATTTGTCAGGCCGTTTGAGAGGGTGAAAAGGGGTGAAACATATTAAATATCATATCTTCTGAACTAATTCTTGACCGGTAAAAATTCCAACGAAAACTAGTTACTAGCAAAGGGATGAATTGTTTCTATCCACTGAAATCATTTGTCAGGCCGTTTGAGAGGGTGAAAAGGGGTGAAACATATTAAATATCATATCTTCCGAACTAATTCTTGACCGGTAAAAATTCCAACGAAAACTGGTTACTAGCAAAGGGATGAATTGTTTCTATCCACTGAAATCATTTGTCAGGCCGTTTGGGAGGGTGAAAAGGGGTGAAACATATTAAATATCATATCTTCTGAACTAATTCTTGACCGGTAAAAATTCCAACGAAAATTTGTTACTAGCAAAGGGATGAATTGTTTCTATCCACTGAAATCATTTGTCAGGCCGTTTGAGAGGGTGAAAAGGGGTGAAACATATTAAATATCATATCTTCCGAACTAATTCTTGACCGGTAAAAATTCCAACGAAAACTAGTTACTAGCAAAGGGATGAATTGTTTCTATCCACTGAAATCATTTGTCAGGCCGTTTGGGAGGGTGAAAACGGGTGAAACATATTAAATATCATATCTTCCGAACTAATTCTTGACCGGTAAAAATTCCAACGAAAACTAGTTACTAGCAAAGGGATGAATTGTTTCTATCCACTGAAATCATTTGTCAGGCCGTTTGAGAGGGTGAAAAGGGGTGAAACATATTAAATATCATATCTTCTGAACTAATTATTGACCGGTAAAAATTCCAACGAAAACTTGTTACTAGCAAAGGGATGAATTGTTTCTATCCACCGATATCAGTTGTCAGGCCGTTTAGGAGGGTGAAAAGGGGTGGAAATTTAATATATTCAAAATTATTTATTATAATTCGTGAACTGCTAAAATGTGTATGTAGAGCCATTACCAACTATGTGGTGAATTGTTTCCTGGCATATAAATTATTTGTCAGGGCGTCGGAGAGGGTGAGAAGGGGTAAAATATATTAAATATCGTATCTTCTGAACTAATTCCTGACCGGTAAAAATTCCAACGAAAATTTGTTACTAGCAAAGGGATGAATTGTTTCTATCCACTGAAATCATTTGTCGGGCCGTTTGAGAGGGTGAAAAGGGGTGAAACATATTAAATATCATATCCTCTGAACTAACTCTTGACCGGTAAAAATTTCAACGAAAACTTGTTACTGGCAGAGGGATGAATTGTTTCTATCCACTGAAATCATTTGTCAGGCCGTTTGGGAGGGTGAAAAGGGGTGAAACATATTAAATATCATATCTTCCGAACTAATTCTTGACCGGTAAAAATTCCAACGAAAACTTGTTACTAGCAAAGGGATGAATTGTTTCTATCCACTGAAATCATTTGTCAGGCCGTGTGGGAGGGTGAAAAGGGGTGAAACATATTAAATATCATATCTTCCGAACTAATTCTTGACCGGTAAAAATTCCAACGAAAACTTGTTACTAGCAAAGGGATGAATTGTTTTTATCCACTGAAATCATTTGTCAGGCCGTTTGAGAGGGTGAAAAGGGGTGAAACATATTAAATATCATATCTTCCGAACTAATTCTTGACCGGTAAAAATTCCAACGAAAACTTGTTACTAGCAAAGGGATGAATTGTTTCTATCCACTGAAATCATTTGTCAGGCCGTTTGGGAGGGTGAAAAGGGGTGAAACATATTAAATATCATATCTTCCGAACTAATTCTTGACCGGTAAAAATTCCAACGAAAACTTGTTACTAGCAAAGGGATGAATTGTTTTTATCCACTGAAATCATTTGTCAGGCCGTTTGAGAGGGTGAAAAGGGGTGAAACATATTAAATATCATATCTTCCGAACTAATTCTTGACCGGTAAAAATTCCAACGAAAACTTGTTACTAGCAAAGGGATGAATTGTTTTTATCCACTGAAATCATTTGTCAGGCCGTTTGGGAGGGTGAAAAGGGGTGAAACATATTAAATATCATATCTTCCGAACTAATTCTTGACCGGTAAAAATTCCAACGAAAACTGGTTACTAGCAAAGGGATGAATTGTTTCTATCCACTGAAATCATTTGTCAGGCCGTTTGGGAGGGTGAAAAGGGGTGAAACATATTAAATATCATATCTTCTGAACTAATTCTTGACCGGTAAAAATTCCAACGAAAATTTGTTACTAGCAAAGGGATGAATTGTTTCTATCCACTGAAATCATTTGTCAGGCCGTTTGAGAGGGTGAAAAGGGGTGAAACATATTAAATATCATATCTTCCGAACTAATTCTTGACCGGTAAAAATTCCAACGAAAACTAGTTACTAGCAAAGGGATGAATTGTTTCTATCCACTGAAATCATTTGTCAGGCCGTTTGGGAGGGTGAAAACGGGTGAAACATATTAAATATCATATCTTCCGAACTAATTCTTGACCGGTAAAAATTCCAACGAAAACTTGTTACTAGCAAAGGGATGAATTGTTTCTATCCACTGAAATCATTTGTCAGGCCGTGTGGGAGGGTGAAAAGGGGTGAAACATATTAAATATCATATCTTCCGAACTAATTCTTGACCGGTAAAAATTCCAACGAAAACTAGTTACTAGCAAAGGGATGAATTGTTTCTATCCACTGAAATCATTTGTCGGGCCGTTTGGGAGGGTGAAAAGGGGTGAAACATATTAAATATCATATCTTCTGAACTAATTCTTGACCGGTAAAAATTCCAACGAAAATTTGTTACTAGCAAAGGGATGAATTGTTTCTATCCACTGAAATCATTTGTCAGGCCGTTTGAGAGGGTGAAAAGGGGTGAAACATATTAAATATCATATCTTCCGAACTAATTCTTGACCGGTAAAAATTCCAACGAAAACTTGTTACTAGCAAAGGGATGAATTGTTTTTATCCACTGAAATCATTTGTCAGGCCGTTTGGGAGGGTGAAAAGGGGTGAAACATATTAAATATCATATCTTCCGAACTAATTCTTGACCGGTAAAAATTCCAACGAAAACTTGTTACTAGCAAAGGGATGAATTGTTTTTATCCACTGAAATCATTTGTCAGGCCGTTTGAGAGGGTGAAAAGGGGTGAAACATATTAAATATCATATCTTCTGAACTAATTCTTGACCGGTAAAAATTCCAACGAAAACTAGTTACTAGCAAAGGGATGAATTGTTTCTATCCACTGAAATCATTTGTCAGGCCGTTTGAGAGGGTGAAAAGGGGTGAAACATATTAAATATCATATCTTCTGAACTAATTATTGACCGGTAAAAATTCCAACGAAAACTTGTTACTAGCAAAGGGATGAATTGTTTCTATCCACCGATATCAGTTGTCAGGCCGTTTAGGAGGGTGAAAAGGGGTGGAAATTTAATATATTCAAAATTATTTATTATAATTCGTGAACTGCTAAAATGTGTATGTAGAGCCATTACCAACTATGTGGTGAATTGTTTCCTGGCATATAAATTATTTGTCAGGGCGTCGGAGAGGGTGAGAAGGGGTAAAATATATTAAATATCGTATCTTCTGAACTAATTCCTGACCGGTAAAAATTCCAACGAAAATTTGTTACTAGCAAAGGGATGAATTGTTTCTATCCACTGAAATCATTTGTCGGGCCGTTTGAGAGGGTGAAAAGGGGTGAAACATATTAAATATCATATCCTCTGAACTAACTCTTGACCGGTAAAAATTTCAACGAAAACTTGTTACTGGCAGAGGGATGAATTGTTTCTATCCACTGAAATCATTTGTCAGGCCGTTTGGGAGGGTGAAAAGGGGTGAAACATATTAAATATCATATCTTCCGAACTAATTCTTGACCGGTAAAAATTCCAACGAAAACTTGTTACTAGCAAAGGGATGAATTGTTTCTATCCACTGAAATCATTTGTCAGGCCGTGTGGGAGGGTGAAAAGGGGTGAAACATATTAAATATCATATCTTCCGAACTAATTCTTGACCGGTAAAAATTCCAACGAAAACTTGTTACTAGCAAAGGGATGAATTGTTTTTATCCACTGAAATCATTTGTCAGGCCGTTTGAGAGGGTGAAAAGGGGTGAAACATATTAAATATCATATCTTCCGAACTAATTCTTGACCGGTAAAAATTCCAACGAAAACTTGTTACTAGCAAAGGGATGAATTGTTTCTATCCACTGAAATCATTTGTCAGGCCGTTTGGGAGGGTGAAAAGGGGTGAAACATATTAAATATCATATCTTCCGAACTAATTCTTGACCGGTAAAAATTCCAACGAAAACTTGTTACTAGCAAAGGGATGAATTGTTTCTATCCACTGAAATCATTTGTCAGGCCGTTTGGGAGGGTGAAAAGGGGTGAAACATATTAAATATCATATCTTCCGAACTAATTCTTGACCGGTAAAAATTCCAACGAAAACTTGTTACTAGCAAAGGGATGAATTGTTTTTATCCACTGAAATCATTTGTCAGGCCGTTTGGGAGGGTGAAAAGGGGTGAAACATATTAAATATCATATCTTCTGAACTAATTCTTGACCGGTAAAAATTCCAACGAAAACTTGTTACTAGCAAAGCATCAAAGCAATGAATTGTTTCTATCCACATGGATCACTTTCGGGAGGGTGGGTCAGGGTGAAATGGTATATGAAAGTCATTTATGTAACAAGGACGTAAAGAAGCTTTAACGCTGCTTACGACCGTGGTACATAAAAAATGTTATGAACGACCCGGTAGCGCTACGGGCTAGATAGAGCACGAGTGATAGGCATGGCTCTAGTCACAATGCCTATCGTGACTAGGTTCGAAACCCAGCACCGGCACTGGTAATGTCGGTGGGTATGAATATGTTTGTCTGCGTTTTTCTAATGTGTATCCCCCTTCCGGAAAGGCTTGGTTTTTGATTTGGGAATTATCTATTTGCGGTGGTGTTGTGTTTGTTTGTTTGATCGAACTATTTTAATAAAATAATAATAAATACACCACATGTAATTACGACCCCCTTTATCCCAGAAGGTTCTAGAAGAGCCTTGTGCAGGGACACACATCCATTTTTGATTTGGGAATTATCTATTTGCGGTGGTGTTGTGTTTGTTTGTTTGATCGAACTATTTTAATAAAATAATAATAAATACACCACATGTAATTACGACCCCCTTTATCCCAGAAGGTTCTAGAAGAGCCTTGTGCAGGGACACACATCCAATATCCGTGTATAATGGAAAAATCCCTCTCACAATATTTTCTATTGCCACGACCGGGAATCGAACCCGAGACTTTTGGGTGAGAGGCAGGTACGCTACCATCTCGACCATCAGTCATTAAGTTTAATATTAATTATTAGCGGTGGTTAACGGGAATTAGGTCTGTTTTAAAGAAAACTAGTTTTTCAAAAAGCCAACGTTTCGACACATTTATTGCATCATCTTCAGGGCGCTACAAAGTTATAAGAAATTATAGGAATACATATATAATTAACATGCTAAAAAGAATAATATTAGTTTGAAACATAAAAATTGATATATTTAAAATAACTTCAAAGTTAATAATAAAAATACGATAAAAACTTGATAAATATAAAATTATTAAAACTCAGTACTTACATTAAAATTAAGTTTTCCGTGTTATCAGGTTTAAAAATTCTAAATTGTATAAAGGTTACGTAGATACTTTGGTTAATGGAAATTAAAACGAATGGTAAAATACAATTCAAACTCATGCCTTGATATTTAGCGAACTACTACTAATACATATAGATTTCTTACAGTGACAATGTTTATCATTATATTTTTTTAGTTAGAAAATGAATTTTTTTGAATCTTTTTTAAATATTAAAAACAATATTAATGTTTTATTTGGTTAATTAAATTATAATATGCATTATTAAGGTGTTCTATATCCTTTCTGGCATTGACAGTATTATATTTCTTAATATTTATCATTTCTTGGAAAATTCGTTAATAATAATTAAAATAATTATCCAATTTCCTTAATAAATAGAATAATATATACTATAAACGATACAAATCAAGATCAAGAAAATCAAAGAAAATCAGAAACAACAAAATATTTTAAAATGCCATATGTTAAAAACCTCTCAGAAAAATTAAAAGCAGTCCTTAATAAAGAAAACATTACTGTTGCTTTTAGTAATGATAATACAATTAAAAAATCCTTTTACAGTAAATTAAAAACAAGAACACCTTTTGAACAATTATCAAATGTAGTTTATAAAATACCTTGTAAAAATTGTGATAAATGCTATGTTGGTCAAACAGATAGATACATAAAAACTAGAATTAAGGAACATGAAAGAGACATAAAAAATAGAAATAAATTAAATAATCCAACGTCTCTAGTAGAACATTGCAATTTAACCAACCACGAATTTAATTTAGAAAATACAAAAATTGTCGGAATGCAAAATAATTATTCAAAACGAATTTTCCAAGAAATGATAAATATTAAGAAATATAATACTGTCAATGCCAGAAAGGATATAGAACACCTTAATAATGCATATTATAATTTAATTAACCAAATAAAACATTAATATTGTTTTTAATATTTAAAAAAGATTCAAAAAAATTCATTTTCTAACTAAAAAAATATAATGATAAACATTGTCACTGTAAGAAATCTATATGTATTAGTAGTAGTTCGCTAAATATCAAGGCATGAGTTTGAATTGTATTTTACCATTCGTTTTAATTTCCATTAACCAAAGTATCTACGTAACCTTTATACAATTTAGAATTTTTAAACCTGATAACACGGAAAACTTAATTTTAATGTAAGTACTGAGTTTTAATAATTTTATATTTATCAAGTTTTTATCGTATTTTTATTATTAACTTTGAAGTTATTTTAAATATATCAATTTTTATGTTTCAAACTAATATTAATCTTTTTAGCATGTTAATTATATATGTATTCCTATAATTTGTTATAACTTTGTAGCGCCCTGAAGATGATGCAATAAATGTGTCGAAACGTTGGCTTTTTGAAAAACTAGTTTTCTTTAAAACAGACCTAATTCCCGTTAACCACCGCTAATAATTAATATTAAACTTAATGACTGATGGTCGAGATGGTAGCGTACCTGCCTCTCACCCAAAAGTCCCGGGTTCGATTCCCGGTCGTGGCAATAGAAAATATTGTGAGAGGGATTTTTCCATTATACACGGATATTGGATGTGTGTCCCTGGTCTTTAAATGTGTAGCCCCCTCCCGCACAAGGCTCTTCTAGAACCTTCTGGGATAAAGGGGGTCGTAATTACATGTGGTGTATTTATTATTATTTTATTAAAATAGTTCGATCAAACAAACAAACACAACACCACCGCAAATAGATAATTCCCAAATCAAAAACCAAGCCTTTCCGGAAGGGGGATACACATTAGAAAAACGCAGACAAACATATTCATACCCACCGACATTACCAGTGCCGGTGCTGGGTTTCGAACCTAGTCACGATAGGCATTGTGACTAGAGCCATGCCTATCACTCGTGCTCTATCTAGCCCGTAGCGCTACCGGGTCGTTCATAACATTTTTTATGTACCACGGTCGTAAGCAGCTTTAAAGCTTCTTTACGTCCTTGTTACATAAATGACTTTCATATACCATTTCACCCTGACCCACCCTCCCGAAAGTGATCCATGTGGATAGAAACAATTCATTGCTTTGATGCTTTGCTAGTAACAAGTTTTCGTTGGAATTTTTACCGGTCAAGAATTAGTTCAGAAGATATGATATTTAATATGTTTCACCCCTTTTCACCCTCTCAAACGGCCTGACAAATGATTTCAGTGGATAGAAACAATTCATCCCTTTGCTAGTAACAAATTTTCGTTGGAATTTTTACCGGTCAAGAATTAGTTCGGAAGATATGATATTTAATATGTTTCACCCCTTTTCACCCTCCCACACGGCCTGACAAATGATTTCAGTGGATAGAAACAATTCATCCCTTTGCTAGTAACAAGTTTTCGTTGGAATTTTTACCGGTCAAGAATTAGTTCGGAAGATATGATATTTAATATGTTTCACCCCTTCTCACCCTCCCAAACGGCCCGACAAACGATTTCAGTGGATAGAAACAATTCATCCCTCTGCTAGTAACAAGTTTTCGTTGGAATTTTTACCGGTCAAGAATTAGTTCAGAAGATATGATATTTAATATGTTTCACCCCTTTTCACCCTCTCAAACGGCCTGACAAATGATTTCAGTGGATAGAAACAATTCATCCCTTTGCTAGTAACAAATTTTCGTTGGAATTTTTACCGGTCAAGAATTAGTTCGGAAGATATGATATTTAATATGTTTCACCCCGTTTCACCCTCCCACACGGCCTGACAAATGATTTCAGTGGATAGAAACAATTCATCCCTTTGCTAGTAACAAGTTTTCGTTGGAATTTTTACCGGTCAAGAATTAGTTCGGAAGATATGATATTTAATATGTTTCACCCCTTCTCACCCTCCCAAACGGCCCGACAAACGATTTCAGTGGATAGAAACAATTCATCCCTCTGCTAGTAACAAGTTTTCGTTGGAATTTTTACCGGTCAAGAATTAGTTCAGAAGATATGATATTTAATATGTTTCACCCCTTTTCACCCTCTCAAACGGCCTGACAAATGATTTCAGTGGATAGAAACAATTCATCCCTTTGCTAGTAACAAATTTTCGTTGGAATTTTTACCGGTCAAGAATTAGTTCGGAAGATATGATATTTAATATGTTTCACCCCTTTTCACCCTCCCACACGGCCTGACAAATGATTTCAGTGGATAGAAACAATTCATCCCTTTGCTAGTAACAAATTTTCGTTGGAATTTTTACCGGTCAAGAATTAGTTCGGAAGATATGATATTTAATATGTTTCACCCCTTTTCACCCTCCCACACTTCCTGACAAATGATTTCAGTGGATAGAAACAATTCATCCCTCTGCTAGTAACAAGTTTTCGTTGGAATTTTTACCGGTCAAGAATTAGTTCAGAAGATATGATATTTAATATGTTTCACCCCTTTTCACCCTCTCAAACGGCCTGACAAATGATTTCAGTGGATAGAAACAATTCATCCCTTTGCTAGTAACTAGTTTTCGTTGGAATTTTTACCGGTCAAGAATTAGTTCGGAAGATATGATATTTAATATGTTTCACCCCTTTTCACCCTCCCAAACGGCCTGACAAATGATTTCAGTGGATAGAAACAATTCATCCCTTTGCTAGTAACAAGTTTTCGTTGGAATTTTTACCGGTCAAGAATTAGTTCGGAAGATATGATATTTAATATGTTTCACCCCTTCTCACCCTCCCAAACGGCCCGACAAACGATTTCAGTGGATAGAAACAATTCATCCCTCTGCTAGTAACAAGTTTTCGTTGGAATTTTTACCGGTCAAGAATTAGTTCAGAAGATATGATATTTAATATGTTTCACCCCTTTTCACCCTCTCAAACGGCCTGACAAATGATTTCAGTGGATAGAAACAATTCATCCCTTTGCTAGTAACTAGTTTTCGTTGGAATTTTTACCGGTCAAGAATTAGTTCGGAAGATATGATATTTAATATGTTTCACCCCTTTTCACCCTCCCAAACGGCCTGACAAATGATTTCAGTGGATAGAAACAATTCATCCCTTTGCTAGTAACAAATTTTCGTTGGAATTTTTACCGGTCAAGAATTAGTTCAGAAGATATGATATTTAATATGTTTCACCCCTTTTCACCCTCCCAAACGGCCTGACAAATGATTTCAGTGGATAGAAACAATTCATCCCTTTGCTAGTAACAAGTTTTCGTTGGAATTTTTACCGGTCAAGAATTAGTTCGGAAGATATGATATTTAATATGTTTCACCCCTTCTCACCCTCCCAAACGGCCCGACAAACGATTTCAGTGGATAGAAACAATTCATCCCTCTGCTAGTAACAAGTTTTCGTTGGAATTTTTACCGGTCAAGAATTAGTTCAGAAGTTATGATATTTAATATGTTTCACCCCTTTTCACCCTCCCAAACGGCCTGACAAATGATTTCAGTGGATAGAAACAATTCATCCCTTTGCTAGTAACTAGTTTTCGTTGGAATTTTTACCGGTCAAGAATTAGTTCAGAAGATATGATATTTAATATGTTTCACCCCTTTTCACCCTCCCAAACGGCCTGACAAATGATTTCAGTGGATAGAAACAATTCATCCCTTTGCTAGTAACAAATTTTCGTTGGAATTTTTACCGGTCAAGAATTAGTTCAGAAGATATGATATTTAATATGTTTCACCCCTTTTCACCCTCCCAAACGGCCTGACAAATGATTTCAGTGGATAGAAACAATTCATCCCTTTGCTAGTAACAAGTTTTCGTTGGAATTTTTACCGGTCAAGAATTAGTTCGGAAGATATGATATTTAATATGTTTCACCCCTTCTCACCCTCCCAAACGGCCCGACAAACGATTTCAGTGGATAGAAACAATTCATCCCTCTGCTAGTAACAAGTTTTCGTTGGAATTTTTACCGGTCAAGAATTAGTTCAGAAGTTATGATATTTAATATGTTTCACCCCTTTTCACCCTCCCAAACGGCCTGACAAATGATTTCAGTGGATAGAAACAATTCATCCCTTTGCTAGTAACTAGTTTTCGTTGGAATTTTTACCGGTCAAGAATTAGTTCAGAAGTTATGATATTTAATATGTTTCACCCCTTTTCACCCTCCCAAACGGCCTGACAAATGATTTCAGTGGATAGAAACAATTCATCCCTTTGCTAGTAACTAGTTTTCGTTGGAATTTTTACCGGTCAAGAATTAGTTCGGAAGATATGATATTTAATATGTTTCACCCCTTCTCACCCTCCCAAACGGCCCGACAAACGATTTCAGTGGATAGAAACAATTCATCCCTCTGCTAGTAACAAGTTTTCGTTGGAATTTTTACCGGTCAAGAATTAGTTCAGAAGTTATGATATTTAATATGTTTCACCCCTTTTCACCCTCCCAAACGGCCTGACAAATGATTTCAGTGGATAGAAACAATTCATCCCTTTGCTAGTAACTAGTTTTCGTTGGAATTTTTACCGGTCAAGAATTAGTTCAGAAGATATGATATTTAATATGTTTCACCCCTTTTCACCCTCCCAAACGGCCTGACAAATGATTTCAGTGGATAGAAACAATTCATCCCTTTGCTAGTAACAAGTTTTCGTTGGAATTTTTACCGGTCAAGAATTAGTTCGGAAGATATGATATTTAATATGTTTCACCCCTTCTCACCCTCCCAAACGGCCCGACAAACGATTTCAGTGGATAGAAACAATTCATCCCTCTGCTAGTAACAAGTTTTCGTTGGAATTTTTACCGGTCAAGAATTAGTTCAGAAGTTATGATATTTAATATGTTTCACCCCTTTTCACCCTCCCAAACGGCCTGACAAATGATTTCAGTGGATAGAAACAATTCATCCCTTTGCTAGTTTTCGTTGGAATTTTTACCGGTCAAGAATTAGTTCAGAAGATATGATATTTAATATGTTTCACCCCTTTTCACCCTCCCAAACGGCCTGACAAATGATTTCAGTGGATAGAAACAATTCATCCCTTTGCTAGTAACTAGTTTTCGTTGGAATTTTTACCGGTCAAGAATTAGTTCGGAAGATATGATATTTAATATGTTTCACCCCTTTTCACCCTCCCACACGGCCTGACAAATGATTTCAGTGGATAGAAACAATTCATCCCTTTGCTAGTAACAAATTTTCGTTGGAATTTTTACCGGTCAAGAATTAGTTCAGAAGATACGATATTTAATATGTTTCACCCCTTCTCATCCTCTCCGACGCCCTGACAAATAATTTATATGCCAGGAAACAATTCACCACATAGTTGGTAATAGCTCTACATACACATTTTAGCAGTTCACGAATTATAATAAATAATTTTGAATATATTAATTTTCCACCCCTTTTCACCCTCTCAAACGGCCTGACAAATGATTTCAGTGGATAGAAACAATTCATCCCTCTGCTAGTAACAAGTTTTCGTTGGAATTTTTACCGGTCAAGAGTTAGTTCAGAAGATATGATATTTAATATGTTTCACCCCTTTTCACCCTCACAAACGGCCTGACAAATGATTTCAGTGGATAGAAACAATTCATCCCTCTGCTAGTAACAAGTTTTCGTTGAAATTTTTACCGGTCAAGAGTTAGTTCAGAAGATATGATATTTAATATGTTTCACCCCCTTTCACCCTCCCAAACGGCCTGACAAATGATTTCAGTGGATAGAAACAATTCATCCCTTTGCTAGTAACAAATTTTCGTTGGAATTTTTACCGGTCAAGAATTAGTTCAGAAGATATGGTATTTAATATGTTTCACCCCTTTTCACCCTCCCAAACGGCCTGACAAATCATTTCAGTGGATAGAAACAATTCATCCCTTTGCTAGTAACTAGTTTTCGTCGGAATTTTTACCGGTCAAGAATTAGTTCAGAAGATACGATATTTAATATGTTTCACCCTTTCTCATCCTCTCCGACGCCCTGACAAATAATTTATATGCCAGGAAACAATTCACCACATAGTTGGTAATAGCTCTACATACACATTTTAGCCGTTCACGAATTATAATAAATAATTTTGAATATATTAATTTTCCACCCCTTTTCACCCTCCTAATCGGCCTGACAAATGATATCGGTGGATAGAAATAATTCATCCCTTTGCTAGTAACAAATTATCGTTGGAATTTTTACCGGTCAAGAATTATTTAAGAAGATATGATATTTAATATATTTTACCCCTTCTCACCCTCTCCGACGCCCTGACAAATAATTTTGAGGCTAAAAACAATTTATCGTATTGCCACTGTATTTACAAAAAAGAAATGAAATGATGCTCTCGTTAATAACTAATAATTGGCAGAATAGGAAAATTATTATGTTATGACCACGACTTTATCGATTATAGTCCTACTTGAAAATGTGGTTGTGGATGATTTCACACCGGTGTATCAAAGACGGATTTTGCACACTTGCTGCTTCTATCATGAACTGTTACGTACCAAAACTCCCCAATATCTTTTTAATAACATTGTAACTAGAGGCAGTGTTCATAATCTGAACACAAGAAATCGACCCATGTTAACACCACCATCACACAGATCCGCTCTCTACCAAAGATCCTTCTCCTACACTATTGCTAAATTATACAATTCAATACCTAATAACATGAAACAAATGAACGATAGACAATTTAAAATAGCTATGAAAAATCATTTATTTAATAACAGTTTCATTGTTCTGTGAATTCACAAATGAAATTAAATTTAAAATTTATAAAAACCACATTTTCATTTTCATTATTATATAATTTTATTGTTTCAGACTTTCTCAGTTTATATTCCCTGTTTTCATTCGGAGGTTTTACTTAGTTTTCAAATTCTTATTTTTTGGCTGTTACTGTTTTATTGTTTTATTATTATATTATTATTATTATTTAAATTGTTAATTTGCGAATATGCTAACCGTTATTATTATATTGAATATGGTATTAATTATTGTTTAGGTTAAGTGGTAGAGCACCTTGCGTGACTTCGTGTCAGCTATTGGTGAACTTCGCCTAAAATTATATGATGCAATTATGTAAAATTGTAAAATTGTAATAAAGACATTATTATTATTATTATTATTATTATTATTATTATTAACTATTGAAAAAACGAGAAAAGCCAATTTTTTGATTTTTTATTTTTATCTCAAACAAAAATGATTCGAAAAAAACAAATTGTTTAAACAGTAATTTTACAAAAAATTATTGCTAAAAATTACCGTTTTTGTGCAAGAAAAGGTTTTTTTATGCTTCATGGACAAAAATAAAATGAAAATTAGTTTATTAAAACAAATATTTAAAATTATTTCAATTTACAAAGTAGGAAATATAAAATCAAAATTCTATTTTAATCTCCTTTTTTGGAAAGCTGCTCTACATCTTCAGATTCAACATAGTTCTCGGTTTCTTCACGATCTCCGACAAGGATACTATGGATCTAAATTGAGTAAAACAGTAGAATTAACTTCCAAATAATAGCGTTTTAATGAACAATGTTTTTACAACTGATGTAGGTATCTTATTTTAAAAATTATGGAAGTGAAAAATAAATTAAAATATCTGAAAACTGCATTGAAAATCGATTGATTTCAAATTGTTATTGTTTAAACAATTTGTTTCTCACCATCCCGTACCTTAAACGATTCATCAAAGTTCCCTTATTTAATATTATAGTGAAATTACCTCAGAAATTACCATTTTGCATCACTCTCAACACTTCATTTCAATAAACAATGAAGAATTCGTGACATTTACGGAAAAATCGATCTTGAAAAGATCTTTGTTTTGGTTTTTCCCATTTTTGACAATGTTATTCTATAGTAAAAGCATGCCTTTTTGAACCATCTTAAAGTAGAGGTTTCATCGAAAAAAATTCTGTCTTGAAATTTTCAAAAATCTAAATTTTGTTAATCAACTTTTTTGGTTGAAAATTAGGCCTTTTTTCAAATGAAAGTCGCAATAAAAGCAAAAAATAAATATTTTGCTTCAAAAAAATTACAGCTTATTTGAGACACAAAAAAGCACATTTTCACCAAATTTCATTAAAATCGAATCACTTTTGTCTCGATTTTTGTAGGAAATAAAAAAATTGGTTTTTGGCGTTTTTCTCAATAGTTTTGATATAATGTTGAAATAAAAATTGCAGATCTTTCAATTATCTACAACTTCTGCATTTAATTTTTTCGACAGAGGTCTAGTTTTACCGGAAATCGTAGAAAACCACGTTCACCCCTAAAAACACCCCTTTTCCCACCCCACCCTACTTCTGGTTAATTATTGGGGTCCAATCGATTTTTCTCCATTTACTTCCCTAAATTTTCTGACCATCCATATAATGCTAAGAATTTTTCCTCGCACTGGACTATAAGTATCTACCGAGGTATCTACAGTGGCGCGTACCTACAGATCAAAAAGTTATAAAATGCCCTTATACTATTTTACCTCAATTTTAATGTTATGATTTTGAATAAAACAATAAAGAATTTATAGAAATGTTGAATGATATGCGTCAGTTTTTCAAACACATCATTGGTAGTCGCAGCTCAAGGAAGCCTTGGTCGCAGCTATTTGATGCAGCTCACTGACATACACTTTTCTACACCAAGTGTCAACCTATTATAAATAGGTGAACGAACGTTTCTCGGTGTAAGAATGCCGCCAACAAGAAACTTAACTCGTCAGCATCTCGCTTGCACTCACTCTGTTAACATTTGGATTGAATCGTTGATGGTGTTAGGTTAGGTTAATTTACTTACCCCTTAAATGAATGGAATATGTTTGCGGCAACAAATATCACAACTAGAACTCAAAGTCACTACAAATGGTAGGTAGGCACTCACTCACCTCACACAGTTTTTTTACATGCTTACATTAAAGAGCAGCGCCATGGCATGAAAGAGTGCTTGTTATTGAGGCCAGGCCAGATTCATAACAAACCTACAGGTGGCGCAAAGGCACCGGCACAATAGTGCAGCTGAGCCTCAAGAAGAACAAATTACCGAAAGAGCCACACGACACATTGCTCAATTTACTGCAACCAATCAAACGGAAATGCGAGTAAATTACGTCGCAACTCAGTTTTTAAAATTACAAAAATATTTACAAAGTCATGGTACCAAAATTCAAATATTTTGTAAAAAATTGTTGATGAATATTCTGAACAATATCAATAGGTAGGTAACCTATGTAAGTATTTACATAAGAATTTTACAATTTCCAGTTTAAAAATCGATCAATAAAATACATAATAATATGGTTGCTACGCATTAAAGAACAAGGTAACATACAATTTGATGTGTAAGTTTTTTTGTTATATAGTCTCTGAAGGTGGTTGAGTATACCGAAACGTTAGAAAATAAACAATAGTTAAATATATGACCAACAATCCTAGGAATCTAATTGGCGGCTTCTCCATTTTTTTTCTCAATTAAATAGAAAATATTGTCAATGTCACCATTAATATGTAATTTACTACAGTAAGTATTAACCATTATTAGTGGAGTCCAGGAGTCGGAATTTTGGCTACCCCCTCAAAATGACCAAAAACTACCCCTATTTTGCGTTTTCTCGTTGTAAGACTAGTAATACCCGTGATAAGAGGAAATTAGCTGAGAAAATTATTAGGGTTTGTTTGATAAAAAGGGAAGGATAACGGTAGGAGAAGGTCTTAAGCTACCCCTTGGGATTGTTACAACCCTTCCGGAGGATTGAAAAATTAATTTTCTTTTCTTTTTTCTGTAATCTCCTCCGTTTTTGGGGATGCTGAACTAGAAAGAAAAAAATAGTTTTATCAACGTTTGATCCTTCCTACCCCCTCAAAAGAGCAAAAACCACCCTCCTTAAGTTGCGCTAATAACCGCTCGGCAGCGGGGAGTTGGAGGGGATTAGCTGGGAATATAATTGGGATTGGATGGCAAGGCAAGTGAAGGATAATGACAAGGGAAAGCCAGTCACTATCCCTGAGGGTTGTTACAACCCTCCAGGAGGATTGAAAATTAAGCTAATTGGGATTGTGTTACAAGTGAAGGGCAATGACAGGTAATGAAAGGGGAAGGCTGCACTACCACTGGCGGTGATTACAACCCTCCAGGAGACGCTGTTGCCAAATCGTCAAAATAACATAGGATATGGAAAATGTTATTAATAAGGTTATGTGATTGGTATGTGTAAGATATCATAAAATAAAGTTTTATTAATTTTACATTTTCATACAAATTAAGGAAAAATAGCAACTGCATACTAACACTGTTTACCGAGTGTGGAAGAAAACAATTCGAAAGTTGTAGGAAACATTTTTTTATTGACAAAGTAAGTACGTTTTGGGCAAAAAACAGTTTATTAAGTTATACTTAAGAAACATACAGTGTTAATACTTTCAAATCTGGTGTACGGGGTAAAAGGTTAGTTCCAAATTATGTGACGTGGTACGAAAATTTTGTTCTTCAAGAAAAAAAAAATCAAAAGTGATTATTTTTTCCTGTTCAGCATTCTTAAAAACGATAAAAAACATTTTCAACCTACCTGAAGGGTTGTATTTTGTTGTTCTTAGCAGGGATTTTATTTTGTTGTTCTTAGCAACTTTGCGGCCTCTATTTGAATATTGAGTTTTATAATGTGTATTGTGACATTTTGACAAACCATAAGAAATGAAAACTCGTAAATGTCAAATATCATGAAAACGAGCAACTTTAAGTATAGGGAAACCATATACCAGCTTGAAGGGAATTTAATTCTACATTGATCTAGGGAATAATATATGGGGTGTTCCATTTAATATTTTTGACTTATCAAGGTTTAAAGCTTTGGAAATTGACAACGACTTTACAACCACCCTGTACAATAAATTTCAAATTTTCCTGCGACTGTTCTACACAACGGCATGTGCTAATCGTCTGTGCAAAGTTGCAAATAATAATAATATGGGAATTATCAATTTTTCAAAGTTGATCCCAATCTGTCAATTTTTTATTTTAAATGTTTGTAACTCAAACACTAGACATTTTAGATACACGATACCGTATATGACGATGATGAGAATTTTACGTAGAATCTAAAACTGCAACAATATACAGGGTGTTCTATTTAAAAAAATACAACTTTAACTTATCGCCCTGTATAGAAGCAAGATAGAGATCTCGTTTTATTAAAATATAATAGTTTATTTGATTTCGAACAATTTTTACTTCGACATTTTTTTCATAACACTTATAATTTCTGAGATAAGGTATAGGCCCAAGTTAAACGGGCCGCCCTGTACATATATGGCATTCATTTGTAAAACCCATCTTGGAAGTTTAATGTTATTTAATAAATATAGATTATTGCGAAAAGAAATCCACTCAGAATAAATATTTTGTGGAACCGTCTCATCCCAGCTTAATTTGACTTGCCATAGATGCTGCATAATAATCTTGGTAACTACAACAATTGGACATAATAAGCCCAAAGGATTGAAAATCTGAGAGATAATATAAAATGACTCGTTTTGTAATAGAACCAGAATTAGTTATATTCTGAATCGAAAATTGTATAAGATCAAAGTTGTTATTCCAAAGAACCCCTAAGATTTTGTTCTCCTGATTATCGTCTATTTGAATTATATTAGCGTCTAAACTTGAATTGACTTGTATTACCTTTGTTACATCGGGATGATTTGATAGCCACTTACGTAACTCAAATCTTGCATTAGCTAATATCAATGAGATATCAACTTGAATGTTGAATAAATCGTCAATGGAATTGGAACCTGTTAAAAGATCATCCATATAAAAATAAGTTTTTAATAATATTGCTGACAACAAGGATTTGCATTTTCATTGTCAAATGCAAGCTGATATAAACATCTCGTGGCCATATATGGAGCCGCAGCCGTGCCATATTTTATAGTTTTTAATTCGTAACATTTAAGTTTCTGATTTGATTATCTCTAGAAAATGCTTTATAAAGATTTTTAACATCGGCTATTAGAACCTGTCGGTACATTTTACAAGTATCGGCGCTAATTACATATTGATACTTTCTAAATCGCATTATGATAGAAGTTAAATCATTCTGAATTGTTGGACCTACTTCTTGTACATCATTTAAGGATAAACCATTGTCGATTTTCATCGACACGTCGAAAACAACACGGACCTTAGTGGTCAAACTAGATTCCCTTACCACCGCGTGATGTGGCAAGTAATAATTTACACCAAAACTCGATTTACTTTCAGATATTAATTACATATGCCCGAGATCGTTATATTCTTTCATGAATTTAACATACTCAGTCCTTAATTGATCATTTTATCTAATTCCAAAGTAGCAGCACACAGTACTCAAATTTTGCTTTCGTGCACCATGTGTCTCTCTGTGCTGACTGTTATCATTGGAGGTCATAAATTGGCACATGGTGCACGAAAGCACAAATTTGAGTACTGTGTGCTGCTACTTTCTAACCGATCATAGTTATTGTTTCTGATCCTATTCACACGGATCCATTAAGCTACGCTACGCTGATGAGGAGCAATAACTCCGAAACACGTGTCCGTAGCTGCATCATGTTTCTTTTTTGGGGTATATGGCACTATTCATTTTTCTTGTATTTATTTAGCCCCGCCAAACATCACTCTTTTATTTATATTATAGTTTGAACTATTGCAATGACTAAAAACACGAGTATTATTTATATTACCAGTATAAACTCCCAGCGGCAACCCATCCTAATGGCGTTTCCTGAGGAACAGGCAGGTGTTTACCTAAGGAAATTTGCCCAACGCTAAGTAACTTCCAAAAAATGCTAGCCCCTAGCAAAATATCTATTTTACTATGTTAATTGAATTTGGGATCAGCTAATTTTATATTTTCAAGAATATGCATAGAGGAAAGATCAAAAGATATAGATAGGAGGCATATTAATTATAGGAATGAAAAAAAATTTGTTTGTTATGGTTACAAAATATTTTATTAATGTCAATAATTACAATTTTAAGTATAAGTTTCAAGATATAGGTAGATTCTTCGAATTTAACGTGGATCGTCCCCCTGATGAGCCAAAATAAAACCATAATGAACGAATTTTTTTAACTCGTCACAGTGTTTTTCAATAATTTATTATTAGACGTTTTGAATTTTGTGACTTTTAATCCAATTTTTATCATGTATTGAAAACAGTCAAATTGTCCCATATCTGGCACGTTCGCTTCTTTGCTGCTGCTGCTGAATTCACAAATCCCGCCTACAAGCGAATCTCGCGTGTTTAGAGCGCCACATGTATTTAGTTGACTGGCGACGCGTAAGAGCCTGTTTAGTGGTTATTTCCAGTGATAATATTTTTGTTATTATTGCATATTTTGTTGCAAAATAAATATTGCAGTAAAGGTAAGTGTTTACTGATGTTACTGAAATAGTATAAAAACAATATTTTGACATAAAGAGGGTAAGAAACAATCTTGTTTACTTGTACCATATTTCGAACACTTTGAAAAATAGACAATAATTGCGTTGTTTTTTTTTCAGATGAATACCAGACAATTTTATGGTACAAAAAATGTGCAAGTTCCAAAGACGGTATTTTTCCATTTCCTCGATATGATTTGCGTAAACAGCTGAATACTATGGAGGAGAAACTTGAAAAATGATGATTTATACCTACCACTTTCAGAATTCAAACTCTACCTTGCGGAAGTTTTGACGAGAGCTAATGGTCTACAGAAGAAAAGGCCAAGTACCTGCTTACAACCTCAACTAGATTCGAAAAAGAAAAAGTATCCATTTTCGCAAAAACCAGCCCAGGAGATAAGAACTGACAATTTAAATCACTTGCCGATAGTGAATCACTAAACAAGAAACGTCAGCACTATAATTATTGCAAAATCTAGAAATTAAATTTATAGTAGCACTATATTTTATAGTGGTGAGAGAATGACCGACTCCCTTACAGAAAAATGCACTTCTTTCTTATTTAAACCCAATCTATAAAAGTAGTGACAAAAAAGGAAGAGGAGTGGAGAAAAATGTCATGGTTCTCGTTTCTTATAATCAGCTAGAAAATATTGGGTTAGACAATGTTACAGGAAAGAAAAATTTAATTTTAAAAATAAGAGAATCTGTTTGAACATTTTATAACCGATGATTATCAGGATGGAATTAAAACCTTAACATTTGCCTTAAAGTGAGGAATATTTTTTTTAAATATAGATTTATGGTAAATTTTTATTATTTTTAGGCATATACCGTGTTTTATTATTGCAGTTTGATAGTTTTGTGAAGGCTTCAATTATACTATTTATTGTAGTTATAAAGATATTAGCACATGAGTGATAAACTTCTCATGTTTGATTTTATAATTTGTTTTAGCTTTTGTTTCTTTAATCTCCTGTAATTTTCATTTACTTATGGCTATAACTAATAAAATTGTATTATCGTCGGTACTGGTTGTTTGTAAAGTAGCAGCTATATTATTTTCTATGTAGTTTTGTTTAGTCGTGTGCAAAAAAATTAGATACAGACAAGATTCACAATTACATTAAATTCTAGTGTATGTGTTGCTTTTGATATTTTGATATGATCTAGACACGATTCGCAATTACTTTGAATTCTAATGTATGTATGTATTGATATGTGTGAATTAAACCTGTATTAATTTCGTAAATCTACAAGCTCTTGAGAAACTAAAGTGTCTGATAAAATGTTTATGTTTAAACATGCTGCAAATATTGTAATTTCTGCTTTACTAAATGTATTTAAATAATTTCTGTTCTGTTTAAGTTCCATATATATTTAAAGATTTATAAATAGCAATTACTTTAATTTCTTTTGTTGTTATGTTGTGCTTTTAATTCTATAGCCGACATGTTATATTTGTACAATGGTTGATTTATATTTATAGGTGTTTTTATGCGAATGGAAATTTCAAGACTCCTATACCAGGTATTCTAATTTTCAATTTGAAAAACTTAGGATTTGACACATTCTTACACTTGTTAAAGAGATCTTGATCATGAAGTATCACATCACATACAGACATAAAATGCCTTCCTCTCTTTGTTTCTTGGGCAAACAGAACATCTACTGCTTGCCTTGCGTCGTTTATATCCATAATAGTGCCTTCCTGCTGGCTGGATCTTGTGTAGTCCTCAGCGTATGTGGGGGTTTTTGTATTCGCTAATCTCGAAATCAGATATCATATGCTTAAATGCTTCAAAAACACATGCTTCTTCAAATTCAAATTTTGTGTATTTCGTTTATGTAGTAAGTTACTCCTGCGGTATTCAGAAATAAAAAGTACAAAGTCAAACAAAGGCCAGCGACTGCTGTTTCTCGTTACGCTGTAATTGGCAGATCCATCCAAGGCATACACCGCTCTTGGTAGAATTATAGAAGTCAATAATTCTAGGCAAGTTCTTGTCACCAGAATTTCCAATTTTTGTACCATCATGGCGTAAAGTGGAAAAAAGGATAACATTCTTGGTCTTTTTTGGCATTTATTGACGCAACCATCATAATCACTTTGAAGGCAAACAATGAACTGAGACCTTCTCTGGTCTGGTCTCTGGTAAGTTGCTGAAATTTGTCTTTTATTTTTTCTGGCTGTCCCAAATTTATCATAAGAGGGCAGCTGGTCAACCAGTTATCGAAGGTAATGTTCCGATTTGTTCCTGTAGTATCAGTCGACAAGAGCGAATACTTTCAAACCATATTTCTCAGGTTTATTAGGAATGTACTGAAGGAATGACACCCGCCACCCGCCCCCGTGAATGACTCCAAACTTTTCATCGATTGCTAGGTATTTATTCGGTACATAGTGTGTCTTACAGTTAGTAACAAGATGGTCATATATATTATTATTATGGGTGCCAACTTGTCAATCTCTGTTGCGTTGTGCTCTATTCTGTATATTATCAAATCGAAGACACTGTAGCAAAATTTAAAATCTTTGTTGGTATTCCAAAGATCTGAGACGTTTTGTCGGTTTGCTTTATATAACCTAGTGAAATAGAATAAGCCTGCTTTGATTTTTTTCTTCTCAGTTTCCTTGACTGATTTGCATCATATTTAGGGGCTTTAGTTGATAATTTTACACGTACAACGAGCAATGTCATCCAGCATATCTTCTGTGAAAGAAATTTAACAACAATCAAGAGCGGTGGTCTTCTGTTGTGCGATTCTCCGCCCACCAGGTGCACGAATTATAATCAGATGTAGTTCTTACATTTCTATTAATTGGAAGTTTTATTTGGATTTATCTTTATTTATGAAATACCTGTTACCGCTGGCATTTGCATCTGCAACAATTTCACAAGAGTCAAGAGTCACAAGAAGGTACCCTTGCTTCTTCTCCCGTTTATACCTCTCTCGATTCCTCTCCTGATTCGCCATCTAATTCATTTCTTGCTTGTTCCGTTTCTTCTTCTGCATATTCTGTTTCTTCTCTTACTTCACCTTCTTCTCCTTAAGACTCATTATCTATAAAAGGTACCTCTCCAGAATCCCCGCCAAACTCTTCCCATGAATTTTTAAGCCTTCGCTGATCTTCTACGTAAGACATTGTAAGTTCTCCCTAAGGCATTGTAATTTCTTCTTAAGATTTTAGGTCTTCTAATTCTCTCTAAATCTAGCTTATAATTTTTATGATTTATTACCAATTTTGCACCTAATTTGTTTTCTCTTACTTGCTTTAAATGGTTTATCAATTGTTTCTGTATTTTTTATGCTTGTAGCATAAAACGTATGCTAGTGGTATAATAACAATTTGGTAAGTTAGGTGCGCTAAGCAGTGAGCTCTCATCCCTTTGACTTTTTTTGTATTTTGTATTCTTACATTATTAACTATTACAAAAAAAAAAACGTTAGGTAACGATAATATTAGCAATATTGTAAATGTAACCATGTTTTTATATATCCTCGGTCATTCGTATCTTTTTACTTGAGTTATTACATTATTATGTTTATATTTATATGTTATATTAAGTAAATTAATAATTATCCATTTTATTTCCATCTTGCGCTGCAGTATCGCGCCTAGTGGAATTCTCCTTGGGAACTGCATTGCAGGGTATGGATGGAATGACGTGCCCAGATGCCCATATACCTTAAAAATGGTCCTAAATGGGCTCACCCTCTATATATTTATTTACATATTTTTGTATTTACTAAAATGTATTTCTTCATTTATTTCTTTGTAAATAAATATAATTCTAGTTCTAGTTCTAGTTCTAGTTCTAGTCCTAATTCGAATTCTATGTCTAATTCGAATTCTAATTCGAATTCTACGTCTAATTCTACGTCTAATTCTACGTCTATAATTCTACGTCTAATTCTACGTCTAATTCTACGTCTAATTCTACGTCTAATTCTACGTCTAATTCTACGTCTAATTCTACGTCTAATTCTACGTCTAATTCTACTTCTAATTCTACGTCTAATTCTACGTCTATAATTCTACGTCTATAATTCTACGTCTAATTCTACGTCTAATTCTACGTCTAATTCTACGTCTAATTCTACTTCTAATTCTACGTCTAATTCTACGTCTAATTCTACGTCTATAATTCTACGTCTATAATTCTACGTCTATAATTCTACGTCTAATTCTACGTCTAATTCTACGTCTAATTCTACGTCAAATTCAAATTCAAATTCAAATTCAAATTCAAATTCAAATTCAAATTCAAATTCAAATTCAAATTCAAATTCAAATTCAAATTCAAATTCAAATTCAAATTCAAATTCAAATTCAAATTCAAATTCAAATTCAAATTCAAATTCAAATTCAAATTCAAATTCAAATTCAAATTCAAATTCAAATTCAAATTCAAATTCAAATTCAAATTCAAATTCAAATTCAAATTCAAATTCAAATTCAAATTCAAATTCAAATTCTACGTCGAATTCTACGTCGAATTCTACGTCGAATTCTACGTCGAATTCTACGTCGAATTCTACGTCGAATTCTACGTCGAATTCTACGTCGAATTCTACGTCGAATTCTACGTCGAATTCTACGTCGAATTCTACGTCGAATTCTACGTCGAATTCTACGTCTAATTCTACGTCTAATTCTACGTCTAATTCTACGTCTAATTCTACGTCTAATTCAAATTCAAGTTCAAGTTCTAATTCTAATTCTAATTCTAATTCTAATTCTAATTCTAATTCTAATTCTAATTCTAATTCTAATTCTAATTCTAATTCTAATTCTAATTCTAATTCTAATTCTAATTCTAATTCTAATTCTAATTCTAATTCTAATTCTAATTCTAATTCTAATTCTAATTCTAATTCTAATTCTAATTCTAATTCTAATTCTAATTCTAATTCTAATTCTAATTCTAATTCTAATTCTAATTCTAATTCTAATTCTAATTCTAATTCTAATTCTAATTCTAATTCTAATTCTAATTCTAATTCTAATTCTAATTCTAATTCTAATTCTAATTCTAATTCTAATTCTAATTCTAATTCTAATTCTAATTCTAATTCTAATTCTAATTCTAATTCTAATTCTAATTCTAATTCTAATTCTAATTCTAATTCTAATTCTAATTCTAATTCTAATTCTAATTCTAATTCTAATTCTAATTCTAATTCTAATTCTAATTCTAATTCTAATTCTAATTCTAATTCTAATTCTAATTCTAATTCTAATTCTAATTCTAATTCTAATTCTAATTCTAATTCTAATTCTAATTCTAATTCTAATTCTAATTCTAATTCTAATTCTAATTCTAATTCTAATTCTAATTCTAATTCTAATTCTAATTCTAATTCTAATTCTAATTCTAATTCTACGATGAAGGACTGAAATATGCAAATGCGTAAAAATTCATCTGTAATTGTATTGAAGATCAGAGCTTCACCAAGGCCTATTATTGTGCTTTACGAAGTGCAGATTTGAAAATTAATCTATAAAATGATAAGTGCTGCGTGACTTGCGATTTATTGAACTTCGCTTTAAAATGTAACAAAGGACAATCATAGAAAAAATATGGCTATGTATTATGTAGTATAGAAAATAATATTATTTTCCTTCAATGTTTTTTTATTATTTAACATATTTCCCTTCCGGTACTAATAATACAACTGACCTCAGAAAATACCTATAGTTTATGAAATATAATTGCGAATTCTCTTCACCGTTGAATATTTTGCATTCTTGACATTTCGACCATCATGCCGTGGTCTCTTTCTTCACGTTAAAAGAAGACCACGATAAGTTAGTCGAAAAGTTAAGAATTCTGAATATTTCATGTGGAAGAGAACCTGAAAACTCTTCTAAATACACATCAACTTATTATTATCATTATTATTATTTAATGAGTCCCCATTCACATCATTTGTGTAAAAAATACCAAGGAAGTATATATTTAGAAATTTAGAAATTTAGACGGAATATTGACTCTTATTTTATTATTAGTGCATATGCGTGTAAAAATATATAAAGAATTTGTTTTAAATACTGTTGGGGAAAACCTATAGTGATTAAATATCATCTGTCGCTTGTTAGTATAATCTTGCAAAAATTATACATATCAATCTTAAACTAAGCGGTATATACAACAAGATTCTTAAAATAGATTTATATCCATATGAATGATAATTATAGACTATACCATAACCGAATAGGTACCTATGTAACAACTAAGCAGTTGTTTCATATTATTTTGTAACAGGTAGAATATAATTTAAGAGAAAAACAGAGTTAAATCGAATTTAAAAGAACATTAGCAACTTTCAAAAATATAAAACTTTTTCCGTGTATTAAATTTCCAAAAATAAATATGTAGGTATATATTGACGTTTCAAATTCAAGCATACAAATGACGTATTCTCGTCTACGTCTCTATTGGTTAGAAGTTATCAGGTAATACACTCTTCTATACATTTTTGATGATTATTGGTTAATTTAAGACCAAGAATCCGTTATCAGTTAATGTGGATTTCGATGATATCCTGAGTTTGAACTGGAACGGCCGCTGCTGACGTCAGGTGGTACGTGGCGAGTTCATTATTATAATAGGTCATAGGATTGTATCGCCAAATCAACGAAATATGTAAAATTGTGTGCTGGAAAAAGTTTTGGCAAATTATGGTTTAGAATATAATAAAACATTATAGGTACATTATTTTTAACATTTTAACATAGTTTTCTAGCATTGGACCGAAGTTTGTAAAAAGTATCATGTTGCATTTGCAGCATGAGGCAGACGCGTGAGTTTCGAGCGGTTTCAGAGCGATAGACGTCAAAATAGCACTTTTTCGTTCACTCCTGATAATAATAATAATAATAACAGTCAAAAATCAATTTAGATTTGTAGTTTTAAAATATACATATACCGGGTGACCGTTGGATTATGCTCGTCCTTTTATCTTCTTAGTCTTAAAATATATGAATTCTAAACTTGGGCTAGTCAAATAACGTCCTAATTTATAAAACATTTCAAATGAATTGACTGTCGCTTCCTGTTCATCGAAAATGATACTAACTTCCGGCGAAACAGGAAGCGACAGAGAATAATTAGTTGAATCTGTTGAATTAACGCAAATATAGCCATTATTTGACGTTTTTAACAATTCTCTTTCTTTGCTTGATACGTAATGTTCATAAATGACTTTATTTAGGCTTTATACAAGCACAATAATAAAAAACAAATTTCAATAATTTGTATTTAGATTTTTTGAGTTTTGTAATTTTTAATTCAATTTTGATATCAAAAGGAGTCCAACAGATTTTATAATTGTAAGTTTTAGAGATGAAACATTGATATAAATGTGTCAGATTGGACATGTTTTTTATTATTGTGCTTGTATAAAGCCTAAATAAAGTCATTTATGAACATTATTTGACGTATTACAATTTGAAAATTCTATCTTGTAAGACCAGAAAATATATGGCCGAATGTAATCTCATGGTCACTCGGTATTATAATACTTTTCAATAACTTGGGCCTTCAGAATAAGTAATAATAATATCTAAGCTGTCAGTGTAACATAAAATTGTTGATTTTTATACAAAATAGTTCACGTACAATCTAAAGCAAATAAGAAACTAAATTAATAAATTCTAATAAATATCTCACAATATGTATTTGCTTTCTTAGATATTGTATCTTTTTACTACATTACTTCAAACCTTTCTGAAAATGGCGCAATTTTGATTTGATATTCAATATATTCTAAAATCGTGTTATTGATTTAGGTTACATTTCTGGATTGATTTTTGCACACCTTACTAACATCCCCGGAAGCGAAGTCTAAAGGTATGAGATTCCAATTATTCCAAATCTGCCTATTCAGATAGCATAGCGGTTATTCAAATATTCGTGAACCGAGTATTGTGAACAACCCATCTTTCAGAAAGCTACACCAAATTCCGGAAATGTTAATTTTCCTTAGCCCAAGCATTTTGTTTTTTAAATATGCCTGATGTCGTAGTGTTGTCACTTCAACCATAAAGTGGTTTTTAAGATAGTATCATCTAATTTAATAGCAACTGTATTTCTATTGGAGGAACGCCCTTTTTTTCATGATCGGCATGCATTATTGCATGAAGCGGTGAAATATTGAATGATTTAAAATTATTTTTCTCCTATTGTGTGACTTGATATCATATAATATCATATAGTGAATTTCTTTAATTCATTTCGAAATAACTCCATGATTTGATTTTCAATCATTTCTGTATTTGTCTGCTATGATTTTTACTTTTCCCAATTGCTGCTACTATTATCTTGAATTTTCTATATAATTTAACCAAATACGTTACGTGCAGTCTTTAAAATTTTAATATGTATATATCAATAACTAAGTCGTCAAATCAAAATCACCTCATAAATGATACGGTCTGTACTTACTAGACTGGACGAGAAAATAGTTTTCTGTCTAACATGACCCTTTATCATCAGTCATTTTACACGACGTATTGTAATGTAACCTCTCACTGTTATCAAAAATAATCATTCATTATTAATTTTACATATCAAGCGCAAGTTCAAGATCAACAAAGTGATAGAAAATTTCAAAAATGATTTCATCAAATTTCAAGAACCCTTCATAGGAGACTCACAGTATCATAATATAGGCCGTGACCAAACATAAGGAAGGTTATATAATTTCTTATATTGATTTTCACACATAATTTATTGTTAAGGTTAAAAAATATAATATAAGAGTGAGGTCGAGTAGTAAGAAACAAATTCATTATCTGCAAAACGTTTTGGGAAAATCGCTCGGACAGGTCGATTTTGATTTTATATTAGGCCTATTTTAAAAATATTCTTTATTCTACAAGGTGTCCCAAGAAGCTGTGCTATGATCAACTTTAATTTTTCAAATGGCAACCTCCAATTTTTCTGCAATTTCAAATTCCTTGTATAATTCTAAATATTTTCTATGGAATCAATATTTTCTATGGAAATCAATCGTTACGCTCGGTGGTGTAGTGGGCTAGAGCATGAGTGACAGGCTCTGACCACACTGCCTAGCTTTTTTTCTAAGGTTCATAGTTTTAGAGCTACAGAGTGTAGAGAGTAAGCGTTTTCGTTGGCAAATTTTATTTTTGAACAAAATTTCACGCTTCACCATTATTTGTTACTCCTTTCCACACCACCATGGAGTTTAGGGGTTTACGTTCAACCAAACATTTCCCCCCCGCACAAATGATGTCTTCACTGTTAGCATTCTCATCTTTGAATATTTGAATTCAAAAAATCACTGACTGAAAGTGATTCTTCTTGAGCAGGTTGAAAAAAACTTTACCTTTATTATAGAGACAAGACGTCTTGTCACTCAGTGATTTATTCAATTCAAATATTCAAATATAAGAATGCTAACAGTGAAGATATCATTTGTGCATGGGATAAATTTTGACGTTGACTAGTTGACGTTACCTATACCGGAATTTTTTATTTCTCTAATAGTTTCGCCAATTTTTAACCGATTTTAATTATTCGAAAACTAAATTATAACTAAAAGATCACGTTATGAGGTAATATAAATATATTTTAATTATTATTAAAATTGTAGATGGCGTTAGTCATCAAACTTGGGCCTTCTTTAAGATCGGCTGGAACTTTTTTTGCTAAATAAACAATGAAAAGATTGAGGAAGTATAATAGAATAAACATTTGTGAATATTTTAAGACATCAAACACTAAAATCGACCAGTTGGTTCCTAAGATATAGTCCGTGACATAAAACCGTTTTATCACAATTTTGTTGCTATTCTATGCCACTCATCTAAACACCAATATTTATTTCAGTCAAAACGGCATTTAAATATATTTATATTACCTCATAACGTGATCTTTTAGTTATAATTTAGTTTTTGAATAATTAAAATCGGTTAAAAATTGGCGAAACTATTAGAGAAATAAAAAATTCCGGTTTTTTTTGGACCACCTGGTATGATCTGCTCTAACAACCTTTTATTAAATCTAAAAAAAAATAAAAAATTCACATTAGCCTCTTTGCCTTCTACAAGCGATGCTGCACAATATCATTATTAATGGATCTACCGTCAAGTTCAATTATGGTACAACAAATCGAGAAATGCAACTGATTGGGGATCGGAGAGTAGTAAATTTGGTTCTACTCCAATACTTATGATGAAAGATCGTGCACCTGAAGTTTTATTAAAATGCTTTTCATGTAAATGTAAAAAAGGATGTGGAACATGCAATTGCAGAAAGGCAGTCTTGAAATGTTCGATTATATGCGCCACTTTCTCACTTTACAAATGCCATGCAGATGATAATGATGATGATCATGTAGAAAGAGGAAAATTCTCAGGAAGATTCCAAAATCTTTGACGAACTATAAATTCTTTAACATGAATTGATCCAACACAACCGGATTCATCAGTGAATACTGGGAGAAAAAGTCAAAGTATTAATCATCTTCAACGACATAATAGGTGTGTTTGGTGACTCAGTCCAGAACGTCCCGAACTAAAAGTTACAACTTCCCACTGTAGTTTTAAAATAAATATCACTTTGACAACAACTATCAAACGTAAAAATCCCGAGTGTACATGTTTGTACATCGAACAAAATAGTTTTTAAAGTTCTAGCAATTCGGGTTCAATTTATATAATTCGCTGACTTTAGTCCAGGACGTTCTGAACTGGGTCACCAAACACAGCTACTGCTTCGTGGATTATGCCTACTAGGGATACCATGTTAAAAAAAACGCGCCCTAAGCTCTACTTCTATGGTGGTGTAGAAAGGAGTAATCAGTAAGGGTAAAAAATTAATAAACAGCAGGAAGTTTTGTTCAAAAATAAAATTTTCCGAGAAATTGACGAAAACGCTTAATTCTCTAAAACTCCAAAACTATTAGCCTTAGAAAAAAAGTTTCGAACAAAAAATGTAGAAAATCGCACTCTACATTTTTTTTTTATAATTGGGTCATTATATCGACGTATCTCGCACAGGTACCGAGATAATCGCGAAAAAGAGATTTTCCACCCCTTAAAACCAATATGGCGGAAGAAGCGGCACCCTCTCAAGGTCGAATACTTGGGATTTTAACAACTTACCTACATAAATAATGGTACCAAATATAAACATTCCTATACCTTTTGCAAGCTGAAGCTATTTCTTACCTAACAGTTGGGTAATTTTTTAGACGTTCTAGGTCTGTCTTGAATTGCTACTGTATATAAAAGGTCATAACCTTTTATATACAGTAGCGATTCCAGTTCAATATTGGTGACTTCAAGGCATCTTCATCATGGCTTTCATCAGGTATCGGATTTTCCGTAAGTATTATGGTGAGAGCTGCTAACTGCTGTGCAGCAATATTTACAACTATATGGCAGACCTTCCATATTTTTGTGTGATATGACTTGTTGACGCATGCATTTAAAAATGGTTTTATTATCTAAAAATTGCCTCACAGCCATCTAAAAAGTGCTTAAAGCTATCTAATAGCTATTTATTAAAAAATTATGGATTCTCCAATTAATTTCCAGTTACAATATCAAAATTATTGACAAAAAATACCCGATTCATTATTATTTTTAGAAATGTCTCCTATGTTATTTTCAGAGATACATCCGTTACCTTCTTATACTCGCCATTGTTGTTGATTAAATGAGTGTTAGTTGCTAAATATTTTAAATCCATAATATATTGATCCATTTTAGATAGTGGCAAGATATAATAAACTACTTATAAACTATAGTTAGTAAAATATTAAATAAACAACATTAATCTTCAAACTACTTGTGACTAACGAAAAATAACTAAGTAATAATTGTATAATACCTATTTATTTGTTATTGCTTTTTTTATAGGCGATGGAAAAGTATTATCAGTAGAGTTCTTCTTGAACCCTGGATTGAAGGACAAACAGAAATAACTTGTAGTAGTCCTAGTTAATTTTCTTATCTATGTTTTCTGTTTTGATAAATGAATCAGATTTTATTTCCTTCCTTTTTTCTATATTTACACTTATTTTACTACCACCTTAATCTGATATTATAAATTGAGGTTCTGTGTTGAATTTAAATAATTTTATGTTGATTGTGTTCTCTTTTTGTATTTGTCTCCTCTGTGTTCTTGTCTTTTAATTGTTCGTGTGTAAATATTTCTCCATTTATTATTAGTTAATTTTTAGATATCTTTCCTTGATGATCTTTTTCTTTTGTTGCTTCCCAGCTCTTCACTCTAGCCGAAGAGTCTCGGCGAGTGTCTTGGGCGAGGCAACGAACCAGGAGCGCTACCATCCACACTCTCGAGTACTGTAGGTGTTTCACTTAATTTATTTAATTTATGACGTAACACGTGTTTACTGAACCGGCTCTAAGCTCAACTAATGCAAACAGTGTTGCCCGAAAAATATCTAGTATTGTACCTACTAGATTTTCATTAAAATTGTACTATAAATTTGACTAAAACGTAATAGATTTTGTTTTAATTCCAGTTATTCGCCAATTTCACAATATAGTTTTTTTTAAAGGACCAAAAAGCTGAACACCGCTTCGCTCCTTAATTTCTTTTTAATATTTTTAATAATACTGCGGTAGAGAACCACTATTATTACTACAAACTAGCTGTCGCATATTTATTCAATGATGATGATGTAAAGAGCTTTGACCAGTTGCGATCTGCGATTCAAACGGACATCTATGGACCCAAGACGCAAGTTAATGCATATATCAAATGGAGTAAGGGTGGCAGCGAGCGGAGGACTGACTTGACTCACTTCATAGCGATATGAAGTTAAGCAACAGCTATCGCGTTCAGTACTTGGATGGAGACTATCCACGGAACGACGCGGTCTCGTTTCCCTACTTCTAGCGGCTTGTATATCAGCTATATCGCAGAAGCAATACAACTGTAGGCGAGAGGTGTATTGAGGATATACCATCCTTCGGAGAGGATGTAAAGCAGTCGGTCCCTTGTCTATTAAATGTTAGGCAAGTAAAAAATCCCTACTCTTAGTAAGATAAGAGGTTCAGCAAAATTTCCAGGTTGGGGGTTGCTCGTCTACTGGCGTCGGTGATAGGCCCTGGTAGCGGAAATAGGCCGACATTAAATAAGTGAATAAAAAAAAATGGAGTAAGACGTTGAAAAAAAATATATTTTTAATTCAACAGGTAAGAGGAGGGATGGTTTGGAGAAAAAAACGTACTGAGGAGAGACAGGGTCAGCCGAGGCGAGCGTGCCATCCACACTCTCGCGCTCGGGTCACCTCTCCTTGTCTCGGCGAGTGTGAAATGCCGGCATGATAACGTGTATGCACATTACTAGAAATAAATTGATCATTACGAAGACGTACTTCAAAATTTTAAAAATTTACCTCTAGCAAGAGGGTTACAGCTACGTTTCCTACAGACATACCAGATATTTTTCACTTTTATTGGAACACTCTGTAGGAATTTGCAATTTAAGAATTTTAGTATCAAACCAAAACCGAACAGAACCGAATGATAACCTAGTTCATTCACTTGCCAATTTATGTAACTTCTATTCGACATCGTGATGGTATTTTTGATCCTAGATTATTTACAGGTATTTCAATGGATATAGCTCAGCAGAAATGGGCTGTTCAGTGTTCATATAACCACAAGCATCTTATTCATGATCATTAAGTACTAAATATCACAATTTTCAAACATCAAGTTATCAGATATTCTTCGTGCGTCAAGTAACAAAATTGTTGAATTCGTTGCTTAAGCATACCATCCCTGAGCACTATTCTCCTAATCATTATAGATACCTATAGTAAAAATTAAAAATTTGCTTTCGCATTTTAAGCCACTAAAAATACAGGGCGAACCCCAACTTATTTATTTTCTTTTAAAGAATGGCCTTAATGGTAATTCCAGATCCAGAAAATTAAAGAAATATACTAAGTGGTTTTCAAGTAAAAAAATTCATGAAAACACCAAATATTTTGAGAGCTTTAGCAACTGACCTATACCTTTGCAATTTCAAAGAATTTTGATAAACAAAACATGTTGGTCACATCATAAGTGACTCGCTAGAGACGACATGGGTTCTCAAAAGTTCAATATCGACGCTGTCTTTTTTATATTTTTTTGTTCATAATTCGTGTTACAAATATCAACAGAAGCCCCCCTTAAAAGGAGTTAAATAAGTTGGGGTCACCCTGTATATGTATAAACTGGATTCTAGGTGAAGACATTGATTTCCAGCATTTTTAATCTTCCTCCTTTCATTTTTATTATTGTGATTTGTGAATTATATCTAAAAAATTTTAATTATTTGAAAGAAAATCAACATTTGTGCCTTATTTCAAAGGCATATTTAGAGAACGAAAGAAATAATATATTTAAAAATAAAATAATAAAATTAACATTTCAATTGATATTTATGGTACAAAATTTTAATTTTACCCAGTTCGTTTTTTAGTATAGGTTACCACATTTTTCTTAATTCAGAAGTATTAAAGATTATAACAAATTAATGCAAATGAAAATCTACACTTATCAACCGAAAACACTTCAGTGGAGATTTGCATTAATTTGTTACAAAATGTTCAAATCTTCACTGAAGTGTTTTCGGTTGATAAGTGTAGATTAAGTAACCGATCGGGTACCTCTAGCTCCTATAAATACCGGCCCGAGAAAAAATCAGCAACGCATTTCTCCTTCTGAAACCAGGTAAGACTTAACCATTTATTTATTTATTTATCACTATTTTATTTATTTATTTATCACTATTTAATATTTATTATTTATTTATTATCACTATTTAATATTTATTTTGTGTGCTATAAATTTTATATTTTTTCACATATTTGTATAGAAGACCTTCTTGAAAGTAAGTAAGTTCTCAAATTCCAAAAATAAAATTTGAACAAAGCACGTTTAGAGTCTCGGATATATATTTCTTTAAAGAACAACCTATATATTTTTACACTATTCTTGTCAAAATTTATGATATTTATTATTTATATTTTTGCATTAGATTATTAAAAATTTTATAAAACTCTAACTCATTATATAATATTCTAGCTTGGTGCGGTTGTTTGAAACAAAATAATAACAACAATGTATAACTGTCAAAAGCAAAATTAAAAGCAAGTAAAATAGTAACCTTTCAAGTTTTAGATAGTGTAGAGAATGGGATTAGAATGATAAAGTGAATCACATTGTATATTGTAGCCAAAACGGGTCTAGAGTCTCCATATTTTTCAATAAATAAGACGGTGGCTGAGTCATCTACTTACTCACGTATCAATGAAAATACACATTTTACAACTTTATTTGGGTTTCTTACAAGCTAGACTTTCATAATCTAATCATAATAAAAATATCCAATTTGATGTTGATGTTAATGTGTAATTATAACAAAAGTATCCATTTTTATCCATTTATGATTAGATTAAATATGAAAGTCTAATTTGTAAAAGACCTAAGCAAAGTTGTAAATAATGTGTATAAAGCAAAGAAAGTAAAATAATTTGTATATTTGTTTTCAAATCGTCAGTATGTTCCCGAGGGGTGTATTGCTTAAATTTTTGTCTTATTAATTTTTAGTTCGAAAATGAAGACGTTACTTATTCTGTTTATCGGGTGTGTGGCATACACACAGGCTGGTACCTACACCGATCGTTTCTTGGCCCAATATAAAAAACTTCACGATTCGGGAAATGGATATTTCTCCAAAGATGGAATCCCATACCATTCCATTGAAACATTGATGGTAGAAGCCCCTGATCACGGTCATGAAACCACTTCTGAAGCCTTCAGTTACTACATTTGGCTAGAAGCTATGTATGGTGCCATCAGTGGTGATTTCTCATCATTCAACACAGCGTGGGACATAACGGAAAAGTATATCATTCCCACCTCTGCTGATCAGCCTAGTAACAGCAATTATAATCCATCATCACCAGCCACATACGCCCCCGAAAAAGACACTCCTAGCGAATATCCATCACAGATAGACTCTAGTGTACCTGTTGGTCAGGATCCTCTTTATCAAGAACTGGTCAGTGCTTACGGCACTTCAGATATCTATGGCATGCATTGGCTATTAGATGTCGATAATATATATGGATTTGGAAACACCCCAGGTGAGAAAACGTTACGGTATTTTTTAATGAAAAGATCCTTATGTTTATGTTAAAATTAATAGGAGGAGGATGCGAAACTGGACCGGGAAATTCACCATCATACATTAATACCTTCCAGAGAGGACCAGAAGAATCTGTCTGGAGAACTATTCCCCAACCTACATGCGATTCGTTTAAATATGGTGGCCCCAATGGTTTCTTGGATCTCTTCATAGGTATGTTTAATTTTTGATATGTAACACGAAAATAACAAATCATGAATGATTAAAATTGTAGAATAAAACAATAGTAACGGAGTTATTATCTAAAAAGGTATTAAACTTATTTTAGGTTACCGTTTTGTTGGAAAATGCAGTTTCACTTTTGGTTTAAATTACCGATTTAAATATTAAATACTAATTTTAGGTGACAATAGCTACGCACAGCAGTGGAAGTATACCAATGCTCCCGATGCCGACGCTCGAGCTATTCAAGCAGCCTTTTGGGCCGTCCAATGGGCAGAAGAAGCAGGCCAAACTGGAGCAATTTCGAACACTCTTTCAAAGGCCGCAAAAATGGGTGACTACTTGAGATACGCATTGTTTGACAAATATTTTAAGCAGATTGGAAACTGTGTTGGAGCTAACTCGTGCGCCGCTGGAAGTGGTAAAAACAGTGAACATTACTTATTGTCATGGTACTATGCTTGGGGAGGTGCCCTTACGGGTGGTTGGGCCTGGCGTATCGGAGATGGAGCAGCTCATTTTGGTTACCAGAATCCATTAGCTGCATATGCTTTATCTAATGTGGCAGCCCTCAAACCCAAAGGATCGACCGCTGTTGCAGATTGGCAGAAATCTTTGGATACACAGTTGAGCTTCTATGAGTTCTTACAAACACCAGAAGGAGCATTCGCTGGTGGCGCTACCAACAGTTGGAACGGTCGATATGATACCCCAGATTCCGACCTTACAGCACATACTTTCAACGGTAAGTATCAAGACTACCAAGTGATGTTCTGTTTAAACATCACAAATTATGCCCTTTGAACACCACGACTGTATTAGGGAATGTATATCCACTAAATGTGTCTTTGAAAGTGTAAATGAGGGATTACCAAGATTTGGCTTAATGATAATAAGATATTTATGTTGATCAAATAGTATACTGAAATAAATAACGAAACATGAGCCAAATTTTGTGGAGTATACATATTTCAAAGTATTTTGGGCGTGAAAATAGAATAACCTTAGTTCTTTTTATACGATTATTTCACATAAACCCAGTTTTAATAATAAAGATTTCTTTCATAAAAATTGTTTATTGAAAAGAATATATACTTTATCGTAGAATATGTAAAATGCAATCAATGTTAATATCAAATATTTTACTTTACAATTTAAATATTCCTACTACCTACTAAGTTTTTAATTTTTCTTGCAGGTATGTTCTACGACTGGGAACCCGTATATCATGATCCACCATCAAACAGATGGTTTGGTATGCAAGCTTGGTCTTTGGATCGGTTGGCTCAATATTACTATGTTACTGGAGATTCAAAAGCTAAAACTCTTTTGGACAAATGGGTTTCCTGGGTCTTACCTAATATCAAAATAAATGGCAACACATTCCAAATTCCTGATCAATTGGCATGGACCGGAGTACCTGAAGATAACCTACATGTATCTATTACGCTTTATGGCAGTGATGTTGGTACCGCTTCTGCTACTGCACGTACCTTGGCTTATTATGCTGCCAAATCTAATGATGCTGATGCAAAATCTACTGCTAAAGCATTGTTGGATGTGATCTGGGAGAACTACCAAACATCAAAGGGAGTCTCTGCTGAAGAGACACGTGAGGATTACTCTCGTTTCAACGAACCCGTATATGTCCCAAGTGGATGGACAGGCACTTACCCCAATGGAGATACCATTGATTCTTCTGCTACTTTCATTTCACTCCGTTCGTTCTACAAGGACGACCCAGATTGGCCCAAAGTAGAAGCTTTCTTGAACGGAGGAGCTGCACCCACATTCACTTATCATCGTTTCTGGGCTCAAGCTGATGTTGCTCTAGCACAAGGAGCTTATGGACTTCTCTTCAACGAATAAATTACCACTCCTTCACTACTGTAAATTGTCATTTAACTATACTGTTTTATAAATACGAAATAAAAAAATAAATATATAAATTAAATTAAACATTGTATTTATAATTTTTTTCCTAATAACAAAAAAACTACCAAATTAAATATTATAATAATGCTACCTGTGTGCACACTTTGGCCTTAGGCTATTCTTTCACTTAACGCACTGGTAATAGTACAATGACTTGTATAAATGCAGGTATGGGTGACTAAATGCATTCACTATATGAGAAAAATATATATAATAATAATAATAAATATATAGTTTGGGATATAATACACACAAGATATTTGTATGAACAATAATTAGATGGTATCATTTAGGTGTTGTGCAAAGTGAGAAATAATATGGAATCCGATGATAACATATAATGTAATGCATTAAAAAAGTTCTGCAATTAGTAATTTTTTAATTATTTTACAAAATGGTCTGATTATTTATTAAAGTCTATCGTAAATTTTACCAACTTTAACATGCGACAAATTTTGTTTATATTTCTATATTATTATATTGGAAAGCAATCGTTCTCATAAATATTTGTCACATATGAAATGGATTCTTTAGAAATTAAATTATCAATGGAATATAAAAGTATTTGGAGTAATCTTTGTCGTTCAGTATAGAGTTTGTTTTAAATGTTAGTCAGTGGGAAATAATTTTGTCACGAGTCTTGACTTTTTGATGAACCAGATGTTTATACCTTACGTGGTTTGTCTATTATCATTTTGGACTTTAAAGTGATGCTACTAGACCCTGGTATATCATCATCTATTCTTCTCACAGCTTTTTATTTTTCTTTGATTTAGCTTTGTTCTAGTTCCTTTGTTTGCGTTGAAATATCATTGACTGACTTTTGTTTAAGCCATAGTATTGATGCAACACTTGCACTTGAATACTATGTATTTATCTGTCTATATTTATGCTTCATTATGCAGCTGGTATTCTGATATAACTTTTCATTTTAAGTGATACCTTGTCTGATGGAATAAATTCTGGCAGCACCAAAACCGTTGACTTTTTCCGAAAATTTTTAATTTAAACAAAGACTAAATCTGTTCTTATTCTCACCTTCGACGAAATATTGCATGTCTTACTTACCCCCCAGATAACGTTCTATGGTTATGGTTTTGCAATTTCAAACAGACTGTTTTTTAATTGCATATCTTTAACTCATTCACAAATTTAACCTATCGTAATCTTAAAAGGTAATTATTTTTTTCCAAATTTATTGAGCAATCTCTCAAATATTTAAATTTTTATCTTTATTTTATCTGTGTTTTTAGTTTTTTTAATTTTAGTTAATAGATAACAATAAAAATATGGTAATTTTTTATTTTGAACTTCTATATTATAGTTTTAACACACGACATATTTTTAAACACGTCCAACTGCCCAAGATATCCAAATGACGGTAAATGCAAGTATTCATAAAAAATGGTAAAAATCCGAAAACAGAAAAATCTAAATTAACATGAAAATATATTGTTTCAAAAGGTTCACAATTTTTTTATAATTATCTTATAATAAGCATGTTCATCATCGACTCCTTATATAGAAAATGATGAAATTCCGTCTTTACGACATAACGAAGAACAGTAGAACTAAAGAGTTCTTAGGAGAGTAAATCTTTTTTTGCATGTCGATCGCTAATGCAACAGGGAACTTGCGTAGTGTTGCTACAGCTGCTATGTATTGTATTAGATATTATTGTCAGGATTAGAGTTTGAGGGAAGACAGACTTCAGGAAAAATTTGTACACATACTGAGACTAGTTTAATAAATATTTAATTATTAATTTTGCTTTCATTATGCATTAACAGTACCTATTACCTTTCTGATACACGTTCCATTTCTTGCTTAAACTGCTTCCTGGCGACCCAAAAAATTCATGTACAAATAGCTAATACATAGGTACCTACAGTTAGAAATGCAAAAGATGCAGCATCATAAATATTTTCCGTGTTTTTTAAAAACAAATCTAAATACATTATCAGTAACAAATCAATTTAGGATCTTTATCATTTCACGATAAAGCCCCACATAATCAAAAGTCTCGTCCTCATATCTAAACCAACTGCTAACTAAAAATGTATGACTAAATCACTTTTAAACAAAGGTATCTGCATTAAATCAGTAACGATAAACGATCACTAAACAAACAGTTAAGGTCTATCTTAATATACTAAATATAATAATAAACATTTGGTGGTTCTACATAGGTATAAATAATTGTATGACACTTTCGGATTGTATTGAACCCTTTGCTGGGAATCAATCCGATGGCGACTCTTTCCCACAAACCTGGTTGACATTCAGGAGGTCATTTAACTCCTATACAGAGCAGTTGGAACAGCGAGTTCTATTCAAGGAATAGCGAAACATTTATTAATATAGACCACGTTCCTACCATAGAAAAACTTCTCAATAACTTAGCTTTTAAGCCTTAAACTTTTGTACGTGCTATGGATGATATCATGCTACAAGCTAAGAATAACTTTCTACATATCTAATACTAAACTGACAGACCACACAGCCTTAATATGAAATATAAGAAGTAAGTGTGCATTGAGATATTTCGCAACCGATTCGATTCAAGGGTATTATTCCACGTAAGTTATAATAAAAGAATATTGTTACCGTCAAAGTTCAAGTGAATCATCTACAGTGTTTTTAACCCGTAAAATTTGTTTATTTAATTAAGGTGACCTACCCCTTTAAACCTGAATTGATAGATCAGACCGGATATTCATTCCCCTCTACCAGCCTACGCAGGAAGCAAGATGATCAGTGGATCAAGGTATTCAAGCATAAGCACCTGTGCATTTTCGACGCTTGAGACAGCACTCTGCTCTATCAATCAGAATGTAAACAAAAATTTAATTATCCATCGACAGATTGCCCATCACCGCAGAAGATATAAAAGCTTAACTGATATCAGAGAGCCAAGATCCAGCCTCATCTGTCCAACCTCTTTAATAACAGCAACCAGCTACATTGGCGAACGTATCCTAGAGGAGTTACAAGACGCAGAGGATCGTATCACAATATTCTGAAATCAGGCTACATTGCACGAACCGCAAGAGAATGTATTACCGCCTGAAATAATCCATACAATTCATTCTTCCATTCCCTCATTATTTCATTCCTTCTATCCTTCATTCCTTCATTCCTTCATTCCTTTATTCCTTCATTCCTTCATTCCTTCATTGCTTCATTGCTTCATTTCTTCGTTCCTTCGTTCCTTCATTCCTTCATTCCTTCACAACTTCAGTCCTTCACTCCTTCACTCCTTCAGTCCTTCACTTCTTCACTCCTTCATTCCTTCATTCCTTCATTCCTTCATTCCTTCATTCCTTCATTCCTTCATTCCTTCATTCCTTCATTCCTTCATTCCTTCATTCCTTCATTCCTTCATTCCTTCATTCCTTCATTCCTTCACTCCTTCACTCCTTCACTCCTTCACTCCTTCACTCCTTCACTCCTTCACTCCTTCACTCCTTCACTCCTTCACTCCTTCACTCCTTCACTCCTTCACTCCTTCACTCCTTCACTCCTTCACTCCTTCACTCCTTCACTCCTTCACTCCTTCACTCCTTCACTCCTTCACTCCTTCACTCCTTCACTCCTTCACTCCTTCACTCCTTCACTCCTTCACTCCTTCACTCCTTCACTCCTTCACTCCTTCACTCCTTCACTCCTTCACTCCTTCACTCCTTCACTCCTTCACTCCTTCACTCCTTCACTCCTTCACTCCTTCACTCCTTCACTCCTTCACTCCTTCACTCCTTCACTCCTTCACTCCTTCACTCCTTCACTCCTTCACTCCTTCACTCCTTCACTCCTTCACTCCTTCACTCCTTCACTCCTTCACTCCTTCACTCCTTCACTCCTTCACTCCTTCACTCCTTCACTCCTTCACTCCTTCACTCCTTCACTCCTTCACTCCTTCACTCCTTCACTCCTTCACTCCTTCACTCCTTCACTCCTTCACTCCTTCACTCCTTCACTCCTTCACTCCTTCACTCCTTCACTCCTTCACTCCTTCACTCCTTCACTCCTTCACTCCTTCACTCCTTCACTCCTTCACTCCTTCACTCCTTCACTCCTTCACTCCTTCACTCCTTCACTCCTTCACTCCTTCACTCCTTCACTCCTTCACTCCTTCACTCCTTCACTCCTTCACTCCTTCACTCCTTCACTCCTTCACTCCTTCACTCCTTCACTCCTTCACTCCTTCACTCCTTCACTCCTTCACTCCTTCACTCCTTCACTCCTTCACTCCTTCACTCCTTCACTCCTTCACTCCTTCACTCCTTCACTCCTTCACTCCTTCACTCCTTCACTCCTTCACTCCTTCACTCCTTCACTCCTTCACTCCTTCACTCCTTCACTCCTTCACTCCTTCACTCCTTCACTCCTTCACTCCTTCACTCCTTCACTCCTTCACTCCTTCACTCCTTCATTCCTTCATTCCTTCATTCCTTCATTCCTTCATTCCTTCATTCCTTCATTCCTTCATTCCTTCATTCCTTCATTCCTTCATTCCTTCATTCCTTCATTCCTTCATTCCTTCATTCCTTCATTCCTTTATTCATTCATTCCTTCATGCCTTCATTCGTTTATTTGTTTATCCGTTTATTCGTTTATCTGTTCATTCATTCATTCGTTCATTAGTTAAGTCGTTCATTTGATCATAGAATGAATCATTCATTATTTATAACAAAGGACAAATTTCCTAAATTTACAGTTATAAAAGGCTCCTAATGTATTTTCAGTCAAAATATCTAATCCGATATTCACTGTAGATAGATAGTGTCATGTATTCTAAGCGATTAAAATAAAAATGAATTCTTTTAAAATTAAATAAATCAAAATTATGTTAATATGAAACCTCCTTCCGTGAATAAAATCCGACGAAGGACTTACTTAGCAAACCAAATGTGCTAAAACATAAAAGGCTTTAAATGATAAGAGTCTTGGAAACAAATCTTTCTCAGGTAAACACCTGCAACGAAACAGCAATAAATTGACAAAATTACTTCTCACTGACTAACATTTAAAACAAACTCTATACTGAACGACAAAGATTACTCCAAATACTTTTATATTCCATTGATAATTTAATTTCTAAAGAATCCTTTTCATATGTGACAAATATTTATGAGAACGATTGCTTTCCAATATAATAATATAGAAATATAAACAAAATTTGTCGCATGTTAAAGTTGGTAAAATTTACGATAGACTTTAATAAATAATCAGACCTTTTTGTAAAATAATTAAAAAATTACTAATTGCGGAACTTTTTTAATGCATTACATTATATGTTATCATCGGATTCCATATTATTTCTCACTTTGCACAACACCTAAATGATACCATCTAATTATTGTTCATACAAATATCTTGTGTGTATTATATCCCAAACTATATATTTATTATTATTATTATATATATTTTTCTCATATAGTGAATGCATTTAGTCATCCATACCTGCATTTATACAAGTCATTGTACTGTTACCAGTGCATTAAGTGCCTAAGGCCAAAGTGTGCACACAGGTAGCATTAATATTGTTTAAATGTTATTTGTGGCATTTCATAAATTATTTCTTTCCTTTTCTTTTTTGGGATTTATTACCACATTACTCGATATTCCTATCCAAAAAATTCGATTTATCTAAAAAATATTCAAATTAACCAGTTTAAAATTGGGAAATAACCTCTACGCCTTTGACGTAATGTCAGAGGATCAGTTAGAGGGTGTTTTTTGACAACTAATAGGAATTAAATTAATACAAAAATACTGCGCTGACATTTCGAAAACTATATCCGTTTCCTTTTTCAAAGTTTAGCCTTTAGATTTTTATGTAACGTGTAGAATAACACGGCATAAAATAAAAATTGTTTATATCATTTCCATAGATACGTACCATAGAAATGTTGAAAAATATACTAAATAATACGCACATTTAGTGCGCGTCATATAAGTCATGTAATGTCAAAATTGGATGCAAACAATTTATGAATTTATAACATCTACTGATATAAACACGTGTAATTTTGTAACATTGATCAAATAAACTGTATTTATTTATAAATACCCATTTGCAAGGTATGTACTCTTGTACATACCTTGCTATTTTATTTTTGTTTATAAATTTAAATCTTTATTATATTACGTTATATTGATAACAGGTTATAAAATACTGGTAAATCAATCATATACATACCTTTTTAGTGCTTAAATATTTTTATTTAATTAAATTATTATCGCTTTTACTAACTTCAAACATTGTTTGCATCCAATTATCTGTCAGATGACGTTTTCACTAAATGAGCGTATATTAATTTTATTGAGTTCTTCTCTCAACATTGGTAACCAAGTTGAACAAAATTCTGCCGAACAATTTGATACGCATTTATCTTCATTAAGTAAAATTATTGCATATACTTTGTTTCTTTTTTTTGTTGTCTGCTTCTTTGGTCAAAATTTTTGCTGAATCCCATTTTATCCTGTGATCGATTTCCCAAGCATGTTCACAAATTTTGGATTTTTCAAAATCACCTTTTCTAATGTAACTTTTGTGCTCGCCTAATCGTACATTAAGTGGTCTAGATTATTCACCCACATAATGTTTATTACACTCGCACGGGATACTGTATATACAATTTTTTGAATTTTGTTCAGGATTTAATGGTTTCGTTTTTGTCAATATGGATCTTAAAGTATAATGGTTTCGTTTTTGTCAATATGGATCTTAAAGTATTATTTGTTTGAAAAATTGTTCTAACGCCAAATTTTTTACCGACACGACGTAATTTCTCAGATAAACCTTTTATATATGGAATTAATGTCGAATAATGATATTCTGGTTTTGGTTGCACCAGATTGTTAACTCTATTTTCAATGTTCATGAAAGTCTTATCAACAAATTCTTTCGGGTATTCATTATTAATTAAAATTTCCCTGACAAATTGCCTTTCATGTTTGAATATTTCATCATTAGAAGAAATTATTTTTGCCCTATCATACAAACATTTTATAACACCTCTTTTAACGTCCAAAGACTGGTTTGAGTTAAAATTTAAATATCTGTTAGTGTGAGTCTTTTTTCGGTAAACGCTAGTTTGAAAATTATTATTATTGACTTTTAACATTGGAAATGTTTTTGTTTTCGTATAGGGGGTTGAAAATCAGTTTCATGTTGCATATTATGAAGCATGCCTTTATAGAAACAGTGGCGACAACATAGTGACCAATTTTTGATTGGTTGTCTAAATCGCGTGGTACCGGCAGTCATGTTATTATTTTTTTATGAGCGTCTTCTTGTCGAGAAAATCCCAACGGCTATATCTCGTTGCGATTCTTTGAATATTTAAAAAGTTATTAGCGTTCCAATACCCCATGTCGAAGAGTTTTGTAAATTTTGCGAAATTAAAAAGGCCGAATGCGTGCGCAGAGCCTTCCAAATTTCATGCACGTGCAGGGCTTGTCAAAACTTTAAAATTTTTCGTTAACGTCACAAATGTCACTTTTTAGTTAGGATCTGCTGACCACAAAATCGCAGCTGGACCGCACAATTCACGATGTACTTTCAAGTTGGACTTTCGAGCTTCGATTTATTGCCAGAACGGCGGCCCGGCGGCCTGTTTTCGTTTGGAAATAAGGTTTAGAATTTTCGTGTTTTCGCAAAATTCGCCAAAAAATCCATAGTGCGTCCGATAGATTACACCTTATAGTCGATCCAGCGAAATTTAATGATTTCTTAATATCTGTCCTAGGACGGAACCGATTACAGTTTCGGACTCGGGACAATTTTCTGTTTCTCGATAGTGCCTTTCCTTCACTATGACATTTAGTTGTATCGAGTATTGTATCCAAGTAAGAAACTGCATGTTTCAAGAGCAGGATTAAACAAATGTTTTTCGTCCTAGTAGGGTGTCGAAAATCAGTTTCATGGCAAAATGATGTAACGCGTGAGATTTCAGCGGTTTCAGAACGGTACACTTTTTCGTTCACTCCTCTTGAGCCTAAAATCAGAGCGTGACCGTGCAATTCACGATGTAGTTCTAAGTTCGACCCTTTACCTTGGATTTCTTACCAAAACAGCCTCTCGGAAATTCGTTTGGAAATAGTATTTGAAGTTTTCCTTTTTTTGCAATTTTTTCAATTTTGTCAATGACTTGCAATTTGACAAATCATAGGGGTGGATTTAGGATCGGGGTTGCTCTGGCGGGTTGCCGATATCTGATTTGTACGTATTACCGAGTGTTAGACTAGGTTTGAGTGCCATTACTTTAACATGAGGTAGATTAAGCAAAACTAAACAAAGAAATTTATCGCTACGTTAGAAAAGTCACGCTCAACAATCTCCAAGACAACTTAACATCGAGAAGCACGTCGAACAGCTTATTTCCTTTTGTCCCGTCGAAATATGTATAGCCGAAAACCATATGTAACTTAAAATTTTGTCGTTTTTCGCAATTTACAAAGATAGCGGTGATTTGAAGCAAAATAAAATATATGTTCAACTCCTCTCTCAATGCCTGATCCAATGGCACATCACACGGTTACAGCACATGCAAAATGTACAGAAATTAATCAAATAGGAAAGAAAATTGCGAAAACTCTATACCGAGCTCTATACTTATTATTTATGTAATTTGAAGGTGGATTTTTATGCATCCACATTGTACGACGTATGTTAACACGTGAAAACCAAATTTAGGCAAAATTCAGTAATCGTAGCCCTCCCTCAAGAAAAGTTTTTGTCAAATGATATAAACGAAACCCGATTAATTTCAATGTTGCCAAAAATTCTTTAAAATAATGGATTCTTTGTAAAACAAGCTGTAGATGATGTAGATTCACCTATTGTTAAAATAGCAATTGAAATATTAAATAATAGACGAACATTTGTACTTAGTTGATGAGGACGTTGATCTCCTTGTTCTATTAATCGCTTTAACTCCAGAAGAAAAATATATATTTTTCATGAACAGGAAAAATTATATGGAAAATTCTTTCTTCGTCAGAAATACAGAAATGACAAGAACGTATAAAAATAGCTATTTACATTACTAGATGCGAAAGGTTACTTTAAGGCGTGAGGTGATTTTTGAATGGTCGAGGCGAAGCCGAGACCTTTAAAAAAACACCGAATACTTAAAAGGGCTTTCGCATCGTGAAATGTTTTATATTTTTTCTACTATACCGAAAAAAATTATGGGATTTACTAATTTAAGATTATGAAATGAAATTAATTGACGTATTTAATAAATTTTATAGTTTAGGAGGCTGCCTGTGAAAATTGTTTCCATGGCAACCAAATATTACACATTTTAATTTCTGGTGGTTTCAAACTAAAATAAACAAATAATGTTTTGTGGCGATATAAATGGGAATATTGCTTGTGCCTTGTTTTACCCCAAGAAATCCAAAGCAAGGTATATGCAAACTTTGAAGCGTTTTTAAAATGGAGTAGGTAGGTACTACGTTGGGTACTACGTCCGACAAAAATGTTGGCGTACTTCCTAGAAAGACATTTCTTTGTTAATACAAAATTGTTTAATTGTATTAATTTGTTCAAATAGAACGAATTAATTTCGTTTAAAATTTGTTTTTTTACTTTTCTGTCCTGGCCGCATTAGTTTTACTTTCGTAGATAGCAACGCCTTAGCACCCAGGTAACTCGAAAGTTTACTTTCGTTATCGCGCGTATTGCTAGAGTTACAAAGTTCATTTATATAGACGGTAGTAGAAAAATACAATTTTACTGACTCATGCCTTCAGTGGTTATGATACCACGTCTACAATATTTCAGAAAGAAAAATTAAAAGCATCAAACTTCTTCAGAAAGAAATGCAGTTGGTTAATGTAGTAAGAACTTTCAATGGCAAGAATTCAACCCCCTCACAAGTAAAACAGGGCGGTGAAACTCTTTTCCTACTTGTATACGGTGCAAGGAAAATCACAAAAATGTCTCACTTAACTCATACAGATTTAATCAATTCAAAAAATCGCTGCACGAACAAAAATCAAAGTTGAAAATATTACCACCAACTTCAGAGGCAGTCGCTTAATATTCATTACGAGTATTCTACAAAATTCAGAAATGGCTTGGCAATGAAAGAAATCCACAACAGTGGGGATAGAAGAAAATTTACGGCTCCTTACAACCTGTGACAACACTTTTTGTGCCAACAGCAGAATCAATATTGCAGCTTATCTCCTGCAACCGCAACAGAAAAGCAGCTTGAAGGTGCTTACAAATTTACGGAAATTGTCAGGGAGTACGATGTCTAAATTCATACATAGATAAAATTATTTATTTATAATAATAATAATAATAATAATAATAATAAGGTCTTTATTTTTTCCTTAAAGTTACAAATAATACATAAATATGTTAAAGAGGGGTGGCGATATTCACGTTAGTGTTCTTCCATATAACCACCCTAGCATAAATACTAACTAAGTTCATTAAGAACTAATGATAGTAAGAAGTATAATAATAATATTAATAATGACATTAATGCTTTAAATACTTTAAATGCAAGCAACACGACGATCAACATGTTAAGAATTACGCTTATTCATAATTAATGCAGTGATCTGTTTTCTGAACATGCAGATAGAGGTACAGGACTTTATATTGTTAGGAATGGAATTGTATAATTTAACGGCTCTATAAGAAAACGAACGTTGGTACAAAGCAGTGTTGTGCTTGGGAACTGCAAATTGGGTACAATGACGAGTACAACGCTGATGGATATCAGTGCCCTTTTTTAGCTTAGCGATTAAGTAACTAGGTGATTCAAATTTGATAATCTTAAAAATTAAACAGGCCATGTGACATTCAAAACGCTCAGAAAGATTTAACCATTTCGTTTGGCCAAAATGATAAGTGATATGATCAAATTTACGCAAGTTATATGCAAATCTTACACAAGCATTTTGAATCCTCTGAAGACATTCTTTATCACGATTTAGAATTGCTGGCCAGTATACCGTATCACAATAAGAAATAGATGATAATATTAATGAATCACATAATTTCAATTTCACCTCACTACTGAGAACATCTTTGTGCATGTACAACAGTTTTAGTTTGTACATTGACTTTTGAACTGTCACATGTTTGACAAATCTTAAGTCCGTATCGAACCAAACGCCAAGGTTCTTACAAAAATCGACTGAATTTAATACCTTATTATTTAAACTTATTTTAAAATCGGGATTATCAATAATCTGTGTTTTGTGTTTACATGCTATCGATTCCGATCTTCTTTAGATACAAAGTGTGTTTCATTCAATATATATAAAATTTTAAACAACTCGATAATCCTCACTTGTACAATGATTATGTACTTTTTCATTTTGCAGAATATACTCACAGATAAACAAGCAAAAAATGAAGGAAACAAACGTAAAATTGGTAAAAAAATTTAATAAAAAAGTCAAAAATTAATATTTCTCTATAAATGAAAATATTCTTATTTTTTTAAAATTTCTCATGGTTCAATTGCCAATTTTTATTATGCATGTGAAAACCTAGTCCATCCCACGATTTTTCAAGTAGGCAGCTCCGACACAACCCTTACGGTTCGGGACTCTTAAGTTTCTTGAAACATAGATATGTATTTTTAAACGCATATGTCAAGTTTCAACGAATTCACTATGTTCTTGTTCAGTTTGGACACTTTTCCTGTACTATTGCGTTTAATAGTTTGCGATTAATCAATATCGGTATTTGTAATTGTTAGGAATCACTTTTCATCTTCACGAAATTATTTTAAATTATTTTAGTTTTAACATTAAAAATGTTTGTTAGTGAAAAAAATTTGTATAATACCATTTTAGTTTTCATTATGAGAATGTTTTTGTTAATAAAAAAAATAACTCTTTATATTTTAATTTCTAAATAAAACTATTGATAATAAGATTTTAATTTTTGAAAATGTTTTGTGTTAATGAAATAACTATTTACTACTTCGCAACAAATTTTCATTTTTATCACATCCGAAATATCACAAGATTTGCGTTCTACTTCGTCATTTCCAATGTCTCCTCCGGTTGCATCTTTGCGAAGGACTGTGAATTTTTTAATTAAAACATCTAAAAATGGTAATTCATTATTATTTTCTATTTCTAGAGTGAATTTGATAGATGGTTCTTTATTATTAATATTTTCCAAAAAATTGTTTAATAAATCTATTCCATGAGGCCAAATTGCAAAAATAACGTCAACATATCTCCACCAAGTTACCGGTTTATGAATATTATTTTCAACATATCAGTTTTCAAAATCCTCCATAAATATATTACTTAGTATTGGTGACAAAGGTGAACCCATTGCCATTTTTTGGATAGGAATCTCGAGGAATGTGGTAATAAATCCCAAAAAAGAAAAGGAAAGAAATAACAGGTAGCATTATTATAATATTTAATTTGGTAGTTTTTTTGTTATTAGGAAAAAAATTATAAATACAATGTTTAATTTAATTTATATATTTATTTTTTTATTTCGTATTTATAAAACAGTATAGTTAAATGACAATTTACAGTAGTGAAGGAGTGGTAATTTATTCGTTGAAGAGAAGTCCATAAGCTCCTTGTGCTAGAGCAACATCAGCTTGAGCCCAGAAACGATGATAAGTGAATGTGGGTGCAGCTCCTCCGTTCAAGAAAGCTTCTACTTTGGGCCAATCTGGGTCGTCCTTGTAGAACGAACGGAGTGAAATGAAAGTAGCAGAAGAATCAATGGTATCTCCATTGGGGTAAGTGCCTGTCCATCCACTTGGGACATATACGGGTTCGTTGAAACGAGAGTAATCCTCACGTGTCTCTTCAGCAGAGACTCCCTTTGATGTTTGGTAGTTCTCCCAGATCACATCCAACAATGCTTTAGCAGTAGATTTTGCATCAGCATCATTAGATTTGGCAGCATAATAAGCCAAGGTACGTGCAGTAGCAGAAGCGGTACCAACATCACTGCCATAAAGTGTAATAGATACATGTAGGTTATCTTCAGGTACTCCGGTCCATGCCAATTGATCAGGAATTTGGAATGTGTTGCCATTTATTTTGATATTAGGTAAGACCCAGGAAACCCATTTGTCCAAAAGAGTTTTAGCTTTTGAATCTCCAGTAACATAGTAATATTGAGCCAACCGATCCAAAGACCAAGCTTGCATACCAAACCATCTGTTTGATGGTGGATCATGATATACGGGTTCCCAGTCGTAGAACATACCTGCAAGAAAAATTAAAAACTTAGTAGGTAGTAGGAATATTTAAATTGTAAAGTAAAATATTTGATATTAACATTGATTGCATTTTACATATTCTACGATAAAGTATATATTCTTTTTAATAAACAATTTTTATGAAAGAAATCTTTATTATTAAAACTGGGTTTATGTGAAATAATCGTATAAAAAGAACTAAGGTTATTCTATTTTCACGCCCAAAATACTTTGAAATATGTATACTCCACAAAATTTGGCTCATGTTTCGTTATTTATTTCAGTATACTATTTGATCAACATAAATATCTTATTATCATTAAGCCAAATCTTGGTAATCCCTCATTTACACTTTCAAAGACACATTTTTCATAGTGGATATACATTCCCTAATACAGTCGTGGTGTTCAAAGGGCATAATTTGTGATGTTTAAACAGAACATCACTTGGTAGTCTTGATACTTACCGTTGAAAGTATGTGCTGTAAGGTCGGAATCTGGGGTATCATATCGACCGTTCCAACTGTTGGTAGCGCCACCAGCGAATGCTCCTTCTGGTGTTTGTAAGAACTCATAGAAGCTCAACTGTGTATCCAAAGATTTCTGCCAATCTGCAGCAGCGGTCGATCCTTTGGGTTTGAGGGCTGCCACATTAGATAAAGCATATGCAGCTAATGGATTCTGGTAACCAAAATGAGCTGCTCCATCTCCGATACGCCAGGCCCAACCACCCGTAAGCGCACCTCCCCAAGCATAGTACCATGACAATAAGTAATGTTCACTGTTTTTACCACTTCCAGCGGCGCACGAGTTAGCTCCAACACAGTTTCCAATCTGCTTAAAATATTTGTCAAACAATGCGTATCTCAAGTAGTCACCCATTTTTGCGGCCTTTGAAAGAGTGTTCGAAATTGCTCCAGTTTGGCCTGCTTCATCTGCCCATTGGGCGGCCCAAAAGGCTGCTTGAATAGCTCGAGCGTCGGCATCGGGAGCATTGGTATACTTCCACTGCTGTGCGTAGCTATTGTCACCTAAAATTAGTATTTAATATTTAAATCGGTAATTTAAACCAAAAGTGAAACTGCATTTTCCAACAAAACGGTAACCTAAAATAAGTTTAATACCTTTTTAGATAATAACTCCGTTACTATTGTTTTATTCTGCAATTTTAATCATTCATGATTTGTTATTTTCGTTTTACATATCAAAAATTAAACATACCTATGAAGAGATCCAAGAAACCATTGGGGCCACCATATTTAAACGAATCGCATGTAGGTTGGGGAATAGTTCTCCAGACAGATTCTTCTGGTCCTCTCTGGAAGGTATTAATGTATGATGGTGAATTTCCCGGTCCAGTTTCGCATCCTCCTCCTATTAATTTTAACATAAGCATAAGGATCTTTTCATTAAAAAATACCGTAACGTTTTCTCACCTGGGGTGTTTCCAAATCCATATATATTATCGACATCTAATAGCCAATGCATGCCATAGATATCTGAAGTGCCGTAAGCACTGACCAGTTCTTGATAAAGAGGATCCTGACCAACAGGTACACTAGAGTCTATCTGTGATGGATATTCGCTAGGAGTATCTTTTTCGGGGGCGTATGTGGCTGGTGATGATGGATTATAATTGCTGTTACTAGGCTGATCAGCAGAGGTGGGAATGATAAACTTTTCCGTTATGTCCCACGCTGTGTTGAATGATGAGAAATCACCACTGATGGCACCATACATAGCTTCTAGCCAAATGTAGTAACTGAAGGCTTCAGAAGTGGTTTCATGACCGTGATCAGGGGCTTCTACCATCAATGTTTCAATGGAATGGTATGGGATTCCATCTTTGGAGAAATATCCATTTCCCGAATCGTGAAGTTTTTTATATTGGGCCAAGAAACGATCGGTGTAGGTACCAGCCTGTGTGTATGCCACACACCCGATAAACAGAATAAGTAACGTCTTCATTTTCGAACTAAAAATTAATAAGACAAAAATTTAAGCAATACACCCCTCTAACATACTGACGATTTGAAAACAAATATACAAATTATTTTACTTTCTTTGCTTCATACACATTATTTACAACTTTGCTTTAGGTCTTTTACAAATTAGACTTTCATATTTAATCTAATCATAAATGGATAAAAATGGATACTTTTGTTATAATTACACATTAACATCAACATCAAATTGGATATTTTTATTATGATTAGATTATGAAAGTCTAGCTTGTAAGAAACCCAAATAAAGTTGTAAAATGTGTATTTTCATTGATACGTGAGTAAGTAGATGACTCAGCCACCGTCTTATTTATTGAAAAATATGGAGACTCTAGACCCGTTTTGGCTACAATATACAATGTGATTCACTTTATCATTCTAATCCCATTCTCTACACTATTTAAAAACTTGAAAGGTTACTATTTTACTTGCTTTTAATTTTGCTTTTGACAGTTATACATTGTTGTTATTATTTTGTTTCAAACAACCGCACCAAGCTAGAACATTATATAATGGGTTAGAGTTTTATAAAATTTTTAATAATCTAATGCAAAAATATAAATAATAAATATCATAAATTTTGACAAGAATAGTGTAAAAATATATAGGTTGTTCTTTAAAGAAATATATATCCGAGACTCTGAACGTGCTTTGTTCAAATTTTATTTTTGGAATTTGAGAACTTACTTACTTTCAAGAAGGTCTTCTATACAAATATGTGAAAAAATATAAAATTTATAGCACACAAAAATAAATATTAAATAGTGATAATAAATAAATAATAAATATTAAATAGTGATAAATAAATAAATAAAATAGTGATAAATAAATAAATAATTGGTTAATCTTACCTGGTTTCAGAAGGAGAAATGCGTTGCTGATTTTTTCTCGGGCCGGTATTTATAGGAGCTAGAGGTACCCGATCGGTTACTTAATCTACACTTATCAACCGAAAACACTTCAGTGAAGATTTGAACATTTTGTAAAGGTGCGTTTATAACTACCGAACGAAGACGAGCGAACGACAGTGAACAAACATTCGCCACTGTTTGGCGAGAATTCGCTTGGACGTTTACATCTGCAGAACATTCGCATTTGTTGAGGTTCGCTATTGGTCGTGAGTGAACACAGTGGTCTAACTTTTCTGGTTCTTACTTTATAATTATTGTCCTTCGGGTCCCATAAACAAGGACTTTGTTGATATAGGTTAATTAAGGTTAATATGTCTTCATTGGACCACTCCATTTTATGTATTATTAACGCGTCTATAAATTTATTCACCGAATGTTCGCTTTTAACTGTGAATTTTAATTACCCGGTCACACAGAGCACGAACTCTCTTTGATGTACCGCTCCGCTCCCGAATCCTAGCGAACGCGAGCATTCGCCTTTGCTCGCCTTCGGTGCTTTGTTTACAGCATGCGAATTCGGCCATTCGCCAATGTTCATTCGTCTTCGTTCGGTAGCTATAAACGCACCTTTAAAGAGAGTTCGTGCTCGGTGTGAACGGGTAATTAAAATTCACAGCTAAAAGCGAACATTCGGTGAATAAATTTATAGACGCGTTAATAATACATCAAATGGAGTGGTCCAATGAAGACATATTAACCTTAATTAACCTATATCAACAAAGTCCTTGTTTATGGGACCCGAAGGACAATAATTATATAGTAAGAATCAGAAAAATTAGACCACTGTGTTCACTCACGACCAATAGCGAACTTCAACAAATGCGAATGTTCTGCAGATGTAAACATCCAAGCGAATTCTCGCCAAACAGTGGCGAATGTTTGTTCACTGTAGTTCGTTCGTCTTCGTTCGGTAGCTATAAACGCACCTTAACAAATTAATGCAAATCTCCACTGAAGTGTTTTCGGTTGATAAGTGTAGATTTTCATTTGCATTAATTTGTTATAATCTTTAATACCTCTGAATCACGGTGTAAGACAATTAGGTGATTCCAGAAGCCGGCCGACCCGTCAATCTGTTAACGCTCGAAATAGAGAGAGATGGTAGAACTAGGGCCGCATGTTTTACCGTGAATCGGGCCCGTAGCTGTTTAAAATCTAAAGCAATTCTTTTTAAATGTTCTAGTATTATATATCTAAATATTTAACTTCACTCATTAAAAACGAACAATATTTTTACAGTATACCTATAGAATTTAATTCAAACAGCTGTAGTAAATAATGATTTTATATTATGTCATTGATCGAAAGAATCATTTATTGCTTGCAATAAGGTATTTATTTAAAGATAATTTTTTAATACTGTAAATAAAGTAAAAATAGTAGTACCTATATTTTGATGTGATAACGAATACATAATAAGGGATACGTGAGTGAAATAAATAATGTATACGAAAAAATGTTTATTTATTTATTCAAAAATTAAATAACTATTCAAGTTAAGTAAACATAAAGCACTTAGATATTTTTATTGTCCAAAATCAAAAAAAAGAGAAAAAACCATTAATCACATTTGATATTGTTTCCTAAATTTTAATTTAATAAATCTCTTGCAATGTGCTCAGGAATTTAATGTGGTAAATTGAATTAACCTGATACGCTATCAGGTTAATTGCAATCTAGATTCCTTCTTTTTATTGGAAAAAGACTTTGTTTTTGTCTGGGATTCTCTTTTATAAAACTGTTTTTTTTTAATCGGCATTAAAGTATCCCAAAATCGGCATTATAGTGATAGAAATAGTCATTAAAGTAATCCATTATTGTACGATTTTTGTAGTTGGCCGAGGTGACAGATAAATGTAAACATTAATTTTTCACTGCTTGTGACAATAATTGTGTTGTAATAAAAGGTAAATAAATACAGTTTTTTACATTCAGAATTGTATTATCACTATTATAATTGCTAAAAATAATGATTTTCTTACAAAAAATTATTCCGATTTGACATTTTAAAAATAAATGTAACATTTCCTAATGTCACTTAAAATTTTAAATAAATATGACATTTCTTAATGTCACTGAAAATTATTTAAAATATAGAGTTAGTTAATCTTAATTTCACAGTTTCTGGATTTAAAAAAAAATTAATATGCATCTCGGCATTAAAGGTCCTTTTTATCATTTATGTAGTTTATTTACTACTACTACTAAACTCCACCTTCATGATAAAAAGTTAAACTTTAATGCCTTGATGCATAAATAACTATTACCCGCATTGTTATGTAAAATAAAATTAGTTTTGTAATTATGCTTTGACTTTGAGAGTGGGATTCACAGGGAAATACTAGTGCTTTGCTCTGATTAATACATAAGAATTCGTCAATGGTCTCTTCAAATACGTCAACTAAGTTGATATGCTTGAATAAAATGTTTTCCAGGGTAAGGATGTAATTGAATATAGTTCTATTTGAATAATTTAGACCTCCCCTAGATTTTACACTTACAAATTCGGCTATAGCTGGCAGCTATAGCCGAATTTGTAAGTGTGAAATCTAGGGAGGTCTAAATTATTCAAATAGAACTATATTCAAAGCTGGTAAAATTATATATTAGATGCACACACTGTTTACCTAATTTACATATATTACTCGGTTTCCGGGTTTCCCGGTAAATAAGTGCATACCTACCACAGTTTCGGTACATGCAAGGCGCAGCCCGCGCGGCCCTCTTGCGTTAACAGTTTGGCGACACTCTAACCATACGATACATTGACGCGTTTCATCACCTAATTGTCTTACACCGTGCTCTGAATTAAGAAAAATGTGTATTCAAATGTTTTGCAGATTTGGGCGTAAACTGTTAACCTATACTAAAAAAACGAACTGGGTAAAATTAATATTTTGTAACATAAATATCAATTGAAATGTTAATTTTATTGTTTTATTTTTAAATATATTATTTCTTTCGTTCTCTAAATATGAGCATGTTCATCATCGACTCCTTATATAGGAAATGATGAAATTCCGTCTTTACGACATATCAAAGAACAATAGAACTAAAGAGTTCTTAGGAGAGTGAATCTTTTTTTGCATGTCGATCGCTAATGCAACAGGGAACTTGCGCAGTGCTGCTACAGTTGCTATGTATTGTATTAGATATTATTGTCAGGATTAGAGAGAAAATTTGTACACATACTAAGACTAGTTTAATAAATATTTAATTATTAATTTTGCTTTCATTATACATTAACAGTATTACCTTTCTGACTTTCTGATACACGTTCCATTTCTGTCAGTTTATCTGATTTTCACAATATGTGCTTCCTGGCGACCCAAAGAATTCATGTACAAATAGCTAATACATATACCTACAGTTAGAAATGCAAAAGATGCATCGTCATAAATACTTTCCTTGTATTTAAAAAACAAATCTAAATACATTATCAGTAACAAATCAATTTAGGATCTTTATCATTTCACGATAAAGCCCCACATAATCAAAAGTCTCGTCCTCATATCTAAACCAATTGCTAACTAAAAATGTATGACTAAATCACTTTTAAACAAAGGTATCTGCATTAAATCAGTTACGATAAACGATCGTTAAACAATCAGTTAAGGACTATCAAGATATACTAAATATAATGATAAACATTTGGTGGTTCTACATAGGTATAAATAATTGTATGACACTTTCGAATTGTATTGAACCCTTTGCTGGGAATCAATCCGATGGCAACTCTTTCCCACAAACCTGGCTGATAATAAGGAGGTCATTTAACTCCTCCACAGAGCAGTTGAAACAGCGAGTTCTACCCAAGGAATAGTTAAACATTTATTAATGTAGACCACGTTCCTACCATAGAAAAACTTCTCAATAGCTTAGCTTAAGGCTTAAACATTTGCACGTGCTATGATGGATGATAATAGCATGCTACAAGCTAAAAATAATTTTCTACATATCTAGTACCAAACTGACAGACCACACAGCCTTAATATGAAATATAATGGCTCAGAATACGAAAGCGCCGAGCGGGATATAAAATATTAGGAACATTGGAAAATTATTGTGTAAGAAACTACAGTATAGAATACTGATGGCCTTCTTTGAAGTAAGTGCATTGAGATATTTCGCAACCGATCCGATTCAATGGTATTATTCCACGTAAGTTATAATAAAAGAAGATGGTTACCGTCAAAGTTCAAGTGAATCATCTACAGTATTTTTAATCCGTAAAATTTGTTAATTTAATTAAGGAGACCGACCCCTATAAACCTGAATTGGTAGATCAGACCGGATATTCATTCCCCTCTACCAGCCTACACAGGAAGCAAGATGATCAGTGAGTCAAGGTATTCAAGCATAAGCACCTGTACATTTTCAACGCTTGAGACAGCACTCTGCTCTATCAATCATAATGTAAAGAAAAATGTAATTATCCATCGACAGATTGCCCATCACCGCAGAAAATATAAAAGCTTAACTGATGTCAGAGAGCCAAGGTCCAACCTCATCTGACCAATCTCCTTAATAACAGCAGCCAGCTGCATTGGCGAATGTCTCCTAGAGGAGTTACAAGAGACAGAGGATTGTTACAATATTCTGAAATCGGGCAACATTGCACGAACCGCCTGAAATAATCCATACAATTCACTCTTTCATTTCCTCATTCTATTCATTGCACTTTTCTCAAAAACTCTTGTATTTAGAGACTTGAAACAAGTATACATTTTTTATTAGGAAATGATAGAAGAATGAAATTAATAAGTGAAATCTCCCGTATGGGTGCGGGCAAAAAAGTTACGGTCATCTTTACTCAGTAAACGCTGCATACGTAGCGCCCTCTAGGAGTTATACCAAAATTGAGGGTGTATTATGATTCCTCACCCCAAATAACCCCCACTCATAGATTTTCACAAGAAAAATACAAAAATTCATTAAATTTCAAGAGAAAATTAAAAAATAAGTTTTAACTTTGACACCCTGTATCTTGGTTACTATTAACTTTTGGACTAAGGTAAGTTTGGCTAAATCGCAATATTTTTACGTTCTAAATCTGCTGTTGGTCTGTGTACCATTACTTATGAATCACCCTGTATACTGACCAAGTTATTATGCTGAACTTAACCAGGATTATGGTGTTAGAAGACAAATAAAATCAGGTACCTACCCACCTAGCTAATAATATTGCATCAAAATTATTCAAAGATGGCTAATTTCACAACTTTACTTTTAATGGGATAGCCTTGAATATTCCAGCACGAGCCGCCATTAAAATTATACATCACTGAACTGTTTAGGTAGCGTAGAATGCTCAATACGCGCCACCTCAGTGATATTACCATAAACTATAATTGATAGCCACCTCAGTGATATTACCATAAAGTATAATTGATAGAAAATATTTCATATTATAATAAATAGTTAACATTTCGAATTAAATTAAATAACTTTACTTAATTTTAAGTTGTCTCAGGTTACAATAATTTCACTACCATTCCTTATTTATCGATGTATTTGTTCAATAAAAACTCGTTCACCATAATAGAGACACCTATGTTTTATAATAAGCTCAAATCTGTATCCCATTAATTGCTTTCGTGTTAGAGAAAGAGACGTATGAAAACTCATAACAGTGACATCTGTGTTCAATAACCACAAGCTGTACTTAGTCTATATTAGTTTCTACACTCAAAGAGAATGAATTGCAGGTCACTACATCTTGGCATGACCCAGATTTCAAAGTACTCATGAATAAAACCAGTAAACTAAGGTTAATTAAATAAATTTATATTAAAATTATAAATCAAATGAAAACTAGAGAAAAGTAAGTTTCTCCTATTAATGGGATCCCTGGAACGCCCTCAAATAAGAAAAATACGGGTTTATAGCTAATTCAAGTAAGACCTTCGGCTTGGTAAATACACGGTGTCGTTTAAAAATAGTAGTAACTGCAGTGTATCCCAGGCATGAATAGTATGTAATGTGGTTAATTAAATTAAAGCGACAAGATAATATCAAATTAAAAAACATCCTAAAACAAATTAGTAATTGTTTACCAAATTCAAATCAAACATTTTCCTAAACGGAAAAATTTAATTAAAATAATTAAATTAAATACAAACCTTCATAAAAGAACATTACATTTATTATTGGCGACCAACGTGTTGCGAGAAAATTAGTTTATTTAAAAATAAAATATTAAAATAGGATAAATATAATTAAATAATTAAAATAAATAAACTAACATCGACGCATAGATGCCAGAGAGACGTAAGCGCCAAAAAATCCTTTATTGAAATATTTACACCGTCGTAAGCGTATGTTTCTTCTACGTTTTGTGAGGTGCATCTTGTAAAATTTAAAAAATAGTGTTGGCTGAGAATTTAATTTTACGCATGCGCCAAATGACCTAACCGCCCAAATAAATAAGTGGGGTTGTTATTCATTCCTCCATTGCTTTTGCATGGACCTTTACGCTCCTATTAGTTAGTGAATTTGATGCTTTACAGTAAGTAAATTTTTTGTTTTCCTGTGGTAACTTATTTATTAGTACAATAATACTGCTTTATTGAATTATTTGTTGAGTTAATTTTATTCTAACCTTAAAAACCTCTGTTTGAAATATTTGGCGTTTGCGTCAAAACAATATATGTATTGCTTGCATGGCGTAAACGCCAACGGCCCATCTATAATGCATGGTGGACATTTTTTATTTATTTTGGTAGTATTGCTGTATTGGTTTTCATTTAATCTACCATTATGATAGAAAATTGTATTATTAATGATATCTGACTAATTGTTTATGAAAAAAATTGTTGTGTAAGCAAAAACGAGGCGATTTTTGAGTTGGCGCTTACGTCTTTTTTTTACTTTCAGATGAATTCGAGGACCCGCAAAATATTTAGTCTTCTAGCAAATGAAAACCATTGTGATACTAATGTACCTGTAAATATTAACTCTTCTGTGATTGATAAATCTTTGGATATAGCTTTAGAGAATGATATAATATATTATGAGAATTTAGAAAATATTGAAAATGTGCCTCCTGCGATAATTATTCCGGAAATAGCAGAAAACCAAATAGTAGTTTTGCAAGACATCAGCTTTAACAAAGTTAACTGTGAAGGAACAGTATTAACCAAACTTGAAAATATCCCAGCGTATTGCGATTTTAATACTACTCGAGATGGGGAAAATACGAATGATAACTTACTTATGAAATTTGAGACAAGAACAATTGATGAAGCTTATGATGACATTGAAATTGAAGAAGGTAGGGAAGTTGAAGATGCTGGAAAAGAAGATAGTGATTATGAACCAGGACAAATTGATGAAAGTAGCAGTAATAATGATGAAGAAGCAAATTCATACCCCAATTCAACCACACCTCAGAATGAAAATGAAATGGAAACTGAACTATTTCCAGAAAATCAGATAAGACAACGAGCTAAAAAAAATATAACAGAAAAGGAGAAGAGAAGAATGCTAAGAAATTCAGGCTCAGAATATACTAACACAAAGGGTAAAATTATTCAACTTTGACGACTTCATAATAACTGCCAAATAAATTTCAAAATGTCACGTTTTGGCAATGTCAATTCTCAATCCATAAACTATTAATAAATAAATAATTGTTTTGGTGTGTTGCGACATTTTGATTTTATTTTTTCAAAAAATTTTCTGACCGAATATCCCTCAGACATTGACAAATGCCTCATAATTTTATGACAACCTCAAGCAAGTTGCTTTCGATTATCATAAAATTATCTCATACATTATCAATGTCCTAGGGATATTATAGCTGAGAACTATACTGTCCATCAAAAGTTTTGTTATTGATATTTCACATTGATAGCCGAAGTTTAATTCAATTTATTTGTAAGGCTTAAACGCCAATTAAAATTGCAACACATTTTTCTTCTTTTGACGTAAATACTACATAACCGCCAAGATGAACAGTTCATCATGCTATATGATGACACAAACGACATGTCATAAATACGTAAATATACTTAGGCCCGATCTTTTCATCTTCCCGTTAACTTTATCCGGCAGTTAAAGTTGTTGATTTTCATTGTTGTAACAATTGTATCCTAGGTAAATAACTGCTGGATAAAGTTAATTGGAGGTGAAAAGATCGGCCCTTAGAGTTGTATTATTTAACGCAAACGACAAAATAATCTAATTTCTCAAAATAAAATATGAATCATAATTCAATGGCTTGAAATGGCTTTTATAATAACTCATTAAAGAGTCTATAGTAAAAATTATAAGTTTCACATCGATTAGATGCATGGTTACTTTTTATAAGTTTTTCCTTGCTCCCGAAAAAAATTGTTGGTGGCGCTTACGTCTCTCTGGCATCTATGCGTCGACATACCCATTATTACATTAAAATAGATATATCGATTTATTGATCTTTAGACCAATTTAACCGACTTGGTAGCTCACCGGGCTAGAGCATGCGTTGACAGTCATTTCTGGTCAACCTGCCTATCTTGTCCGGTACCGGCACTGGGAATGTCGGTGGGTAGAGTCGAGTATATTTTAACTTGGCATCTGTATGAGTTGATATTGCGCGTACGATTTAATTTTCTCTCGCACTCAAAGTTAAAGCAATAGCATAACACTCATTGTTCCCGTATGTCGACCAAGCTTCATTCTCCCTCCGTTTGAGACGGAAATATAAAATATACACTGAAGAGAGAGAGATAACATATCTAAGTTCAGCGGCTGTCAAACTCTCAAGATTTGCCAATTGTTACAATGAAATATTATTTATTTGGGGTTGAGTCGTCTCAAATTAAAATTAAATTCGTCTTTATATGAATTATTGGTTATATTTAGTGGTAAATAGTGGGTATTTATCCAACAAACGGACATTGTCAAACCACTATAAGTCTTACAATTTTACGTTACCTATATTTTGCACGTTTGACAACGTAAGTAATGTAGTTGCGTGGCTCAGTGTGTAAGATACTCGACTGTCAAAATAGTGGAATAGGTACTTCCGAGTTCAAATCCTGTTCACGGCGATATCGTTTTTATTTTTTTAGTAAATATTAAAGGTTCAAATTTTCCCTATAAAAATTTCATTTTATTTATTTTATTAATCCGCGCAGCGAGTTTTGAACTGTCTTTTCACTAAACAATTTTATTTTATTATTCCGCCCCAGTTTATCTCTAACAAAATCGACTTTCGGATGTTTAGTGGCGTGCTTATTTTATTTATTTACGAATATCCAGGGCCTTTATTACATAATGATTTAAATTTTTCATATTTTATTTCTTTCTAAATAAACAGTCGTTAGGCCCCAAAATTTTATGTTGGCGCTGTGTTAAACAAAGCCGGCCTTATGGAGTATTTTTTAAGGAACGCTCCATTTCTATAAGCTGATGATATGTAATGTGCGTGATTTAACAAATAACACACGTTTTCACCACCAACAGTTTGCGAATTCAGAGTGTAGCCTAGCGACGATAATTCTATTTAAAAAAACTATTCTAACTAATATTAGTTTTCGTTTACTTTTTTCCACATGATTAATATTGTTATTGACCGATTGGGCAATTCATTTTTTATTATTAGTTTCATTTGTGTCCGAGCCTATAAATGTAGAATTCCACTAAAAGGACAAATTTAGTAAATTAATACTTCTTAACATTTTTTGTGAAACCCCTTTAATACTTTTATACAATTATTATTTAGACATCACATCACAGTTTCAAGTGTCAAACTGTTTGAGAACAACTGGCATTTCTCACACATCGAATACATTCTTACTTCAGACGACGTAGCGACCTTTGGACCGGCCAACTTAGAGTATACTCGTATATGGATGTTTGTCTGCGTTTCTCAATGTAGCCCCCTTCCGGACAGCCTTAGCTTTAGATTTGGGGGTTGTCTAATTTCTGTGGTGTGTTTATGGTATTTATATGGGATAGATAGAGCATAATTGGTATATGATAAATAATAATATGCCTAAATAGTTACACACAGAAATGTAAAATACAAACATTTTTACATTTTTACACTATGAAACAAAATATATTATATACATATAATAACAATACATGTAGTAAAATATAGAAATTTTTACTATTTAAAAAAAGCATCTATCTACAAAAAAATACAAAGTTTAGGGCTAAAAATTCAGGTTACCCAATTTTGTTTTATTTTTTTTTTCTGGAATATAAATTTGGCGTTTTAATGTAATCGTATAGTTTTAAAATACTAGGGCCAAAAGTACGTCGTTGTGGTTACAGCTTTCACTTAAATCATTTTATAAAGTTTGATATTATTTTATTTCTGTGAATTGTTTTAATTTAATTAATTTATTCACTAACAAGCATAAATTTCTAAATATATACAGTTTGAAGTTTGACTACATTTTTATCTAGTGTATCATTTAAATCAAGTTATATCCTATATATACTGGAAAAAAGAACATCATGCACCACCAGATAATGCATTGAAAGCAAGTGTCATAGAACTAAAATTAGCATCATACAGCTTTCTCTAGTATAATACCTAGCAACGGTCAAGAAAAGAAAAGCACTAGTATAATACCTGTAGAACGTCCTGATAAGAAATCACGTATCAGTATAGATTACACACAGACATTTTAAAGAAGTCACTAAGTATGAAGCTGAAGTATAGAAGATAGATTAGATTTCCGGATAAGACACCCTGTCAATTTAAGGCTATTAAGGTCTAAAAGCTCCCCATGTGAAATTATGATTGGAGATATCTTAACGAATGAGATATTTACATCATTATTGCAAAGTTTACCTAAATGATATACTTATTGACTACAGTGATGAAGTGCATAATTTGGAAATGTCTGCAGAAAAAAACGTGATAAAGCCACTCACAAGATATATCTTTAATTACATAAGACAGTCAGATATCTTTTTATTAATCAAAACAATTTTGACACAACCTATGATACTTCACAAAATAGATTTTAATAAAATTTTCATAGTGCACGTAGATTGTAGATGCATCTTTGCTAGCATTATCAGCCGCTGTATATCAGATATACAAAATTAAAGAGAAATATACCATTCCATATAAACAAACTAGGAATGTGTCGGCGTAATTACATCAACAAATATAAAATGTATTTAACCGATAAACCGTTTATTATCAGAACCGATAATCGTGCATTATTATGGCCGAATAAGGATAAAAATAAGAAAACAAAATTCACCCGATGGTCTTTACTACTACAGGATAAAACTTGATTAGCTCATTCAGAAGGTGCGTTTTATTGGCGTCCTACTACTTCCAGAAGTTTACTTCTACCCGTTTTATTGGTTACTTATTTCTCTTCTCTTCCAACTTTTGCTACGCAGTTTGAACGTCGTAGAAAACGAAGCAGCACATGGAGGGGAGAATAAAGGCGCCAAAGACGATTCTATTTTTAACAGTTTTGAGGTTTGAAGGTTATAATAAGGTTATATCTTCCTTGTTTTTATGTCTTGCATACTTAATTTAATAATATTCTTTAAATGGTTTGTCTTTCTTCCATTTTTAAATTATTAAAAATATTAAAAATAGGTTATGTTTCACAAATCACAATGAGTGGGGAGGATAGCTCTGGCTCTACCAGTTGTTTTATTGCAACGTTCTACTTATGCTACTGAGAAGAGACCAATAAAACACGCCTAATGAAAGATGAAAACGCTAGGAATACATTTATAAATGATTTTATTTAGGATTTATACAAGCATAATAACAAAAAACATATCCAATTTGATATACTCACATTGATGTTTTATCTCTAAACATACAATTATTAATTTTTTTGGACCTTCTTTAATGCATGATAAAAATTGGATTTAAAAGTACAAAATTCAAAACGTCTAAAAATAAATTATTGAATAATCTTATTTTTAACTCACCACAAAATTCATTCATTATGGTCACCAATTAAAAAACGATGTCTCCAAGAAGATGTACAGTCGGCGCCATCCAAATGTGAACGGCAAAATTGTATAGTGTAACTTACACTTTAAATCATAGTCGCCGTAAAATTTGAAAATAGTTGTCGAATATATTTGTCATAATTTGTCAAAAGTAAAAGTAAAGATAACTACGCCAAGAGATTTAACTGAAGCGCAAAAAGCGAGGGCTATAGCTAAATTGGAAGAAAATAAGCCTTTGAGTGAAGAGGCTGCTGATTTAAATGTTGGTGAAAGTTGTATACTTTATATATAAAAAAAGCGTTGGCAAGAAGAACAAAGACTGCAAAGATCTATAAGGCAAGGTATAGGGAAGGTGTCCAATGAGAATAAAAACAATGCTCTGGTCGAATTTATCCATCAGAATCCTTTCGAAACCGCTGTCAAAACTCAAGAAGAAACATTATTCCCAGGGTCTTTCAGAATTGCTGATTTTTAAATATAGAGATTAGTTTTTACCATTTTATTAATGTTTTTCTGAATTATAAATTATTAGGTATGTGTTGAAATATATTAATTATTGTTAATACGCTTAGTTTGTGTCATTTCATTTCAATTGTTAAACATGAATGAATTAAAGAAATAATTTATTAACCTTCTTCCACTAACATGTAGGTAATATTAGTTAATTATTTTGCTAACTTCTTTTATATTATTCGTGTCGGCCTTCGTCCTTCCAATTATTATTATGGTAACAGAAAATAATAAAAGTAATATTATTTTCTGTCAATATATCCCCTCTGTGTTACGCCACTAAACAAAGTCTGACTTACTACAATAAAATTCAGAAGAAAATTCCATGACAACCAAAATTCGTTCACATTTGGGTGGCGCCGACTGTACATGTTCTTTCGCCTTTATTTCAGCTCATCAGGGAGACTAGACCACGTTAAATTCAAATTCTATTTATATCTTGAAACTTATACTTAAAATTGTATTTATTGACATTAATAAAATATTCTGACATTGTATGTTTAGAGATGAAACATCAATGTGAGTATTGGTATTGGTATTGGTATTGGTAAATTGTGAGTGGGCTGTTGATCAGACCCTCCACTGCGACCGCTCGGTCTATTGTGGCTCACTCCAAATTATATTTCACCCAACAGGTTCAGTCTTTTAATAAAGCTGATAACCTTGTTGGGTGATATTTTGTCCAGGTCCTCCGGCAGAAGTTCCCCTTTGCCGAACATTGAGAACCGAATTCTAGCTGCAGCGGGGCATGCACATAAAATGTGCTCTGCCTTTTCATCATCCTCCAAACACAGACGGCATTCGGCGTTTTCCGCCAGTCCAATTCTGTGTAGGTGGTGATTTGGTCTGCAGTGCCCTGTGTACAGGCCAATTAGAGTCTTTAGGTTTAACCTGTTAAGCTCTAATAGTTTCTTACTTCTTGATTTCGACGGGTACGGTATGAACGCCTTTGAATGGATCAATCCTGGTAAGTCTTGCCAGTGCTGGAGTGTTTTACTCTCAGCCCAGGCCGAGATTGCTGTCTTAGCAGTACTTGACGATATACCGAGTACAGGTTCTGGTCCAATGAATTGTGATCCTGCACCTTTCCTGGCTAAGGAGTCAGCAATTTTATTGCCCTCCATTCCAGAATGTCCAGGTATCCAGACCAGAGTTATTTTGTTGCTTTTTCCCAGTTGGGTTAAGGCTTTCTGACAGTTCCATACCGTTTTAGAATTACACCGGTATGATTCAAGAGCCTTGAGAGCTGCTTGACTGTCTGAAAATATTTTTATTGATCTGCGCTTGGGATGCGATTGTTCAAGCCTCCGCAAGCACAGCTCAATGGCGTGAACGTCAGCCTGAAATATAGTTGCATAGATCCCCAGGCTTGTGGATATTCTAACTTCTGGGTTGCAGCTATACACTCCGGCTCCAATTCCTTCAGGTGTTTTGGAGCCATCAGTAAACCAACAGCTGTCTGCCCTTAATAGGTCGATTTTATTTTCTTCCCATTCGTCTCTTCCAGGAAATAGGACGTTGAAGGGCAGTTCGGTGTTGGTCCTGGTCGGCATAACATCTGAGACCATTCCTAAGATGCTGTGACTTTCCACGTCATCCAGCAGCCCATTGTGTTCCATGATGTTAGCCTGCGGCATATTAATAGCCGCTTGTTGAAGTCTGTATGTTGCCCACCTGGCTTCTCTCTCCAGATAAATGTGAAGAGGAAGTAAATCCAGGAGGATTTCCATAGCAGCTGACGGGGTGGTGCTGATTGCACCAGTTACCGCCAGGCACGCTTGTCTCTGTAGCCCAGAGAGTTTGGTTTTGGCCGTCCGTTGTAGCCCCTTCGTCCACCAAACTATAGAGCCATAAGCTATCATAGGTCTTATGACTGTAACGTAAATCCAGTATATTTGTTGTGGGCCAATGCCCCAGGATTTTCCGCAAATTCTACGGCATGTCCACAAGGATAGCCTTGCCTTGTTGATCACCTTCTCCAGATGGGAGTTCCAGTTTAGTGTTTTGTCTAGTGTGATTCCTAGATATTTCACTTCCTCCGCAAATGGAATGATTTCACCTGATAGGGAAGGTGGTTCTAAGTTATCCATCTTCCGTTTTCTGGTGAATGGTACTATAGTTGTTTTGTGAGGGTTTACAGACATCTGTTCCCTCTCACACCAGCTATGTACCGTATCTAGTATATTCTAAAGGGTGTTGGAGATCATCCCTTCAGAGTTTCCTCCTACCAGAATCACTAGGTCGTCTGAATATGCTTGAACCTCAACATCCCACAGAGTGAGAATAGCCAGTAGGTCATCCACGAGTAGTGACCACAGCAGGGGGGAGAGAACCCCACCTTGTGGACACCCTCTCGCGGCCCTAAACCTGACCGTTTCACCCTGAAGAGATGTTGTTATGGTTCTATTCTCTAGCATAGCCCGAATCCAGTCTGATATGGTCCGTTCGATTCCCCTTGCAGTTGTCGCTGTATATAGGAATCGGGCAGTGCATTATTAAATGCTCCTTCTATGTCAAGGAAAATTGCCACCACAGTGTCCTTCCTTTGGAGGGACTGGGTGATTTTTCCGACTAAAATGTGAGTATATCAAATTGAATATGTTTTTTGTTATGGATATTAATAATTTTTATTTAAATTTAAAGCTGAATATATGATGATGATGATGATGTTGAAGAACTTACACAAAGACAAACAAAGTTTAAGTAATAGAAATAGAACCTAATTACAATTGAAAATTACATGTGGACAATTTCTTCCCACAAAGATATTGAACTAAAATCAGGGAATGTATTCGATGAAAGTTCCAATGAGAGCCATTCATTATTAACATCTAACTCCGAAGAGACCAAAATTAAAACAACAAACCAGTAATCAAGTTCTAGTTTAGGTTTATGAGGCAGATATACGTAAGGAGCCACCATTGTTGGAGTCTAGCAGTTGCTTTGAATGGTTAGCAGGCCGAACATGATTAGTAGAGTTAGTATGCCAGTTGCGGTCATCCCCCCTACTTTTCTCTTTGTGGGGGTAATTAGTGTGGAGGGGGTAATTAGAGTGTTGATGGTGGCGAGAGGTACCTAATTAGTTAATTATTACAAAACATAGGGTGTTCCTATATTTAGAAAATTATGATTCTCACCAGTGACATTTAACGCCCAGTATATATATATAAGTTTGGTACCATATTAGATCAAAGGATAGTCCAGCGGATCTTGGTTAGAGGTGTGTTTCCTTTGGTCGAAAGAACTTTCTTGGTTATTCAAATCTGAGTCAGAGTGGCCAAATTATTTATTTTCACCCATTGATGATGAACTTCCTGAAATAAAAAAGGAATGTAAAGCTTTTTGTGCAGTAAAAAACGATTTTGATATGTTTAATACATTTTCTACTCTATCTAAGTTACAACTGATGGTTTGCTTAGAGTCTGTGGTCGACTCAAACATTCTGAACTACATTTCAATGCATTTCAAACAGAGATTCGGACAAAACATAATGTTGACAAATGGTAATGTCAGGTGGTCTCAAAGGTCACCTGATGTGACTCCAACAGATTTTTTTTGTTTGGAGTTATTTAAAAAATATTGTTTACGCAACCACCGTACAACCTGTGAAAACTTGGTGCTACAAGTAAGACGCGTAATTTATTCATAACGTTGCTGGGCCACAAAAAAAAAATCAAAGTAGAAGATGCGCAATTCAAAACAAAAATCGACCTGTCCGCGAATTTTTACAAAATATTGAAATGATGAATTTATTTCATATTTTATGTATACACTATATTAACGAGATACCCGCAGATTGTGTTGATCCTCAGTCTAATAACACGCGTATGATTTTACGCATTTTGCTGGAAAACCATTTCCTTCAAGTCAAGAATGAAAGAGAAGAAATAGTTTCAGTTTTTAATATGCCATCAGGTTATATTCCGAGACCTCCATTTGGGTAACTGACAAAAAATATCAGCAAACCCTACAACCCCAAACTACTCCTTGGCACCAACTATTTACTGTCATATTGTACAGGATTGTTGAAGCATAATATATGAAATATAAGCGTATCGAAATTTTTTAGAATATCTTCAGCAGTTTAATTTTAACGGCTGTATTTCTGTAGGGGTACATTCTTCAGAAAAATCGTCTTATTCTTTGACATAGAATCGCGTGGCTATAGTTTGTTGGTGCAATATAGGGACATCCTGTATAGTTCTGGAGAGAGAAAACAGTGTACTAGCAGTATATTCAGTATTCTATAAAAAAAGTAAGTACTAAATTTGTACAGTATCTGTCATTAGACTGTGTTATTTGCTATTTGTTTTATTACTATTTGTCAATTGGTTAATGGGTAAATTTTGTATATATTATACAATTGTATATTTAATTGTCTTAATAGCTCTATTTGCAATAGTTATGCCATCTGTAGATTATATCTATGTTGTAATGTAAATAAAGTTTGAAACGACACTTGCGAATTGAATTGGCCCAATTCCAAGTGCAGCCAAACAATTAGCTCCAGCTAGCTACAGCGTGGTTGTGAATTCGGTGAGGCCTTGTTTTAGAGAACTGAAATAATATTGAGAGCAATATATGGGCGCCAGAGTATATATAACTAAGTACACAAAAGTTTATCGAAAACATAATTAGGTATTTACTACATAAATTAGAAAGAAAAGAAAGCTGTGAATTTAATAAGTTTAATCTTACAAATTCTTTACAATAAACAATGACTAAATATAATTAAAAATAGTGAAAATATGAACAAAAAATATGAATAAAAATTACAATTTAACTAATTTCTCTCTGTCTGTTTTACTGCTGTAAAGGCTTACTCGACGGGAATGAACTGAGACGGAAGGGGTTCTCCTAGTAGCGATGAATCCTGCGAGTACTCGAGGTTGATGAAAAGGTCGCGAGATCCTGTCTCCACACTCTTGCTCAATCCAGAGTGTCCAGGTTTCAACCAAATTTATTACTTTTCGGGAACACCCAATTTCTCCTTACTTCTGATGTTGTTAATTCGATTTCCAGTGAGTCAAATTTCCAGAAAGCCAGATGTCATGAAATAAAGACAGAACAGTTGAGAAGAGGAAATAGAGAAATAAAACTAGGTTGAAAATTATTTCAACTAGTGGACCTAGTGGTAGATGAAAAAATAACAAAGTTCCGGCAATATAGTTAAATTACTAGATAAAATTCACAAAATTAATATTTCTTTAGGGCAGCGAGCGGAGGACTGACTTCACTCACTTCATAGCGATATTAGGAGTAAAGCAACATTTACCGCGTGTAGTACATGGATGGGGACTATCCACGGAAAGACGCGGTCTCGCTTCCCTACTTCTAGCGGCTTGTATATCAGCTATATCGCAGAAGCAATACAACTGTAGGCGAGAGGTGTATTGAGGATATACCATCCTTCGGAGGGGATGTAAAGCAGTCGGTCCCTTGTCTATTAAATGTTAGGCAAGTAAAAAATCCCTACTCTTAGTAAGATAAGAGGTTCGGCAAAATTTCCAGGTTGGGGGTTGCTCGTCTCCTGGCGTCGGTGATTGGCCTCCGTAGCGGAAATAGGCCGACGTTAAATAAGTGATTAAAAAAAAAAAAAAAATATTTCTTAATATTACAATAGAAAAAAAATTGTCAAAATGACACAAGAAGATATTAGAATTTGTAAAATTACCAAATTTACATAAAAATACGGTGTCTGACACCAATTACTAAAAAATTGAATTATTATTAACAAAATAATATTAAAATTCGAACACAAGAATTTAGTAAGGTTGCAAAACTTCACTATCAGTTCGTTAACAATTAACCTAACTTGTTTGAATTTGTCCTATAGGTTGAAAACCATGAGGAGACTGTAATTTTTAAAGGACTATAATTTAATGTCAGATTTGTACTGGACAATTTAAACTTAGAAACGTTAATGAAGTAATAACTCTAAAGATTTAGATATTTAATATTAATAACAAAATAATTGGTAACAATAATCACAATATTGAAATAAATTCGAAATTTTAGCACACATAAAGATTTCAAGTTAATATTTTACCAATAGTTTAACGGTAAAAATAGCAAAAATTAAGATATGAAATACCGATAATGTCTTTCGCTTTCCGACGGACAAAAATGAATGAACTTATGCCTAATTCAAAATGGCAGGAAATACGTAAAACCAAGGTAAATCTACACTCTTGTAACTTACACGAAAATTAAGGAATGAACTAATAATAATAATTTGTCAATAATACAATCGATATAGAACTGTGATAGCGTGAATATGATGAAAAAAAGGAAACCAGAAAATCGGACTTCTGTCACATCCGAAGCAAGTGATCAAATGTACTACAAATTGATTAATTCAAAGAGAAAAAAAAAATAGTATCGATCACTTACCCCGTATGCTTTGGAAGCTCCTGGACAGAAATCTGTAGCTCTGGGCAGTAAATAAATTCGGCAAAAACCTAAGTCTCAAATGGACTTCCTTCACTATCCAAAACCAGTGTAGTTTTCCTTTTTTCCCAGCTCTTATGAACCACAGTCGAAACTAATAACAAAAAAAATCCCCACAGAAATTGTTCTATGTACGAAATAACGATAATCTGCAAGTTTCACTTACAGCGATAATTTATTCAATTTAAATATTGTACAACGTGTCAATTAACAATAATTGTCTACTTTAGACAAGATACGGTAAAGCGGAAATGGGAATACCTATCCACGTGCTTAAAAAAAAACAGTGCTACTAGGTAATTATCTAAAAATAATCCAAAATATGGAAATAATACGAAATACGGTAATTATTTTGACAAATTCTTATTTTTGCTATAGCACAATAAAGGTGAAGCAATAATTAATAAGCAAATTTTATGAATAGCGACTACAAGAATTGTATGACTTACCTAGGTAAAATTCGAAAGGCAAAAGACGCTCTGTCTAACCCGGGACAAGCCTCGTTCACACCGTTCATCCGCTGTGGCGTTTTTGTTGTATTTTTTCCTACCGCATACCGATCAAATGCGAATTCAGTAGTGAGGAGTCATATTTTAATACGCAAAATAGGAACTATAACCTGCTGTAACGAATAGCAACTTAAATCGTTAGAAGTTTATTATTATTATGCTATAGCATTGAGTAAAAAATAATAAAGAGTTGCAACTGTCAAGGTTTCGAGATTTTAGTATTGTATTTCTTTGCCAATAACTTCTTGATTGTCATCAATTTTTAGTGCTACGGGAAGGTATTTGTAATGTGGCTGTATAGCCCTTAAAATTGAAGACAATCATGAAGCTATTGGTGAAAAAATACAACACTAAAATCTCGAAACCTTGACAGTTGCGCCTCTTTATTATTTTTACTCAATGGCTATAGGTATTATTCGTCACTTTTCTTAACACCTAAAAACCATCTAATATTTCTTTATGTGCACATTATTTTCTAAATGGTATATTTTAGCCACATAGTAAATCCATCTAGATTTATACAAGTCATTATGTTATATAGTTAATCATAACTGAAAAATGAGAATGGATATTTCATATTTACCGAATTTCTGTCAATTTTAATAAATAAATAAAATGTAAATGCAAGAAATTTTATTTATAAAACAGTATAATTAAATCACAATTCAAGTAGTGAAGCAGTGGTAATTTATTCGTTGAAGAGAAGTCCATAGGCTCCTTGTGCTAGAGCAACATCAGCTTGAGCCCAGAAACGATGATAAGTGAATGTGGGTGCAGATCCTCCGTTCAAGAATGCTTCTACTTTGGACCAATCTGGGTCGTCCTTGTAGAACGAACGGAGTGAAATGAAAGTAGCAGAAGAATCAATGGTATCTCCATTGGGGTATGTGCCTGTCCATCCACTTGGAACGTATACGGGCTCGTTGAAACGAGAGTAATCCTCACGCGCCTCTTCAGCGGAAACTCCCTTTGATGTTTGATAGTTCTCCCACATTACATCAAGCAATGCTTTAGCAGTAGATTTTGCATCAGCATCATTCGATTTGGCAGCATAGTAAGCCAAGGTACGTGCAGTAGCAGAAGCGGTACCAACATCACTGCCATAAAGCGTAATAGATACATGTAGGTTATCTTCAGGTACTCCAGTCCATGCCAATTGATCAGGAATTTGGAATGTGTTGCCATTTACTTTGATATTAGGTAAGACCCAGGCGACCCATTTGTCCAAAAGAGTTTTAGATTTTGAATCTCCAGTTACATAGTAATATTGAGCCAACCGATCCATAGACCAAGCTTGCATACCAAACCATCTGTTTGATGGTGGATCATGATATACAGGTTCCCAGTCGTAGAACATACCTGCAATAAAAATTCAAAAGTTAGTAGGTATCTTTACATAGATATATGTATTTTAATTGAAGTACTTGGTATTCATATTGATTTAATTTTACATATTCTACGATATTATATTCTTTTTAATAAACTATTTTCATGAAAGACATTTTTATTATTGAAACTGGGTTTATCTGAAATATTCGTCTAAAAAGAACTAAAGTTATTCCATTGTTATGCCCAAAATACTTAAGCATACTCAAGAAAATGTGGCTCATGTTTCGTTACTTATTTCAGAATAGGTACTATTCAACATAAATATTTTATTATCATTAAACAAAATCTTGGAAATCCCTCATTTACACTTTCAAAGACACGTCCATTTTTTATAGTGGATATACATTCCCTAATAGAGTCGTAATAAAACATTATATATGGTGTTCAAAAGGCATAATTTGTGATGTTTAAATAGAACATCACTTGGTAGTCTTGATACTTACCGTTGAAAGTATGTGCTGTAAGGTCGGAATCTGGGGTATCATATCGACCTTTCCAACTGTTGGTAGCACCACCAGCGAATGCTCCTTCTGGTGTTTGTAAGAACTCATAGAAGCTCAACTGTGTATCCAAAGATTTCTGCCAATCTGCAGCAGCGGTCGATCCTTTGGGTTTGAGGGCTGCCACATTTGATAAAGCATATGCAGCTAATGGATTCTGGTAACCAAAATGAGCTGCTCCATCTCCGATACGCCAAGCCCAACCACCGCTTGTTGAAATGGAGCCTCCCCAAGCATAGTACCAGGACAATAGGTAATGTTCACTATTTTTTCCACTTCCACCGGGGCACGAGGTAGCTCCAACACAGTTTCCAATCTGCTTAAAATATTTGTCAAACAATGCGTATCTCAAGTAGTCACCCATTTTTGCGGCCTTTGAAAGAGTGTTCGAAATTGTTCCAGTTTGTCCTGCTTCCTCTGCCCATTGAGCGGCCCAAAAGGCTGCTTGAATAGCTCGAGCATCGGCATCGGGAGCATTAGTATACTTCCACTGTTGTGCGTAGTTACTGTCACCTGAAATTGGTACTTACTATTTAAATCTGTTACTTAGACCAAGAGTGATGTGATCATGATTTGTATTTGAAACTGTATTTTTAAACAAAATGTTAACCTAAAAGAAGTTTAAATATATTTTCAAATAATAACTCTGTCACTAATGTTTTACTTTACTTTTAAGTTTAAACATTCATGATTATTTTCTTTTTTCATATTAAATCTTCAAACTTACCTATGAAGAGATCTAAGAAACCGTTGGTACCACCATATTTAAACGAATCGCATGTTGGTTGAGGAATAGTTCTCCAGACAGATTCTTCCGGTCCTCTCTGGAAGGTATTAATGTATGATGGTCCACTTCCAGGTCCAGTTTCGCACCCTCCTCCTGTTTATTTAAAGATAAGAAGCACTTGTATACGTTGATAGATATTTGTTACGAAATGTATTGACTTTTATTCCTTAAAGCAATTTAAATATTGACAGTTTATATTCAAATTGATAAATTCATAATTTAAATCGAAATAAAAGGGTTTCAAGTAATACTAAACTGAAAAACTACGAAATTAAAATCCTATTAAAATTGTACCAGAAACAATAGAAAAAGGAATTTTATGACAACTTTATCTGCTTGTAAACATGAATAATTACTCTTATGGAGCAACAAAAGATAGAGAAATCAATAAGACTAATGTTAACTGTAACGTTTCCTCACCTGGGGTATTTCCAAATCCATATATGTTATCGACATCTAGTAGCCAATGCATGCCATATATATCTGAGTTGCCGTATGCACTGACCAATTCTTGATATAGGGGATCCTGACCAACAGGCACACTGGAGTCTATTGGAGATGGATAATCGCTAGGGTTGTCTAATTCCGCAGCATAGGTAGCTGGTGATGACGGATTATAATTACTGTTAGTAGGCTGATCTTGTGAGGTGGGAATGATATACTTTTCCGTTACTTCCCAAGCTGTGTTGAAAGACGAGAAATCACCACTGATGGCACCATACATGGCCTCTAGCCAAATGTAGTAACTGAAGGCTTCAGAAGTAGTTTCATGACCATAATCAGGAGCTTCAACCATCAATGTTTCTATGGAATGGTATGGAATTCCTTCTTTGGAGAAATAGCCATTTCCCGAATCATGGAGCTTTTTATATTGAGCCAAGAAACGGTCGGTGTAGGTGCCAGCGTGTGTGTATGCCACACACGCGACAAACAGAATAAGTAACGACTTCATTTTCTACCTAAAAATGGTATTCTATTAAAAAACATAAATTTATTTTTTTCCCTAACTTTGCAATGTTTCTGTTTCATCCGACAATATATTCTGATGGTTTAAGAAAAATCCTATGACCTATGTATAAGAAGTTTTTTTCTAGCTCCAAAAATTAAGGCTCTAGTGGTGGTGTAAAATGTACGGGGACACCCTGTACAATGTACATTCGATATAAATTTACAGTAGAAATCGAATGACAACACGTTCACTTGGATATCACGGTTAAGTTTAAGAGCACCCAGCTTGGGTGAACCGTCGCTAATTCATTACTTTTTATCATTCGATTTCTTTTGAAAATTGACCTTAAGTATATGGAATAATTGCTTAATCATTTGTTACAAAACCTTTGGACATATAAATTTGTCCTTTTAACTAATAAACATTTAACTACGCGGTATAATTAAGTAAATAAGATAAAATTTATTCTGTCATATTTGTAATAATATTAGTAATCTTTAGAACCGTAGGTATGTGGACGTATAGGTAGTGTATACAGATTGGTCCATACGATAAGAACAGAAATGTTGTCCAATTAACTTTCATTCGTTGGTAGAAATTGATTTTCGATGCGCAACAGTAAAACTCCTCGGAAGGAGAAGCATTTTGCTCCGAGAAACGATACAGGTGAGTTTCACAAAATAAAAATTCGTTTTCAAGAGAAATAGAAGTTTACAATTGCAGAAAAAACAAGTAGTTATATTACATCACACAAATATTGCGGTCGGTGATACAAATAAGCGAAGTATTTGCAGGGTTACTTGAAAATGGACCTGTTTCCAGTACGCAGATTGATTCAAAATCCCTTTTTTTTGGAGAAAGAATTTTATGTGTGTAAGATTACTTGTTTATTTCGAAAAGCCCATGCCATATTTTTATTTAACACATTGAAAGTGGCAAAGTACATAAAGGATCCTTATTTTTAGATTAAACAATAGTACACTATCCTATGTCTAATACGGTACTAGTACTAGAACGTGGAGATTGCTGCTACAAACCGCGCATGACAATAATTCCTTTAACGAACAAGCATTAATTGGTTCTAATTCCTTTGCCTACTGTACACGCTCTGTTGCGTACTAATAAAAAGTATGTTCTTCCTAGATTTTTCCGTCAGAATATACCTTTAAATATAAATATATGTATACTAATAAATTTGCCAGAAATCTAATAAATTTAAAAACTTTAACTCGCCAAACATGTTTCATTTACGTCATCTTTTGCCTAATTGTATACAATTAAAAACGATAAATTATATACTACGTTTGCTTCGCATGAAACAAATTAAATATTTAAAATAGTATGTCTGTCAAAACGCACGAAACACAACAAATTTTGTCAAACTTAAATAAAAAAAAAAAAAAATTTAGTATTTACTGGAAAATAATCAGAGGACGACTAATTTTATCAGGCAAAATCGTTTTGCTCGTATATAAATTTTTTTGTGTCCTTAAGTTATCTTCATCGACAGATAGACTGACAGACAAATATTTTGGAAATGTATATTAAGATTCAGCAAGGTATAAAATTTGTATATTTCTATTGATGTTTGACGTTTGCTATCTTATTTGGTGAAATGTTTATTGCTAATCACGATCCTATTCGAAATTTTTTAAAAGACTGGAAATTTTTAGTGATAGTGTATGTTGGTCAATCCACCATTTCAGAAGTATTTATAGTAATATATAATGTAATATAATACACGTAATAAATATAAAACATTGTTGAGCCCGTACAATATATAAACAGTCATTGTGAAACCCAAAATGACACTGTTGAGCCCGGGTTTAGGCTCACCAACGTATCGAGGCATACACATCACTATTTAGTAAATATAGTCTTAGGACACCGTACGCAAATTTTGAGGAGGGCTCAACAATGTACTATTCCCATCTTCGTGTATATCTTGATTAATTCTCTCACGTACGCGGCAACTAACAGGCAAAATTTAATATTATACACCAACGATATAGCAACAACGTTGGGCTCAGTAACGGTGCCTATGAATACCTTGAGTAGTGTTTAAAAAAAAAATCAAAAATGCAATACAATTAATTCATCTATCTTGGTTCTTGGTTCTAAAGGGCGGGATCAATGGCGATCTGTTGATATATCGGGCTCAATAATGTATTGTTTATAAGTAGGTATATAATATATATAATATATATGATATAAATAGTATATATATAATATATACAATATACATAATATATATAATACCTATACAATATTATATATAATATGACGATATTTTTGGTGATATTAGACAAAGAAGTAGAAGTAAATCTGTCAGTGTGTCATCTACGAGAATGGTCGTAGATGTCACACTGACATATTTACGAATGAAGCGGTCCTCGTTTTATATCAACTTTAATTTTGGCAACACCAAAAATTCTAACTGTCTTAAGGACAGTTAGTTAACGATTTGCATTATCCATTTTTGTAATGGTGACGTGGCCATATACAGAATATACATTAACTTTTTAAAGATCAATTATATTACGTTTTTTTTTTTAATTTTTACAGAACTAAATTAAATTAATAAACTCTAATAAATAAATAAACAAAGAAAGAGTTAGTCTTACCTGTTTTCAGAAGCAGGAATGCGTTGCCACATATTTCTCGGGCGGGTATTTATAGGAACTTAAATGCACTTATCAACCGAAAACACTTCAGTTGAGATTTGCATTAATTAGTTATGAAGTTTAATACTTCTGGACGAAGATAAACGTGCAGATATTTGTACAACGTGGTGCTAAGACAAAATTAATATCTTTTAAAATAAATATTAATATTTTCGTGCAGGTATGGTTATAATGTAAATGAATTTCATGTAACGTGTTAATTATATATATCTAATTAAAATATTTTCTAAAGTCATTTTGAAAAGTCCAGTTTCTAAAACGCTAATACTATTACTTTAGTTTTTATATGTTGTACTCGACTATTTTTCTAATGTAAAGCACGAGTATCTATATTCTTTAAAACAATTAATATTTTTTTAGGTAGAGTTACGAATAAAAAAAAGAGGGGAAAAATAAAGAAGGTCCAAAATTTCCATAAAATGAAACAAAAATGTCGTCACCAAGAATCCAGTTTCATACTACTATTTTGTATTTATTATGAATCTTTAGTACGAAATGACAGTAACACGAATGCAAGTCGCTTGATGAAATAAACAGGACAATATCTGTTAAACAATCTCCGTGAAAATACTGGTAAACTATTTGAGATCGACGATGTTAAAAAGATGAAAACAAGTAAATTGGTAAGTGAATCATCAATCTTACATAATGTTCGGTTTTGGTTTGATACTAAAATTTGTAAGTTTTGTTTGCAGATTTCTAAATAGAAAATCAGTGAATAACGTAAAAATAACCCTATAGGTTCATGTCGAATTTGCTTCTATGACGCACTCCTGTAGAGTTATGCCTCATTTTAACATTGGAAATGTTTTTGTTTTCGTATAGGGGGTTGAAAATCAGTTTCATGATGCATATTATGAAGCATGACTTATAGAAACAGTGGCGACAACAGAGTGACCAATTTTTGATTGGTTGTCTAAATCGCGTGGTACCGGCAGTCATGTTATTATTAGGAGTCTTCTTGTCGAGAAAATCTCAACGGCTATATCTCGTTGCGATTCTTTGAGTATTTAAAAAGTTATTAGCATTTCAATACCCCATGTCGAAGAGTTTTGTAAATTTTGCGAAATTAAAAAGGCCGATTGCGCGCGCAGAGACCTCCAAATTTTATGCGCGTGCAGGACTTGCCAAAACTTTAAAATTTTTCGTTAACGTCACAAATGTCACTTTTTAGTTAGGATCTGCTGACCTCAAAATCGCAGCTGAACCGCACAATTCACGATGTACTTTCAAGTTGAACTTTCGAGCTTGGATTTATTGCCAGTACGGCGGCCCGGCGGCCTGTTTTCGTTTGGAAATAAGGTTTGAAATTTTCGTGTTTTCGCAAAATTCGCCAAAAAATCCATAGTGCGTCCGATAGAAATTACAGCTTATAGTCGATCCAGCGAAATTTAATGATTTCTTAATATCTAAGGACGGAACCGATTACAGTTTCGGACTCGGGACGACTTTAGGACCCCGAAACAATTTTCTGTTTCTCGATAGTGCTTTTCCTTCACTTTAACATTTAATTGTATCGAGTATTGTATCCAAGTAAGAAACTGCATGTTTCAAGAGCAAGATTAAACAAATGTTTTTAGTTTCCTAGTAGGGGGTCGAAAATCAGTTTCATGGCAAAATGACGTAACGCGTGAGATTTCAGCGGTTTCAGAACGATAGACGTCAAAATTACACTTTTTCGTTCACTCCTTATTGAGCCTCAAATCAGAGCGTAACCGTGCAATTCACGATGTAGTTCTAAGTTCGACCCTCTACCTTGGATTTCTTATCAGAACAGTCTCTCGGAAATTCGTTTGGAAATAGTATTTGAAGTTTTCCTGTTTTTGCAATTTTTTCAATTTTGTCAATGGCTTGCATTTTGACAAATCATAGGGGTGGATTTAGGATCGGGGTTGCTCTGGCAGGTTGCCGATATTTGATTTGTACGTATTACCGAGTGTTAGACTAGGTTTGAGTGCCATTACTTTAACATGAGGTAGATTAAGCAAAAGTAAACAAAGAAATTTATCGCTGCGTTAGAGAAGTCACGCCCAACAATATCCAAGACAACTTAACATGGAGAAGCACGTCGAACAGCTTATTTCCTTTTATCCCGTCGAAATATGTATAGCCGAAAACCATATGTAACTTAAAATTTTGTCGTTTTTCGCAATTTACAAAGATAGCGGTGATTTGAAGCAAAATAAAATATAAAGGGTGATTCAATTTGGGTTTCCATATGAACTTGTTAAAGAAAACACGGAATTTGTTTCAAATATCAAGTATTTTGTATTCAGTATTTTAGATTGATTCATTACAATTACACATGCCAGATAGTATCGTTTAAATGACCGCCTCTGCTCTTAAGACATGACCTAATCCGTTTATCAAAATTTAAGTTGTATTGCGGCACATTGCAGACTCATTGTCGGCTATTTCGCTTCGAATCTCCTGTTTCAGCTCTGCAATGGTGTTTGATTTGTTCCTGTAGACTCTACTCTTCTAATAACCCCAAAGAAAGAAATCCAAAGGACTAATATGCGCCTCACCACTAAAAATGATTTTGGGCGAAAATTCGTTTCCTCGTTCATGCATCCATTCGGCAAACACACAGAGCTGTAAATGATCTCTAGACTTCAGTTCTTGTGTTATATGCATTTTGTAAGTAAGTAAGTGTAAATTATTGGCCATAGTTCGCTGCGTCGTGGAGTACGTAAGATCCAATTGCTGTGATCGATGGCGAATCGATATGCCGGGTTCTTCTTCACTTTGATTAACAAGCGACTTCTACGAGTACGTTGAAGTAGTTTGACATTAGCTACGGATCCAGTTTGCTCGAATTTCAGGACCAAATTTGTAATTATGTGCTGCGAGGTCGATTTTTAAGCACCGAAATATTCACGGATTGTATTTTTTCTTGTTCACTCATTTTCATAATAGGTTTGGATAATTTTAACGCGTTGTTCTGTCATGTATGGCATCATAACTAATATTGTTTATGTTTATGGATTACAAAAGGCAGTTTGACGTTCACAGATAACTTGAGGTTTTGAAAATATTGATCTATATCATCTGGAAGCTCTATTTGAATCACCCTTTATGTTCTAGTTCTCAATGCCTGATCCAATGGTATGTCACACGGTTACAGTACATCCAAAATGTACCGAAATTAATCAAATAAGCAAGAAAATTGCGAAATCTTTGTAACTCTATACTTATTATTTATGTAATTTGAAGGTGGATTTTTATTGCATCCACATTTGTACGACGTATGTTAACTACGTGAAAACCAAATTTAGGTAAAATTCAGTAATCGTAGCCCTCCCTCAAGAAAAGTTTTTGTCAAATGATATAAACGAAATCCGATTAATTTCAATGTTGCCAAAAATTCTTTAAAACAAAGGATTGTTTGTAAAACAAGCTGTAGATGATGTAGATTCACCCATTGTTAAAATAGCAATTGAAATATTAAATAATAGACGAACATTTGTACTTAGTTGATGAGGACGTTGATCTCTTTGTTCTATTAATCGCTTTAACTCCAGAAGAAAAAGATATATTTTTCATAAGGCCAGGAACAGGAAAAATTATATGGAAAATTCTTTCTTCGTCAGAAATCCAGAAATGACAAGAACGTATAAATATAATAGTTACTTACATTACTAGATGCGAAAGGTTAGTTTAAGGCGTGAGGTGATTTTTGAATGGTCGAGGCGAAGCCGAGACCTTTCAAAAAACTCCGAATACTTAAAAGGGCTTTCGCATCGTGAAATGTATTATATTTTTTCTACTATATCGAAAAAAATTATGGGATTACTAATTTAAAATTATGAAATGAAATTAATTGACGTTTTTAATAAATTTTATAGTTTAGGAGGCTGCCTGTGAAAATTATTGTTTCCATGGCAACCAAATATTACACATTTTAATTTCTGGTGGTTTCAAACTAAAATAAACAAATACATATGTTTTGTGGCGATATAAATGGGAATATTGCTTGTGCCTTGTTTTACCCCAAGAAATCCAAAGCAAGGTATATGCAAACTTATGAAGCGTTTGTTTTTAAAATGGAGTAGGTAGGTACCTACTACGTTGGGTACTACGTGCCGACAAAAATGTTGGCGTACTTCCTATAAAGACCTTTCTTTATTAATACAAAATTGTTTAGTTGTGTTAATTTGTTTAAATAGAACGAATTAATTTCGTTTAAAATTTGTTTTTCTACTTTTCTGTTCTGGCCGCATAAGTTTTACTTTCGTAGATAGCAACGCTTTAGCAACCAGGTAACTCGAATGTTTACTTTCGTTATCGCGCGTGTTGCTAGAGTTACAAAGTTCATTTATATAGACGGTAGTAGAAAAATACAGTTTTACTGATTCATGCCTTCAGTGGTTATGATACCACGTCTAGAATATTTCAGAAAGAAAAATTAAAAGTGATCAAACTTCTTCAGAAAGAAATGCAGTTGGTTAATGTAGTAAGAACTTTCAATGGCAAGAATTCAACCCCCTCACAAGTAAAACAGGCTGGTGAAACTCTTTTCCTACTTGTATACGGTGCAAAGAAAATCACAAATGTCTCACTCAACTCATACAGATTTAATTAATTCAAAAAATCGCTGCACGAACAAAAATCAAAGTTGGAAATATTACCACCAACTTCAGAGGCAGTCGCTTAATATTCATTACGAGTATTCTACAAAATTCAGAAATGGCTTGGCAATGAAAAAAATCCACAACAGTGGGGATAGAAGAAAATTAACGGCTCCTTACAACCTGTGACAACACTTTTAGTGCCAACAGCAGAATCAATATTGCAGCTTATCTCCTGCAACCGCAACAGAAAAGCAGGTTGAAGATGCTTAAAAAATTTACGGAAATTGTCAAGGAGTACGATGTCTAAATTCATACATGGATACAATTATTTATTTATATGCTATCGATTCCGATCTTCTTTAGATACAAAGTGTGTTTCATTCAATATATATAAAATTTTAAACAAGTCGATAATCCTCACTTGTACAATTATTATGTACTTTTTCATTTTGCAGAATATACTCACAGATAAAGATGAAGCAAAAAATGAAGGAAACAAACGTGAAATTGGTAAAAAAATTTAATAAAAAAGTCAAAAATTGATATTTCTCTATAAATGAAAATATTCTTATTTTTTGAAAATTTCTCATGGTTGAATTGCCAATTTTTATTATGCATGTGAAAACCTAGTTTATCCCACGATTTTTCAAGTAGGCAGCTCCGACACACCCCTTACGGTTCGGGACTCTTAAGTTTCTTGAAACATAGGTATGTATTTTTAAACGTACCTATATGTCAAGTTTCAACGAATTCACTATGTTCTTGTTCAGTTTGGACACTTTTCCTATACTATTAGCTGCGTTTAATAGTTTGCGATTAATCGATATCGGTATTTGTAATTGTTAGGAATCACTTTTCATCTTCACGAAATTATTTTAAATTATTTTAGTTTTAACATTAAAAATGTTTGTTAGTGAAAAAAATTAATATAATACCATTTTAGTTTTCATTATGAGAATGTTTTTGTTAATAAAATAACTTTTTATTTTAATTACTAAATAAAACTACTGATAATAAGATTTTAATTTTTGAAAATGTTTTGTGTTAATGAAATAACTATTTACTACTTTGCAACAAATTTTCATTTTTATCACATCCGAAATATCACAAGATATGCGTTCTACTTCGTCATTTCCAATGTCTCCTCCGGTTGCATCTTTTGCGAAGGACTGTGAATTTTTAGTTATGAATTTTATATTGTTTCAAATAATATTTTTCTACTAACGTGCGTAAAGTATGACCTTTCCGTAAGCTGTATAGTGTGTAAAGTTAAACTTTACGCACTAGTGAGTAAAGTAAACAATTCTTCTCGTGTATAATAATCATATCTTATTTAATTTTTTCTAGTCCATTTATACAATAATGGTTTAATTTTTGAAAATTCTTAAGTTTCGTTTATATCCTCAAGACTGATTAGTTTCGCTCAATTAAAATTAAGCAGGATATAGAAATATTGTGATTTTTAAATGACATATTAAGTTTTGACGTTTGAGATTATTATTAGAGAATTTAGGTCCATTTCGGTAGTAGAAATAATATTGTATGCAATTCGTGCGTGAAGTGAAAAAATTTCATCTTACGCACTTGTCGCATAAATAACTATTTTAGAAAAATTCATTTGAAATGTGACACAAACAAAGTTTCTTGTTTCTTGGTTTCTTCTTTTCTCAGCGTTACTTTAAAATATACTAACTTTAAAATACTTCTATCTAGGAATACTTTTACACGCACCAAACGCCATTTTGTGTGTTTAAAGAAGATATATATATTTTTTTATCTTAAATGTGTTTTTAAAATGTCTTAACCATTTTTCTGGAGAATATAACACAATATTGTATTTAGTATTGGTTTAACAACAATATATTAATAACTTTGTTATTATTTTTGATAAATAATAACCAATGTATGATTGATTAGATGGCGAGTAAGGTCACCCAGTAATATATAGGGGGTCACCATGACACTCCACTATTAACCTAACTCAAAGAACTAACGAGATGATGGTAGAGAATCAATAAGACAATAGGCATTTGAGGTAATTTACATAATGGACATGAAATTTTGCCTTCAAGGGAATAGACCTAACTTCCAGACAAGTAATATTTTAAAAAACATATGCTTGATAAGTAGTTAAGTTAAAAAAAATACCCAAGATTGAAATGTATTGTGACCATTTAAAATTGCAACTTAAATGTGACTGTAAAAACAAGATGAAATTTGGGATATATTTACTTCAGAGGGTAAAATTTTCTTGAATATTGCCCAATAAATTACCATTTGCGATAAAGTTAAAAATAATGGATACAGTTACGTTATACTGACTAACTGGGGTTACTGGTAAAACTAACCAATTATGCTGCCAAGGGCAGTTGTATGGTAAAGTAAGAATTAGCCTAGTATAGAGAACTGAAATTCTATGTGTTCCGTAACAGCAGTTGTTGGGGATTCCTCCCACAGTTTGTTAATGAGCACAGTTTAGGTAGATATTAAGATCTCTGATGTTGAGTTAATTGAAATTTGCAAATAACTCGAAAATTATATTCCTAAATGAGTTAACCCTGGGAGTCTACGATCGACTTTAGCCAGAAAGACTTCACTCAGTAGTTACTGTCACTGGCCATATAGATTTTATTAATTAAGGGGATAATAGTGCTCAACATATTTTTGAAAATTCATATTTTCGTTATTATTCATCGGAATCGTGAAACGAATGAATTTTTATGAATGATATAGAATTATATAATCTAGGGCTGTGTGCATGCATATTTGAATAGGCCGGAAAAATTAGAAAAAAAAAATCGAAAAAATGTGAAATTTTCGAAACCCATGCACATGCATCTAGAAAATGTAATTATAAATGCGGTACTAAAATTCAAATCGTTTACCTGCTGTCGTTTGCGTATAGTAAATTTTCAAAATTCATGGCATTTTGTTTTCCAGGTACAAAATGCCATGGGTTTTGAACATTTATTATACGCAAACGACAGCAGGTAAATGATTTGAATTTTAGCACCGTATTTAGAATTACATTTTCTAGATGCATGTGCATGGGTTTCGAAAATTTCACATTTTTTCGATTTTTTTTTTCTAATTTTTCCGGTTTAATTAAATATACAAAATATACATGCACACAGCCCTAGATTATATAATTCTATATCATTCATAAAAATTTGAAACGATTCCGATGAATAGTAACGAAAATATTAATTTTCAAAAATATAAAATATGTTGGGTACTATTATCCCCTTTAGTTCAGGATCGCATGGAAATTGTTGGTACATACCCAGTAGAAACTATTCAAATAATTCTTGATGTTATTATTAATTTTGTTTTGTTTAAGAGGGCAAATGAGTTACAAATTTACTTCTGGGATTAGTGTTTTTCATTATGCGTTTTTGTGTGTTGGACAGTTTTTCCATTGATAATATATAATAATTATTATAATAATAATTTGTTTTGGATTATTATTTAGAGATACAAAAGGGCCATTTTTACTCTCTAGGCAAATGTTATTAAAGTACCACTAAAATATCAAAATACCATTTTTACTGCCCGTCAAATATCCATAAAATCAAACTTTTATTATAAATCAATAAAATTAATAATAATATTATTATTATTTTGTTTTTGACCTTGAAAAATGTATGGAAATCGATATAAAAAATTACATATCCATTTTTATATTTGGACACACCCAAAATTGGTTCACACGGTTAATATGAAACATATGGGGCCCCTGTGAAGGGTACTTGAAACATTTGATGAAATCAATTTTAAATTTGTTTATTACCTTTTTTATCTTTAACTTGAATTTGATGAGCAAAAATAACAACAAATGATTATTTTTGATAACGTTGAGTGGTTCATTACCAAATACTAGTCACGTAAAATGGAACCACAAAATTTTCCCTGCTTGCAAAATATTAATCCTCCAAACAAATAAAAGCAGGAATTTGACTGCTTAGTTTTTTAAAGATTTGTTATAATCGACAAAAAAAAAATAGTAAACGTCGTCTTCATTATGTAAGTTGTAAATTATAATTCACAATAGGTGAGGTTTAATCCAATGGCCACTCACACTCTACCCTAAAATTAATCCAATCCTATTCTATTCCTCGAAAATTATTGCACTATAGATGCATTTGAAAATCATACAGTGAGCTCGTAAGGTTCGGAATACATTCGAAAAATCATTATTGAAGGGAATCCTCGGACACGTCAACTTTATTTTATAAAATGTCACTTTTTTCCGCCACTGACATTTTTTTATTTTTAAGCTATGACTTCATCGGTAATTTTTTAAGCGGTAACCCATATTTTTTTCAACGGATTTCGATAGAGTACATTTTACGAATATGTCAAAAACGTATGACCTTGAGGATGAAAGTTTTCGAGATATTCGGTTCCAAAGTTTCAAAAATGTTTGTAGAAGCTCTCGGGTGGGTCAAGTATTTTAAAAGCTTATATCGAACATTCTAAGGGGTAAATTATTTAAATTTTAAGATGTGTGTGTGTGAGGAGAGGGGCTGGCTTCCGACAAGTTCGATTAGCCACAGAAATTAAATTTTAAGAAATAATAATAATAATAAGTCTTTTATTGTACTTTAACCAACTTACATAACTATTCGAGTTAGAAAAATATTAATTATGGTACAAATTAACGGCGAAGTTAAATTGCTACAACTCGTGCATCATTTTCCTTACACCTAAGAAACTAATAACTGTCAAAACTGTCATTTTCCAACGCTTCTTTGACAAATGAATAGTCTTCTGTCATAGCTTATACACACATTTTTGATACTTTCGAACCAACCCAGCAAACGCAGAGTGTGACTGTTTCGTAACGTTAAGTCACAAATAAGTAACTCTAGAAGCATATTTCAAAGTGTGAAACAGATTCGTAATTATGGCAATATATCTGTACCTGAAAGATTTGTTTTGAAATTGTTTAATATAATACAAAACATCTTTGGTGGGTTTGGAAAAATTCGAAACTGTTACCTAACAAATGTTATTCTTAATTCCACAAACGTAAATATTTCGTAACTTACAAAACGCCATACTTTCAATTGTTAAAATTTGAGAATATTACGCAATTGTTGATGCGGTATTCCTTCAGTAGCTATAAACAGAAACAATTACGGAATTATTGAAACAATTCATTTTCAGTTGTGAAGCGTTGAAAAATTTACATAATTAGTAATACGTTACATTTTCGCTATACATGTTCAAACAAATGCGTCGTTTCTATAGGCTAGAATTATTTCTGAGAGAGAGATAAAATTCAAACGACCAATAGAATCTTGGGAAGCTGCGCCGCGCCAGCGCGAAGAACTGTTTCCGGCTTCAACACAAGTTAGTCTGAATGTGTAGTAATGTGTACTTACACGTGTGGTGTAAACAAGTGTCTGGTATTTGTGCAAAAAATACTATTGTGAAAAACAATTGCACAATATATACACGTTTAGAGTATTAGGTAAGTAATAAGTACTAATAGATTTAAAATTAGATAAGTTTTAATTGTATGTATTGTAAAAAGAGTTAATTTCCTGGACAATACCTAACATGGCGTGGGCACATTAACAGCGTGGGTAGCGGATCTTTTTACTATTACCTATAAATCGAATAAAACAAACGCTTTTCTTAAAATTTCGTGCTTATTTAAATGGATAACTATAAATAATAATAAAGAATATGTACAAAACTTTGCTACTAACTATAATAATCTACACTTAGATTATTATATCTACTTTACTTGCACAGTACCTACGTATTTATTTGCAAAATTGAATCGTTGAGTGTTCTTTTTTTTTGCTTAGGAATATATTATTTTTTTCTTTTAAATTGTTTCAATCAAAAGGGAATGAAGTTCAGGGATTAACATAGCAATTTTAACGTTAAAGTGACTAAAAACATGATTCTTAATTTCTTTATAAACTACTGGTTTGCCGTAATGAATAAAATAGTTTTGATATACAGGATGCTTCCTAAATAACAAAATATTTAAAGAAGTAATTCTTCAGGTGATTTGAAGTGAAGAAAAGTTTATATGAACATATTATGTTCTAAAGATTTTTGTTTCTGAGATAGCGGGCGTTGAATATTTTATTTCACTTCTGATTTTATCTGATTTTCCACAATTTGTAACATATGAAACTGAATTTTATGGATCGTCTTGCTCTTCAAGTAGCCATTTATCTTACCGATTGTCTTTTTCAATATTTCACTTCGGTTTGTAATTGGACAAAATGTTTTCGTTTTTTATTAAATAATACCTATCTTTAAAAATTTAAATATTTTAACAAAATTTGGTGATTCAAATCGAGGGATTCAAATCTCAGTAATTATAGTTTTGCTGCGTATCGTTCATACGTTATGTTTTTGGGGGATTTTTTATTATTTTTTTTTAATAAAAATTCCTGCTTTCCCGTTATTTTTATGTCAAAAAGATATACCTTCTAAATGTCGCTACGAGTAACCGTTTTCAGGGTAATTGATTTTAAAGTAAGCAATTTAACCACTTTTAAAGTATAATTAAATTTTAGGTTTATTTATTTAAAAGTCATTGTTATTCGTACTTTATTTGCTAGTGTTGCTATGTAATAAATTTTAAAAATCTGAAAAAGAGAATTTAAAGAAACGTCCAATATTTTCATTTTATAAAAATATCTAAAAGGAGGTAAAAGGCAACATTGCTCCTGGGGAACTTTTTTAAGTTTCGCAACATTCAACACTTCCGATATAAACGTATAGGTCACAGCTGTGAGCGCTAATAGATCAAAGACATTCCGTCGGCCGTCCACTATATTCTTCCTCTGTGCCAAAGATATAAAAAAACACCAGATAGTTAAATTATCGACAAAGTATATTGTCTGTCTGTTTCTTATGTACTTCGAAGGATAAATTATCCAAAAAAACTTCACAAAAAGGCCGCTAATAAAGTTGACGCGTTTAAAATGTGTAAACACTGGTATAAAAAATATGACTTCACAGCATTTATAGTGGTCCGGTAAAAGCTAATGAACGAATGTAAAAAACAAAATCAACCTGACCTATCCTATTTTCCCTTGAAATGAGATAGGTCAGTTAAATTCAAAATGTTGACGTATTTTATTTCTTTTTCTCAAAAACTACCGCGTGTATTTCTTTCATTTTTTTTATATGGATTTACCATCCCTTTGCAACAAGCTTCTTTCTCTCAGGAATAATAATATATGTAATTGTTTAACTTCATTTATTTTATTGAGTGGCCTAGAGTTACATATACACAGGTTTCATAATTGAAATGTTTTTCTCATTTCATGACAAAAATAAACCCGTGTCAAATTCTTGACAATCCCCCACCTCCTCTTCTTATTTTTATTTTAAACTAGATATAGGGTGGGGTTAGCGTACTCACCTTAAGGAAATAAATAAATTGGGGTTCACTCTGTACATGCTAGTTTGATTAAGAACTGATTTTTATTTGTAGATTCATGCAGGAAATGCTTTCCATTTATGACAGTTGATGCCAATTTTGAAGGTGCCTGTAAGGACTGGTTTAGAGCGGCCAGCCAGAGATTGAAGAAAACAGAGAAAATGAATTAATTATTTTATTGTACAATGGAGAATAAATTGTTTTGAACATCTATTTGTCAATATTTTATCTTTTTCCTATATTTTAAAGGATTCCTCCAAATACACTAACAGTGAATATTAAGGATCAAGGATTAATTTCACCTAGATATAGAAAAGAGTTTGTCTTAAATGGATTTATGGTCTGTAAAGATGAGAGATTGAGAAAGTGAATTTTGTTAAATATTGCAAAAAGTGATTTTAAAGATGGGTCCTGAAAAAGTAACGAGCCCCACTACTGGCAAAATGTGACTGCTGTCTTCGGAAAAGAAAATTACTCGTCCAATAACAAACGAAGCCAGGTTTGCTATACGTGCATATATCCACCCCCAGCCCCCGATCGCTCACCTGCGCACTCGATCATTGAGTCTTTTTTGTTTTTAAATGTATTTAGTATAGCATTTTACAGTCGCTTTAAAAATATAACTGGCTCTATACTATCAGTACATGTCCATCTTTGCCGAACAAATTATTTATTCACTGTTAATCAACTCGCGAGAACCAAAAAAACACTTTTTGGTTTTCGAGTTATTCAACAGTGAATAGGTATTCAACAGTGAATAGGTAATAAGTGGTTCGGCAAAGATGGACAGCATGTATTGATAGGGTCTGTCATATTTTTTAGCGTCTGTAAAATGCTGCTATATGCATTTAAAAAACAAAAAGACTCCAATGATCAGGAATGGGTAGGTGAGGGATCAGGGTGGGAGGTGGATTTGTGCACATATATCAAACCTGACTTTATTTGGACTATTTGCATAATAAGTATAAAACAAAAAAGAAACTGATTTGAAAGTAAATCGTAATATTTATATTGCTTATGATAAGCAACTTTTCTGAAATTAATGAGCAACCTTAAGGTTTCTAATAACGTGCAACTGTTGTGTATCTGTACTTAAACTAAATTTGCATAACGGTTGCGAAGTATTTATATAAGTTTTGTATTTACAAATAACTTGGTGAATGAAACTGTAAAAGCCTAAATGTTTCAAGATATTTTCGGAGTTAGATTTTGGTAAAAACGAATTTATTACAAATGTAAATTGGCATTTGTTACGAATATTTTGTTTCGCAATTGTGTAAAGTAATAGTTGCAGTTTATTAACGATGCAATGTTGCGGACAAATAAGCAATTTGTCACCAAAAACACGCATTTTTGTGACTGAAACAAAAGTGTAACACGAAATATAAGTAGCGTTAATGTTCCTTAATAGTTTCGAAGCGGTGTTTGCTGGGAAATGTCATAAAAACATCCACCTTCAAGGTCATACGTTTTTGAAGTATTTGTACTGAGAAAAATGTACTCTATCGAAATTCGTTAAAAAAATTCGGGTTGCAATTTAAAAAAAATTATCGATGACGTCATAAGTATAGCTCAAAAACCAAAAACAAAAAATATGTCAATAGCGGAAAAAAGTGACATTTTATAAAATAAAGTTGACGTGTCCGAGGATTTTCTGTTATATACCGGGTGACCACGGATCATGGTAAACCCCGCCATTTCCACAATTTTTGAGCTATCCAAATGAAATTTTGCAGCAGTAATGTACGTCCAAAAAGGCCCATCCGATTTTTTTTTCGACGTCCGGTTTCGACGGAAGTGACCTCAACTTTGAAATTTTAAATGGGACACCCTGTATATTATTGCATTTTTGCACTGGACTCCATACAAGATGGATTCCATACAAAATGAATTATTTTATGGTAGTGGTTTACCATTACGATATCTTTTGGGAAAATGGTCAAAATGGACAAAAAGTGATTTGGTCAAATTTGAATGCATGCCAAGACGCCATTTTTATATTTTTTTGTCGACTTAATTTTTTGGGAGTTATACCAGTACATTTGAACCAAATTAGACCAATCATGGCACTCTAGATTAAAAATCAAGTGGGCTTAAAGAGCCCCCAATACAGTTCTATCGTGCTCAGAATTTTTTCAGTATTCCCAAAATGCAATAATATACAGGGTGTTCCATTTAAAATACCAAAATTCCGTCTAAACCGGACGTCGAAAAAAAATCGGATGGGCCAAAATGAGTCTTTTTGGACGTACATTACTGCTGCAAAATTTCATTTGGATAGCTCAAAAATTGTGGAAATGGCTGGGGTTTACCATGATCCGTGGTCACCCGGTATGTTAGAACAAGCCTACCTACACTTAACATAAATTTTTTTCTGTGATTGAAACTGGATGTGTTATTTTAAATGGAAATTAAACTCAAAAAAGCTTAAATACGGCCCTTTTACAGAAAAACAAATGATAAGTTCTTTTGTAGATTATTTAGGTGGAATTATTAATATAATGTCTTTAGATAGCTTACTACTTTATTTGTAGAATGTAAAATTTAGTCAATCGACAATTTCGAAAATTTATTAAAAAATAACGGTAAATGTGCCAACAAATATTATGACATTATTTTACATACTGATTCATTGTCTTTTAAAATGTGTATTAGCAATTTCCAATAAATGATATACAGGGTGTTGTTCGGGGCACTGAAAGGAGCATAAAAAAAATAAGTCCGGTCCTGGAATTTTTCCCAAATAAATTATGCTTGTGATTGGACTAAAAGGGTGTAATATTTATTCCAAATTTTAATAATAAAAATGTTGTTTATAAAAACAAGTTGCGCTATAAAGGGGTAAAAATCATTTTTATACACCTGGTATAAAAGTAAAATTAACTTTTTATCAAAAATAACGAGTACAATGGCATTATTAAGGAATGAACCTACTTAAAATGAGGGAAATATCATTTAACGGACCAGTTTTAGAAAAAAAGTAGCATCAAATTTATATGGTGATGCGTTATTTTTGCCCAGGAGTTTATATGATATATTTACAAAAAAGTTTGCCCCCCCCCCTCCTCGAATAAAAATCCAGGCTGCGTCACTGTTCTATCTTACTATTCTAGTGTAAAAATATCTTCTACTTATTTGGCTGTAAATTATATTCATATAGATATTATTGTACTCGAGTTATTTATTATTACATATTATAAGTGTTTTTTAAATAAACTTGTTATGTTATAAAATATCACCTGTTCGAATATTTTCAATACAATGGTATGGATTTATAGTTATCTATTAAAGATTTATGATTTATCCCTTTTTTATTTCCTTATATAGTGAAATTATATAATAAGGTATTATTGCGTTAAAGGAAAATACAAATTTCCTTATTTCAGCGGAATTATGTATTTCCAATTTTACTAGGTTTTTTTAGAAAAATGTATAGGTCGATTTATATATTTATGTATATTTTTTTAATAGAAATCAGACATCAGACATTAAGATTTAGGGTTAATATAAAGAAATAATAACACCGGAAGACTTCTTTAAGAACAGTGGCTGTTATACCAACCCTTGAATTTTTTGGTGGTTTCTCTTCATTGTCTTCCTAAGAGTACTCATTTGCGAGGAAAGTAATAAAGAAAATATCATTATATTTGATGGTAAAACGCTCAGCTTGTAAGTTCCAAAGATGGAAGAGAAGAAAATAATTAAATACGATATACACGTTCAGAATTCCTTTAAATTTAACTGTATTACACACATTCTGTAATCTGAATTTGATTTTTGGTCAGTTTTGATGATGAATAGTCATCGAAAAGGGGAAAGAAATTAAGGATATGAAAAGTTTCTTTTTTTTACCAAATCTCCTTTCAAAAACTTATGTAGTTCCAATTTTTTGTAATAATAAATTTATCAAGGGGCTACGATTTGGTCAAATAAATTTGTATTTACGAAAGTTCGTCACTGGAAAACGTCATGAGGCAAATTACGAGCTCGTAGGGCGAGAGATTTTGGAACTATGTTTTTCGAACGACGCTACCAAGCGACAAATCTTAAGTGTTTTAAACAAAAAATTTTTCGTACAAAATTATATGCACGGGATATTTGATCGGACCATTTTCCAAATAAAGAACTTTTATATAGAGATATTTTTGACTTAATTACTGATATTGTGATGGTGGCTTTTACTTACGGTGCTTTCGGTCAGATACTTACGTAATCTTTTTACACGGAAATCTCGGGCGCCAGTCCTTTAATTTTTAAGTGCAAAGAACTACACTTTTTTGGCTCTCCTAATTGGGAGAACAACCCTGAGTAGCGAAACAGCTGAGATACGGAATTGCCAGGGCTCGGAGCTGGAGATCTATCTAATGGATTTCGATCATGCTGCTCAAACGGGTTAATCAGAAATAAATGACAGAAATAATAACTCGTGAATTTTACCTCTTTAAAATAACGTATTTATTCAGTGATAATAATGGACAAATTAATTTACTCTAAAACCTCCACGACTGTACAGTCGAGTGTGTATAAAACTATTTCAAAATAATTAAAAACAAGTCAAGCTGGCAATCAAGAATCTTTACGCGGTTTTGCGGCGGAATTTTCGGAGACGTTGAATTAATATTTTATTGTGTACGACAAGCAAACGGACCTTTCCGATAGAATGTATTATAAACGGCGGGCAATCGAGTAGCTATAGATATTTACGTCTTTTCTGGTATTTGAAAATACGGCGAACTACTGCCACAAACGTAGAGCTATTTTTGAACGGCTATTTTAATTTATAGCAAGTTTTCGAGTCACCCTGGTACACTGACACCTTACAGATCACCCGAACGAGAAAAATCTATTCAGTGGGTGCACATTTAGGAATGACTTTTCTAATTACAGTGGGTTCTCCGGAAACCCTTGTACATTACAACTGAGCAGATCACCCGAGCGAGAAAAATCTATTCAGTTGGTGCACAATTTATCAAATAATAACACGAATCAACCAACGGAGGTATTATGAATTAGCTCTAGTTTGCCTTGGTAGCAATATACGGCGATACTCACGGAAAATAAGACCTTTAAATATCTATACTTAACTGAAGGCAGTGCCTGCAGAACGTAGCAGGTTACGGTGAATTCTTAACAAGATTTAATACAAAGAAATGTACTGTCAATAACTCGAAGCGGCGGTACTGAAATGTTGACGGCTTTGGATATATCTTCAATGGCTGACGGTAAATCGGATCTGATATGATAATGCGGAATATCTCGGAATGAACATGAACTGCTGCCGGTTTTCTCGGAATGAGTATGACCTGCTGCCGGCTTTCTCGGAATGAGTATGACCTACTGGCGGTTTTCTCGGAATCAGGACGAAGTGAGCACTCCTCTCCCTTTTGTAACCTTTATGACGTATCTAGGTCGCGTGATAGAGAGGCGGTCACCGACTTTAAACGACGGACTCGGATGCACCACCCAACGTAACTTGCAGAGGTGCGGCGGCTTATGCATTTAGGCGCATCAATTCAAAACGTATATAACCGGAAATGAGTTAGTTGCAATTTCTATACTATATTGCAAAAAGAAACGGATTAAAACGGGCAAGGATTAACATTTTTAGGAACGAATGATTTTTATTTCCGACTCGGCCATTATTTATAATAATTCTCGGATTTTACTTATACGAGGGATTGTCGAAAATTAATCAATTAATTACTTGACTGCTTGTTTACCAGCCGACTTTTTAACAACTCATTTATAACTTAACTAGAACAGAATTTAATTACTAAACAGCGGTAGGGTGTACCCAAGTGACGGTAATATTTAAAGCAAAAATGAACATTCCTTGATTGGAAAAATCACTTCGTTACAATATATTCGATTGACAATTCACCAAAAGGATTTACTTTAATAAAACTCAAACGAAAAATGTATTTTTAATGACAGGTTTCTATGGATACATATCAACAACTTTTTAAAAAGTTTGCCGATGAAAAGCGTTTTCATTGAAGCACGTGACGAAATCTAAGCAATTTTATTGGATATAGATAAATGTGGAAAAACTGCGGGTGTAATCTATCACCAAAACTGAGGAAAAAATCAGTCAAAATGAAGAAACGCGCGTAGTAATGTTAAATTTGAAGAAATTTTAATTGCTATTCAAATGAAACCAAAGTACTAATTTAGGGGGTGAAAAGGAGGCCTAGTTACTCTTAGAGAAGAAGTCTTCTTTATTTATGAGTATTTTTTTTATATGGCATTAAATTAAACTAGATGAACAACTTTGCATAAAGTTTAATTGTCTGAAATTAACATTTACTTTCATATTTTTTGGTTTTTCCTTTACAATTTTACCATTAACATCACCGTCATTTTTACTCAAAAATCAAACATTCGGCATTTGAAGAATTATACACATATCCCCTGTACATAATACAAAATGATTTCATACAATAAATTATTTATTGAGATACTCTGTATCTCTGTATATTATGCTTATTTGTGTGTTCTTCCAAAAATAATATGTAGATAATATCAAAATTGAAATACTTAAGAGGGTTTGATATTTTATCTAACCCATTAACCACTTTACATTAAATAAACCCAAATTATTGGTAAATAACAACTTATGATACATGATCTCAGTGATTAAGATAGGACTCCTTTTATTTTCGTATATTTGACGTGATGGCCAAAAATAACTATGAGTAACCATATTTTTTTTTAATAGAAATAGAAAAAAAAAATTAAATGGATTAATTTGTATCAGTTGAGTTATGGACTTCATAAAGGACAATGACTAAAGAAAGTTATGTGGTTGAAAATATTTACTCGGTGTCATAAACACAAATAGGTAACACTTATAATACTATCGTGGAGATGTACCTAAACTGTTCGAAAACATATTAATGTATATTTAATTTTAAAGTATTAGATAACCTTGAAATTAAACAAGGCGACAACTGATTGCTTTCTGAAAAGTAACCTGTACCTACCCAAATAGATCTTTAATTGAATAGCTGTGGAATTTTAGATTTGAGAATATTGGTATTATTTGCATATAATTAGGGAACAATGTTTAATATGTGATAAAGTATTTTTTAACCATTGACCTAAAAGAGGAAACTTATGCCTTTGACTCATACATTAAATTTATTTGTTTGTACATCCCCTGGAACTCTTTAATGCATTTACTGATTTATATGTGACTTTTCTAAAAGAAAAAAAAGGTAGGTTCTATCAACATGGTATCCTTCAGCTTCACGGGATTGCATAATAAACAATAGGATGAAGTTAACATGTTCAATTTTGTCTTGTTGCTCTATGCCTAGCGCTATATTCTTATTTTTGGAAGAAAAAAAATTTCAACGGAATTGCAAGTCTAAAATTACGTTTTTGAGAATATTTGTCAATGGCCAATGGTCAATGGTCAATTTGTCAATTTGACAATGGCTATTATCGTCAACAAATATTACATGAATATATTTATAAAATCCTTTGCGACCGAATGGAAACCTTCACCTTCTTGATAATTTCAGAATTACAAAATTTTTTCGGTACTTTCTATGATACGAAACATCCATTTCGTGTGAATTAAAAGCCATAGGATTTCATTTAAAGGTAATACCGTCGTAGACCTTTTAGCAAGGCAAGCTAAGAAAGATAACAGATTCCGAGAAAGAAATTAATATTCCAGTTACAGATATACATATGTCTCTCGTAGTGTAATTGTTGAGTGAAAGAATTATTCTTGCACTCAATCGTGTAACTGAACATTTAGTGAAAGCAAAGACGCTAATAACGATAACGCTTCAAAAATGAAATTAATATTCCAGTTACAGATATACCGGGTGGCCAAGAGTCAATGTACGCCCCCAATTTTTTGGTTGTTTCTGAACTTAAAAATTTCGTTTTTGGTATACGTGAATAAGACAAAAGTGGGCTATTTTTAGACTAACAGGAACAAAAATATCACTTCCGGTTGAACCGGAAGTGACATCAACTTATTTTTCTTAAATGCTGATTCCATTTAAGAAAAAAAAGCTGTCACTTTTATTTTTTACAAAATGGCCGCGTCAGATGAATGCGACGTAAGAAAATTACTAAGTAGGCTATGGTAATTATTAACAAGGTAGTAAGCTTGTCTGTAAAGAATAAAATAATTATTTAAATTACTGATAGATACGACTATTTTTTAGGTTTTTCTCAAAAAATGGAATTTAATTTTCATTTTCATTTCCGTAGGGGCCCTATGGAAAATTTTTAAATGGGACCGTACTATTTTTTTTATTATTCTGACATAGTAATTCATAAGCTTTAATTTTTTCGACAATAATCACTTCTTAACGAGATCCTTTGTAATAATAAAAGTGTTTTTAAAAGGTTTATTAAAATTATTTCTTGTTTAATTTGTGCTTACTTTTTAAATACGCTTTTATTATTACAAAGGATCTCGTTAAGAAATGTACGGCCCCATTTAAAAATTTTCCATAGGACCCCTACGGAAAGGAAAATGAAATTTAAATTCAGTTTTTTGAGAAAAACCTAAAAATAGTCGTATCTATCAGTAATTTAAATAACTATTTTATTCTTTACAGACAAGCTTACCACCTTGCTAATAATTTCCACAGCTTAGTAATTTTCTTACATCGCACTCATCTGACGCGGCCATTTTGTACAAAATAAAAAATCGTTCGTATTTCACTTATTTTTTTGAATTTATAAAATTGGAAAAATCTGCTGCAGTTAGAATTTCATGTTCTATAAAACACCACAAAAAAAACACGGTCATTCCATTTAAGAAAAAATAAGTTGATGTCACTTCCGGTTCAACCGGAAGTGATATTTTTGTTCCTGTTAGTCTAAAAATAGCCCCATTTTGTTATATTCACGTATACCAAAAACAGAATTTTTAAATTCAAAAACAACCAAAAAATTGGGGGCGTACATTGACTCGTGGCCCCCCGGTAGAACTCTCTCGGGATGTAACTATTGAGTGAAAGAATGATTCTTTCTCTCATCTGTATAACTGATTATTTAGTGAAACGCGCAGGAATTTAACCCCGAAACAAATACTAATATATGTTTATTACGTTCGATATCCAAATATCCATATGTCTGGTTTTCCAGACACGTGCTATAAATAGTGTATATCGCACTTGTAAAATTAATAGCTATTGTCTACTTTAAACCCTCACTTGATGTATTAAAAACTATAATAAAATAATTTCTAAATTAACTAAATGAAACCCCCGTTAATTATTGAAATATCAATATCTTGTTAGTGGGTGATCTTAATTGTAGAGTAGGTTATTTGGAAAGTTTTCACAAGAGGATATTTTTGGCATAAATTTGTTAGTAACATATTGAGTTTAGATAAGATAGTGAACTCGAGAGATATAATTTTATGAAATTTTCTTAATATTAATTAAAGGCAGAAAACTGAGTAACTGGTCAATGTATTTTTATATGAGATGTTAAAGAACACTGTTGATTTTGTTTTTGGTAATTGTTTAGAGCTGGACGAACAGGAGTAACGGTAGCCTTAGAATCAACAAAACTAAAAAAACAGCAGTTTATCGCTCTCCCAGTATATGCGCAGATGTAGGTAATATAGGAACATTAAGTTACTTAAAAAAAAATAGAAAAAATGGTACCCATATTGTAACTGAGGATATGAACGTAGATATTTTGCCATATAGTGACTAGGCAGAGAGATACAAAAATATATTAAACTTCTACGAATTTATTTCACATAGCATTTATTATTTGTTTACCAGTGCACAAAGTTAAACTTGACTTGATAGTTTTCTTTTATAAATTTCAGAAGTATGAAAACGATATAGTTCTAATTTTTGTTGAGCTAGACAAATCAAACCATTTTTCTATGATAATTTTGTCTAAAATTGATAATAACGAAAAAATAAATGAGATCATGAGTAGTAGGAACGTTAACAACCCTATCTAGTTGTTGTAATAAATATGTAATAATGCTCACTACAATAAAATAATTGGAGTTATTAATTTGTTTTTGCCTGAGGAGAGAGACGTTTGTTGCGCCCAACGAAAAGGCCAGTTATGAAGACGAGGTTGGAAGTTAGAGTAGAAAAAGAAGGAGACTGCTGCAGCTGATAACAACAATACATTTATTTGATGAAAACCAGAAGCAGTGAGGAAGTATTGTATAGTAAAAGAGTAAGTACGATTAAATAGGCCAGTTAGTATGTCATTTGAGGTAGGAAGTCATACGACATCGACGATACGTTCAGTGCTTGTGAGGGGCTATTGATATGTGTAATTGAGGTGCGGCGGTTTTATTCGATTATCTCGGCAACCGTTCAAGATAGAAATAAAATTAAGGCAAGCATTTTGAAGGTTTTTAAAAGTACTACAACTTTGTTCGTGTGCACTATACAAAGAATGGGAATGGTTTTTAAATTATTTCGCAGCAAAATTTTAATTTTAACGTTTTTTCCAATGCTAACAACACAAATAAACGTCATCTGTACTGATGTCTTAATCGATTCGAGAGGTTTCTCCAGTATCGGAAAATTTTTGAAATATTTAGAAGATCTAAAAATTGCCACGTTCCTTGTAGTAAAAAAGTACCTTTTTATATGGTGCTGAGCTAATGATTTTTTATAAAAATCAAAGCCAAAATGCAATTAATACTACTACCTGTTAGTAACGTTGTTATTTTAGCAGCAGGTGCAGAGCTACAAAAAACTAAAAAAACAAGTGTTGTTGGAAATATATGAAGTAGATACTATATTTTTAGTGGTGCCAAAACTAAATAGAAATGTAATACTTGGTTGTGACATTGCATTACTTGATGTGGTCTCATCTGTTGTAACGAAGTGATTTTTCCAATCAAGGAATGTTCAATTTTGCTTTAAACATTACCGTCACTTGGGTACACCCTGCCGCTGTTTTTAGTAAGTTCTGTTCTAGTTAAGTTATTAATGAGTTTCGTTAAAAAGGTCCGCTGGTAAACAAGCAATCAAGTAATTAATTGATTAATTTTCGACAATCCCTCGTATAAGTAAAATCTGAGAATTATTATAAATAATGGCCGAGTCGGAAATAAAAATCATTCGTTACTAAAATTGTTAATCCTTGTCCGTTTTAATCCGTTTCTTTTTGCAACATGGTATAGAAAATACAAGTAACTCATTTCCGGTTAAATGCGTTCTGAGTAGATGCGTCTAGTTGCATAAGCCGCTGCACCTCTGCAAGGTACGCTGGGTTGTACATCCAAGTCTGTCGTTTAAAGTCGGTGACCACTTCTCTTTTAACACGACAGATACGTCATAAAGTTTACAAAAAGGGGAAGAACAGTCACTTCACTGTCATTCCGTCCTCATTCTCATTCCGAGAAAACCGACAGCAGTTCAGGTTCATTCCGAAATAGTCCGCATCAGATCCAATCTACCGCCAGCAGAAAAAGATTCAGCCGCAGCCGTTCACATTTCCGTACCGCCGCTCCGAGTTTCATAGTAAATTTCTTCGAATATAATCTTGGTAAGAATTTAACGCAACCGGCTATATTCAGTAGGTACTGCCTTCAGTTAAGTATAGATATTTAGAGTCCTGATTGTCCGTGAGTATCGCCGTATTTTGCTACCAAAGTAAACTAGAGCTAATTCATAATACCTCCGTTGGTTTATTCTTTTTATTATTGCATAAATTGTACACCAACTGGTCAGATTTTCTCGTTCGGGTGATCTGGTACGTTGTCCTGTACAAGGGTTTCCGGAAAACCCACAGTAATTAAAAAGTCATTCCTAAATGTGCATCCACTGATTTGATTTTCTCGTCGGGTGATCTGTGATGTGCCAATACACCAGGGTGACTAGTAAATTAGTTGTAAATGAAATAGTCAGTCAAACCATAGCTCTACGTTTGTGGCAGTAGTTCGCCGTATTTTTAAATATTAGTAAAAGATGTAAATATCTATAGCTAACGGATTGCCCGCCGTTTATAAGCCATCTTAGTGGAAAGGTCCGTTTGCTTGTCGCACACTGTAATTTGTTAATCTCACGTACCCGAAAATTCCGCCGTAAAATCGCGTACAAACTTGGTTACCAGCTTGCTTGATTTATAATTATTTTAAAAATAGTTTTATACATACTCGACTGCATAGTCGTAGAGGTTTGAGAGTAAATTAAGTTGTTCATCATTATTTCTGAATAAACACGTTATTTTAAAGAGGTAAAATTCACGAGTTATTATTTCTGTCACTTATTTCTGATTACCCCGTTTGAGCAGTATGATCGAATTCCATTAGATAGATCTCCAGCTCCGACCCCTAACAATTCCGTATCACCAGCTGTTTCGCTACCCAGAGTTGTTCTCCCAATTAGGAGAGCCAAAAAGACAGTGTAGTTCTTCGCACTCTAAAAATTGAAGGACTGGCGCCCGAGATTTCCGTAGAAATAAAAGATTACGTAAGTATCTGACCGAAAGCACCGCGCTAGAAAAAAAGAGCATTACACTGTATAAGAAGAATAAAAAAAAAGTTAGAGAAATGTGTACTAGTAGAAGGTCTACATGCAGAATAGTTTTGCGACCAAACACTGCATTTAAGCTTTTCTCCATAATTTGAAACATTTTGTTAATTAAAATTTTCAATTAAAATATAAAAAAGTTACATTGCTTAAAGTCGATTTCATCTTCTCTAATTTTTAGAATACCCTATATAATTTATCTTAAGTTTGACAACTGTTTATGACTTCCTAAGACAAGCGAAACTTTTTATAAAGAATGTCTCTTTCTCTTCAAATCAAAAATAAGAAATTGACAAAAGTGCGGTGCGTCATCTGTGAACACACTGTATGTTAAATTAAAATGAATTAATTATGGGTCAATTTCCCTCATTTCGAATATGACTATTCTAGTCAATCAAACACATTGTAACTTGCAGTTTGAAAATGTTTGTACAACTATACATTAATATTAAACATTATTGATTTTAAAAACGGAAATCACTAAGAGGTAGTGTATTGAGTTCAATACACTACCTCTTAGTGCACATTTGTGTTTTATTGATTTTACTAAAGTGTTTGTCACTGTTTGTTGCAGAAACCTATTGGACAAATTAAAATGCTATGGTATAAAAAGAATATCAAAAAAGCTACCCAACAAATTGAAAGCAGCATGTTAACTAATGTTGATGGTCCTTTCAGTAGCGCTAGATCTACAACATACAATAGGAAATATACTCAGCTTTGCAGATAATACCGCAATTTTACATAAACATATGGGCGTACTAACTATATGACAAAGATACAGTAATACCAGAAGCAATGTCAACGAATTATTTTGACAAAATAATGAAATGATGATATTGGAGATGGGACTTGCAAATACAAATCATAATTAAAAAAGTATGTAGTTTTAGTCTAAGTTTCTTCTTAACTTTTAGATACAATTAATCACAAAACTATTTATTTAAGGTTATCATAACCTAACTTAACCTAATCTAACCTAATATAATAACCTAACATTTTTTTTTGGGAGGGAGGGGAAATTCTTAATGAGAAATACCAGGAGCTTTTTTTGCTTTGTCGTCGCCCCGGATAGTGTCGGACTCCTACCGACTAAAACCTCGCTTGCGTCCGTCTGTCCACAGTAAATATAATTTGTGTCTTTTGCTTTCCCTATCATATTCATATGTACCTAAGTATGGACGGACCCGTGACGATTTGTGTTAGAAAGTAGTCCACGTCCCTGTATTTACAATCGACCCATCTCTTAAGTTGGGGAATAAATTCCTTACTCCATTGTGCTACCGTCTCCTACCCATCCCAAATTTCTCGCAATCTTGCTAGCGTTGTCTGTTTGGCATCCAACCTGTTTTCAGTAGTAAGACCATCCCCATTCTAGAAGAGTTACCGCCGTTCCTTTACGAGCAGTTCTATTAGTGGTACTCGTGGGATTAAGTGTGTTCTTTCCAATATGGCCCTGTATCTTTCGATACGTGGCTAATGTTGGGCATTAGTTTTACCAGAGCTCCAACTCTATCGTCAGCTTTCCCTGTCATTACTTTGATGTGCTCTCCAAAAGTGCCTTGAACATCCTTTGTTAGGCGTAGGTACTTGAAGACACGTTTTGTGGTAATTTTCACGTTATTTATTTTGAACGTAAGTTTGGCCTTATTCTTATGTCCTTTAGCATTACTATTTCTGTCTTCCTCCGGTGCTCAATCTAGGTCATCCAGGTATTTATTCTCCTGCATGATTGTTGCGTTCTGTATTTCAGGTCGACTTGGTTGTCTGCGTTTGTTGCAATAGCCAGTTCGTCAGCGGAACCCACTAGCATGGATCTCCCTGCTAGTCCTATCCTTAGCACGCCGTCATATAAGATATTCCACAGCGTCGGCCCGAGAACGGATCCCTGTGGTATACTCATATCATCCCGATTTTGTTTCCCTTATCCACTATAATCTCGCGGTCTTTAAAATAGTTTTTTATGGAATTCACTAGGGAGCCAGGTAGGTATTTTCTGACTGTTAAGTTATTTTGTGATTTGGCTCTATTTGACTGTGTTGAAGGCGTTTCGCACATCGAGTGTTGTTAGAGCGCAGAACTTCCGCCCTTCCCGACTTTTTTTTTGGACTGTCAATCTACTATACCCTTTCGGAACCCGAACTGTAAGTCAGACAACCCCTCCTCTCTATTGGACTTTTTCTCGAGGCGATCTCTGATGAGAGTTTCATAATATAGTTTTCTCAAGATGTTTAAAAAGCAGATTGGCTTCTGCGATGATGGTGCATCTATGGGTTTCTTCTCCTACCATATAAGGATCAGTTTAAAATGAAAAAAGTTTTTATTACAAATTAAGTGGAATTTGAAAACTTAACCTTGTTGTATTAACTTATTATTTAAAGTTTTGTTTATAATTTTTTATGCTCAATACCCCATTCGAATTTAACCCAGTATTTGACGAATATATTCTTATTGGACAATGTTTATTTTTTGTCATTTAAGTGTTGAAATGTAATTATAATTTTCACAGTAGAAACTTGCTTTCCATTTTTTATTACAGTACAAAATTACCACGAAAAGTTATACGTTCTCTAGTGAAGTAGAAAAAGTCTTGCGTGCAACACATCTGTAAAGTGGTCATTATTAATGATATACTTTTCCCACTAGTGGCATAAATCGCTGTTTTATACTATTACGAGAAAGCACGACAAAAAGGATTAATATTCATCAGAATAAATTAGTGTAAATCCAAATTTAAATTTTCTTATATCTACTTTTAAATAATAGTTTCTCAATTACTGATGTGAAATAACAAGGAAATTTCCACAGTTCAAAAAAGTTATGTAGAGTATTACCAGATACCTAATTATAACTAATTTTGCAGTGATTCTGTAAATAATATTGTATACGAAAAAAGAGAGTATTCTTTTGCATTTGATGTGCCAAAAAACAATCACGTTCTTCACATAAGTGGCTCAGTCCTGAGCGTCTCCTCCTTTCTAACTTTTGACAAATTAGAACAAACTCATCTTGTCGCTAGCCTTATTTAACAAAGACGAACTCAGCAACTCAATTCTGTGGTCACATGCTATACGGGTATAAGTTAAAATACCCAACTTTACAGGAGACACAATAAATCGTCTATTTAATTTCAATGTTGTACTTAACTAATTTAGTCGCTGAACGGATATTTTATGAGTGTATTTACTGCCTCAAAAAATATAAAAAGCCTAAAGAGTCAATAAATGATATTTTAAATTTGTGATTTAAGTTTGACTTATTCCTTTAGTGCAAAAGTGTGCTAGTTAGGATTTAACAATAAGGATATAAGTTGACTTAAACCTTTTTTGCATATCTAGTATATGGCTAACGTGGATCACTTGAGTACAGTTTTAGTAATAAGTATACTTATTTTAATGTTAAATTAATGACCAAAACTTACCGGTAATACTGCTATTATCCATACATTTTTGTAGCATTTGCATTGTTCTTGAGTTTGTAAACATTTTATACAAAACACTGATACCTATAACACCACACAAACACAAAACGACTTGTCTTCTACACTACAAAATTTAGAGTAATATTCTATTGAGCATCTCAACAATATTCAAATATCCGTAACTGTCGTTTTGCTAAAGGGATATATCTCTATTGAAATCACAACTTTTGGTAATTTTTAATTTGCTTTAAGGGTATAAGTAAACTTATATCTTTTTAGTCCGCTTACTTATTTCGTTTATATTGAAAAACTAGTTTCCTAGAAAGAAATAAGTGTACTTATAACTTTAAAGTGCCAAGTGAACTAAAACAATGTATGAATATGTTGATTTATTCCCTTATAGCAGAGTCAAAAATAAATAAAATGTAGAAATACCGTTTTTCTGGGGTGTCAAGTATACTTATTACTTTTTAAAAACTGGTGAATTTCCTATTTTCTATTTCACACAGACTTATTTCTTTTTAGCAGCACATCATAGGTATTATTAGGAGTCTAATTCTACAAAAAAGTTAATTTGGGTGTAAGTCGACTTATTCCCTTATAGCATGTGACCACAGAATTGATATATGATACGGGCTTCATACAAGCGACATTACAGTTGAACGGAAAGATCTATAGATTTTCGACCCAATAGTATTTCAAGTGTTAGAAGTAGCGCACATGAAGAAGTTTTAGATTTGCTCAAAAGTTGTTAGAGCAATTTCAATTTTTATATGGAGTACCTACCTAGGGTTTATGTGTTGGTAATATAATTAAACTATGTATATTAGAAATATCAAATAGTAAAATCATTGACATTATTATCTTCAGTTTTGTACTATTTATTTAAAAATATATAAATATGAATAATATACACGTTATTCACAGCGTATCCCGAAAATAGGTGTAAATATGATGTTTTGAAAGCAAGGTTTATATTCTTCATAATATACTTCATCAAGTTTAACGCATTTATAATAACTACGGTGACATTTGTGAATCTGAATAAAATTAAATTTTATAAAAAAACAAATGTAGAAGAATTTTTATTTCTTTAAATTGTTATTTTGTAGAAAATAATATAAACATGTTATTGTTGTATCCCTTAATTTTCAACAAAAAGTCTACCGTTCAAGTATTGCACCTATTTTAGGATCACCCTGTATGGCTATAATATTACGTTAAAAAAGTACTTTAAAATTTCTTATTATGTTACAGCTATATACAATACTAATAGTTATATTTGGCATTATTTATTTCTCCACTCATCCTTTATAATATCGGACACTTTTTCCCCAATCATATATATCACAGCATTAGTATGACCAGCAACTATATTTGGCATTACAGATCCGTCCACTACCCTTAAACTTTTGATTCCATACACCCTCAGTTGGGGATCAACGACGGCCTCGGGATCATTTGTTGGTCCCATTTTACACGTACCAACATGGTGTCCTAATGTGGTGGAAACATGACGTACTGCACAAGCCCAATATTCGTCACTTCCAAAGGATAACTTTTCACAGCCAGGAAACGGTAATGTGTTTAAGGTGGTGTTATATTTCTTGAAATGATCGGATTGGGCTATTGATATTGCCTAAAAATGTAAAACAGTAATTATGATTCAATGTTGAGTGAAATAATTATAAATAAACGCAACGTCTTAATAATGTTGGTTACAAGATATGGGTGGCGCTTCCGCAGCATTAGTTCGATAATAATATCAGTATGGTTAAAATTATTGTACCGACAACGATGTTATTTCTACGACTTTTCAAATCATACTGTGATAACAATTTTAACCATACTACTGCAACGGCAGAGGCGCCACCTATGTTCCGCAGCCAGCATTATTACGACGTTGTGCTCCTTTATAATTCTTTCACGCAATGGTTTCAAGTAACTTAATAACTAAAGCTAAATAGGTAGGAAAAAGTAACCAATAATCCTATACTAATTTTTTTTAGAAAAATAATTTAGACTTATACTTGTACATATATGAGTTATATTTAACTTTTTTGTTATCAGATTTTCAGATATGGTGTCATGAAATTTTTTTAGAATCTATTTTTTTTTTTTGTAATTTTTAGTAATCTATTTATAATAATAATAATAATAATAATAATAATAATAATAATAATAATAATAATAATAAACTCTATTTTCCTTTTAAGACAATACATTATTTCAGTCATTGTATAGGAATAGTCACACTTAGGAACGTTTAAATTACAGATTTATGTATATACAACAATACAAACAAATAATGTCTACCTCATACATATACAATATACACAACAGCTTACATATTAAAATATTCTTCTAGTTTGTAGAAGGTTTTGTCCATTAAAAATATTTTCAAACGATTTTTAAATAAAGACAATCTGTTAGCTGTGTACACTTTGTAAATGTTAGGTAGGATAAACGTTGAGAAAAAATAAATTGTTTTATTTAAAATGAAATAGAGAGGAGATAGGCGTTTCTGGCTTTCAGAGAGTGAATTGACAGGACAGGTGGTATTAAATGTCCTATATGTTCCCCGGACCCATTTTCTCATAATTCTTTAGCTGTTAATAAGAATATTTCTCATTATTATTTTTAATGTATCATTTAGTCGTCATGAGCGAAGCAAATAGATTCATGTAAAATGACATTATTTTTTATTTTGCCTGTAACTTTTTTATTACTATTTCAATTTTTACGCAGCAAATGTTCCAGGATAACTAAAACTATGGAGTAATCCAATTTGATTTAAAAAAACTAAAAATGTCGGAGACACTATAAAATGTCGTATTTAAATCAATTGGCACTTTATACCCTTTCTTCTTCCGAAATATTTCTTGTTCAAAATATTAATAATCATTGCGAATAAAATGATCTGAAGTTTGCTACATTTCAATAATTTGGAAGATACAGTCGTTTAAGTTTAAGTGACACTATAAAAATTATTATAATAGTTTGCTATTTTTGTTTTACCTACAATGTCTTCGTTTTCGTAATATTTGTTTCATTACTAGCTTGTCTCTGAATGTCCTTAATACATTGCCACATTGTAGTGAGATTGTTATTCCTTTGCCTCCATTATTATATTTTTATATTAAATTTATATTATTTTTTTATAGTAATTTGTTTATGTTATTTTAATTAATTCGTTTAATTTTTGTTGTTCAGTTCTCTGAATATTTCTGTAGTTTGTTCATAAATAAGTTCACTATGACTTTTTATATCCTGCGGAATATATATATCCATTCACTGTATAGCTCAATCTATCTTACCCATTTTTAACTTTATTGTAGTTAGTTTATGTAAAGCTTATTTAATGATATTTTTATCTATTTCAGGTAATGGCGGAGAATATTTTCAGTACTGCATCAACTTGGTTACATGCGTAATTATATATGTTATGTAAATCTTGATTCATTTTCATCTACACAGTTATGGTCTAATAAGGGGTCAAATGAATAGTAAATTTGCGAGTCATCAGCGTATTGAAAGAGAGACACCTACCTTTAAAGTTTTAAATTGCGATTTGATTTACCGGCCGAGGAACCTTTCATCGTCGAATGTGCTCACCATTTCCTATACTAAATTCGGAGGGTGCTAAATGGGGAGGTTCCGCAACTAGACACCACAACCGCCGGTGGTTGTGGTGCCAAGTTCACAGACCTGCTATTATCATTTTACATTCACTGTGGTCTGTTTTTCACTGAATTTAATCATGTGATATTAAACTCATGAAATAAGATATAAAAGTTTGCAGGGTTAGGGGTACTGACTTTATCTTAAAAATCGCTAAATAATGGAATAATTCATATACCTGATGGTATTTTTAGTAAATAAAATAAATATCGGTTATATATGAGAAATTAATAAACTTTATACGAAGAGTCTAAGTACTTTTTTAAAAGGTACAACAGTGTAATTTTTGGAACTTCATGAGAGGCTTATTGTTATTTCTGAAGCTTTTACTTAACTTTTCTAATTCGCCAATTAGTATTGTTTGACTCTTGGTGAATGGTAAATAACTCCTATACAGTATGTTATATATTGTATTTAAGCAAATTTGGATAATTCAGCAAATTTTAGTAATTGAGCTCCAATATGTATGCTACTGGTTATGTAAATAAGTTCTCCGACAGTTTGACAATCAACTGAATTATATCATACTATATTTAGAAATACTAAGCTTATCATCATGATTTGAGGATTATAACATATAATCTCATTTATAAGAATGCCCCTGTGTATAAATAAACTTTGTATATTTAGGTATACTATATCAAAATTATATTAAATTAAATTGGTATTTACTTTTTTTTTGATTTGTTGGTAGGTACTATAATAATACACAAAATATTTCCGACACCGGTGCACCGTAGTGTCGCTATCGCACATCGCGTTGTTGGAAGATTAAAAACTGCCTTATGGTTAGTATTTGTAACGCAATACATCTCAGACATCTCAGATGATCCTAGATGTTATTTAAATAGATTTCTTTAAGACATTTAATCGCTTAGATGAAAACTTGATTAACTGATTAAATCAATATGGAGTCAGCTTAAGTGTTATCTCTTTTTACCTGAATAGTACAGAAGTATATGACTTTGTTGTTTGTTTGAAAGGCGAGCACTCTTGACTCTCATTCAACAGTCTTGGGTTACATTTCCGGCCATGGCACAGGAATTATTTCAAACGAAAAAATCCTAGTATACTCGATTATTAAGTGTGTATCTCTTGTTTTTGTTAACTACATTTTTGTTGTTCTGAGATTCTCTATTATATAAAATTTAATGTACTAAGTTTATCTTTACACTCTTTTGAAAAATTATATTTAATTATCTATTCCTCCAAACTTACTGAAAGTATCGGTATTTATTCAAGTCTGCTTAAATTATTCAGAGATTATGAATAGTAATGAATAACGAAATGGTTTCCTACTGTTTATCCATAGATAATTGTTTACCCTAGTAACCTTATGAAACAACCTTTAATTTGATCGCCTGAATTATCTAAGGTTTCAGAGATTAAGAAAATGATGACCCTCATGCTCACCGACCTAATAAAAATGAATTAGTGTTCTATTTAAAAGGAATTAACAATCATCAATATTATTAAATGAAACACTAGCTTGAAGCAACATATTACAGGACATTGATATAATATGATAACCAAATAATGATTATTTCCAAAACGGTATATTTTAAAAAAATATTTAGAGCCGATATCTCGGAAACCAAAAAATTTAATATAAGTACAATTTACTATTATAACATTATCACCAGAGATGGCGCTGTAGTTTAAAAGTAGTTTTCGACCAAGAGATTTTAAACATATATCACTGGATTAAGAACAAAATTTTTAACAAAATTGTTTCTGCTCGAAAAAGTTAGATCTGCAGTTGTTTTTGAGATATTTTATTTTAATTTTCTAAATTTTTAAACTTGTATTTTTTTTAATTAAAAAAAAAAACATACCACAGAAATTGCTGTAACTTTTTTAATATTGGTTTTCGGACGTAGGTTCTTCGTAACTTTTTTGCCAGTTATAAGAGAATTATTTACTGGTGGTAAATTACTTACCGGAAATTGCTTAAAACTGACAACAAACTTACTTTAAAACTATGCGATTATACCCGAAATCTTTAAACCCCAAACCCTTGAACCTCAATCACTTAAATAGAAAGTATTTAAACGTGATTTGAAACCTGAAATCTTTATTTACCCAGAAGTAACTCTTACAGCCCAAAACTTGTAAATTCTAAACACATAAACCCCCAAGTCCATAAACTCAAACAACACTTAAGAAATTTCGTAATTTTCAGGAGCAAAGTACACATGAATCTCTTTTAATCTGTGCATTATAATAATTATGCAATAAAGTCAATTCTCATACTACGCTGGCGAGTATATGTCGTTCTTGATACCTCATTGGTTTCAGAAATTACAGGTTACAATGTCAATATTGGATAAACAGGTTGCTGTAGTGAAACCTTTAACGATGATGCAATAATATGTTGTTTATCTCATTTTACCTAAGAATTGTACTACATATTCATATCCATGTCAATGTCCTGCACTTGCATAATTACAGCGGGTTAAAATAACGAGTTTCAGAGAATATATAAACATCACAAAGTTAACTAGTTAGATGAAATTTTGGTAAATACGATGCAATTGTTTAGATGTTCAAGGTATTTTTTATATAATCGTGACGAAGAGGTGATACGATGAATATTTTTGCAGAAACTTTGATAGTTATTATTAATTAAGCATTTGCTGTAGATGTGAGTTTTTAAGGTTATGGAAATTGTATGAAATATATTATATATTAAAGTTGAATTAATAATTAACTGACCCATTTTTTTCTTGCTCAACTGTGTAGTGTATTTTAATTAGTAGCGACAGTAACTTTGGTTCTACAAACTGAGAACCCCCGTCAGTGTGTCATCGATGATATAATTGTCACAGAAGCATAAAGGGGATACCTCTTATATCTCCTTTGAACTTACACCCATCACGCGTGCTTTGTGATGATACATAATGAGAACATTTTAAAAGCAGTGCCAAAAAAAGTTGGTATACGTATAATTGAACTAAATTAATTTAAACCATCGTTTCTCAACCTTTTAGAGTCGCGACCCTCCAGAAAAGGCCAAAAATAAAGTGAATTACCTCACGACCCCCTTACTATGTAACATTTGCTTAAAATTCCTAAATTAATCAATAAAAGTTTTTCCATACATGTGTTTCATTTTTTTTCTGATCAGGTTGAGAAACTATACTTTAACTATACAAAAGGGTGTACTTATGTATAAGGATGCACTTTAAACTTCACGTCTTCCTTACCATCCGTAATATATAAATACAATATTTTTTATTTCAACTATTATACTTTTAATAATTATTATTATCTCTTAGGAATCATCTCTCAATGTTTAGTTCTTTGTTTTGTTTACGGGTTTTTTTTGCTTTATTTTTGGACTGAAAATGGTTTTATTTCTGCAAATCTGGCCCCTGTACAGAAAACCAGTACGTATGTATATTACAAAACTGTTGCGTACTATGGTTCCGTTTATGATACAAGTGAAAGTTTACAAGTTTATAGATTATTGATGAAATAATTTGTTTACTAAAAGAGATGGTTGACATTGCCCAGAAAAAATTATTACCAAATTCTTTATACATATACCATTCAAGTTTAAGGTCATACTATTAGGTAAACTGTAGGAAATTCATTTCTGAACTTTTATCAATTTGGTCCTAAATAATTAATAATTTTTCAAAACAAGTTACTATCACTTCTAGGTGTTTTATTTCTATTATACTTTGGGCCACTTTGACTTAAATTATTACACACCAATTATTACTTATAACTTTTTTCCGCTGCGAGTCGTAAAGATAGTAAAAAGACGTCGATAATTTTTGAGTATTTTTGAAAATTTGTATTACTACAAATTAAATTGTGAAACCAAGAATAGTAATATCTTTGAAGATAACAAGCATTAACGACTAATTTGTTATCATTATCAATTTTAGAGTAGTAGTTGAAATTAATATTTTTTAGATTTAACATTCATCTTTGCAGCCAGTATACCAGACCGTTGATAATCTACAAAAACCGCTCATAATAATCAATGCAATCAATACAAAAAAGCTGAAAGCAGACAAGCACATTAATTATGCTTTGAAAATGCTTACTTACTAAGAAAGGTCTCAATTTTCATGGACACTAGTCTACTAGTATTCTATTAAAAGACAAATAGATTTTTGAAGCTTTTAAGATTATAAACCTCAAAAATCTGGTACGTTTCTCTTGTTTACATAGCATCTTTCCTAAAACTCACCGTTTTTATACCTTCAACCATTGTTGCTAAATCTTCCTCCTTTTCAAAATAATTCGGTTCTAAAATCGGCCAATGCAGTGGATTAGAATCCTTTATTAAAACTCTCCCTTTACTTTTGGGGCGCAGCAAAATTGTAGCTATGCCAAAAGCTGGTTTGCCAATTAAAGGCGCATACACTTTTCTGAATAAACTGTCAGGAATTCCTAGTAAATTGCGAAAACTGCCATTTATGTCCCCATTCAAAGCGCCAGCGCCCAAAACAAGTTCCATATCAGGGTAATCGTCATTTTTTAATGAGTATTTAGTTTTAATAAACGCTAAGGCTTCTGCTCCACCTGGAATTGTATATGGGCCTTTACCTAAAAAGAATAATCATATAAGAAAGTGTTCTATAACATGATTGAAGGTAAATTGCTCCTTCCAAAAATTTGAATTTCTTCAAGTACGTTAAATTAATGCGGGAGTCCTTTCCTGTGCAATTGCATAAACATTCGCTAAAAGTTTGCTAATTAATTTGTAAATTCACGTCATGCCAGAGTACTGTTTCAGTTTTGTTGGTATGGTGATTTCAAGTCTTCTTTTAACTATTAACATTAGCGCATTTTTATGACAGTGATGAGCTGTTGACATATTAGTATTAAAGAGGTAACAAAAAATTATGCGAATTATATCATAAACTTATTTTTACCTTGAACAAAGTAGTTGTATATGTCAATGGGATTTTGAACACTAAAATCAGATACGGTAATGCTTTCATTCACCAAAAATGCTAACGTAGACATTGCCATATGATCTTGCAGATTATATCCGACTTTAAGATCTTGTATCACTGGTATTTTCACTTTTTCCAGTAATTCCCTGGGTCCTACTCCTGACAGCATTAACAGATGTGGGCTATTTAGAGCTCCAGCGCTAAGAATAATTTCGCGTTTAGCGCGAATGGTGTATTTTCTTCTTTTTTTTAAGAATTCAACCCCATATGCTTGTTTAGTTTTTGGATCAATTAGTATTTTAGTCACTCTTGATTGTGTAGAAATTTGCAAATTTGGTCTGTTTAAAATTGGTTTCAAAAATGCCTTAGCAGCGCTACACCGTGCGCCGTTCTTCATTGTTGCTTGTACTTTAGAAAAACCTGCAACATTAAATCTTAAACATTATACTTATACAACAAATGTCAACAAAAAGGCAGATTTACAAAACCAACGCAATGAAAGTTTTTGGAAAACACTCAAATCCTATATTTAATAATAAGGTTATTATTGTGCTGCTTATGTGTTCAAATTTTTGTCACGACTATCTCGGGAGAAGTTGTCGAATTTGAAAATTGGAGCCTTTCCAGTCTAAAGTTTTATATACAGTAAATTCACTTTTCAACCAAAGCACTTTGTGAGTGAATAGGAGACAATAAAGCGAGAGCGCTAACATTCTGAGATCGACATGCAGTCACGCATGTGTAGTGCTCTCGCTTTACTACTATCTCCTATTCACTCACAAACTGCTTTGGTTTAAAAGTGAATATACTGTATACTGAAATACTTCAAAAGGCGTCAGTTTAAACTCATGTAAGAAATCTTTCCTTGTTTTTCGAAAACTTCCAATGCATGTCTTTCGTGAATATGCTTATGAACTGAAAAAGTATATTTTGTACGTGTAGCACTTACCTAAACCAAATTTTCCATTAGGATCGTTATTCTTGTAGCCCATATCTTTACCAGCTTTTAAAAATAATTTCACCATAGGGCTCTCATATCCTGGGTGTTCGATGTTGACGTATCCATTCTTTCCATGATATGCATGGTCTATATCTTTACATAGAGTGCAATTTTCCGATTTTACAAAATAAGGAAATACATCTCTATAGCTCCATCCTTCATTTCCCATGTTTGCCCACATATCGAAATCTAACCTAAAAAGTTATAAAGTAATTACTTTCTGTAATATTTTTGAATTTATTAGACAGTCATTAGATTTTTAAAGGACAAAATCGGAAGATGCATCCAAAGTAAAAAGTAAAACATTTAAATAAAAATATTCAACTTCATAAAAATGTTTTACTTTTTACTTTGGATGCTATGAATTTTGTAATATTTTACGATATATAGTCATGAACAATATTTTGTTTCTACATTGTTCGACAATAATAGCGTTCTGGAAATTTGAATGATTTTTTAAGTTCAACAGATTATATATTTGTATTGCTTCAGAAGTGAACCATTAGTATACATATATCAGGTTGGATACTTTTGTTATTATTGGGCTAGTGTTAATCTTAAATAAAGCTGTTTATAAATAACAAGTCTCAAACAAAGAAAGTAAAGTAATTTGTAAAAAATATACACGAAGATATAGGTGGCATTGATTATAGGAGTGATAGTGGTTTGTTTGTTATAGTTACAGGAAAATTTGTATTAATGTCAAACGCAAGTTAACGAGAATTATTTTTCAGGTTCTCATTAGATGTTTTATATATTTACATACTCTCCCCCTGAAGAGTTCCGTTAAGAACGAAAGAGAATGTTCTTCTTCTTGGTGCTATCGGTTTTGAATGAATTTAAGATAAGTTAAATATATTCAATTTCAATAATTTGTTTTTAGACGTTTTTAATTTTTAAATAATTTGATTCCAATTTTTATCACATAGTTAAAAAGTCCAATAGATTTTATATTTGTATGTTTAGAAGTGAAAATTTTAAAAATATATTTGTTGTATTACACAATATTAATTTGGAAAAATCACACAGTGATAGCAAATCTTGATTAGATGATGAATGTATATTAAAAGGTATTCGTGATGATTGCAGAAATTGTAGCAGAACATTTTAGAACAGTTTTATATTGGGCATTTGGGTATCGTTAGAATGAAGATGCTGGAAAGAAGAAAATATAAGCACATAAAGATATTACTTTGTTGAAAAAAGTTATATGAAACAAAAAGAAAATTAATAAGATAAAATAGTAAAAGTAAATTTTACTATTTACGTCAAAGTTTGTTAGTCATAATCCTCTAATGTCTTTAAAAAGACATAAAAACTCTTTTCAGAGCTTATTTGCAAAAATCTACATTTAACTGATGAAAAACCAGTACTACGAATGTAGAAAGCAAATAATTTAATATTGCAATAAGCCCCACCAGACGGATTAATCCAAAAAAGGACTCCTTCTGTTATCAGGCAGCGCACGTCACCATCCCATGGACCGGTTTCTGGCTTATTAGCCTTCATCAGCAGGTACGACGTTAAATATAAGCATTAATTCAATTATTTTCAAAATTAGTTTTCATTCTACATACTACATGCATATAAATTTATCGCGTTTCTCAAGTTATAATAATTAATATACCTTTAGAATTTGTGAGTTAGTAGAACATATACTAAACCTATGAATACATCTGACCTATTTCCTCGAGTGTAGAGAAGAAAATTTATTACAGAAGTTCCACCTAATGCTTTACCACGAACCATGTTACATTTTCCATCAATAAGGCCTAAGCACGCCGTTTTCAGTTTTTCACTTTTATATCCCCAATTATATCCTGCTACGGATTGAAGAGATGCCATAAGGGGTACGTCTGTGATTACATTTTCGTCTCTTCCAGCTTCCAAGAGTAGTACTGACCATTTTGAGTTTTCTGTCAATCGGTTCGCTACTACACTTCCTCCAGAACCTACAATTATAGTATTGTTGTAGTTCATATATATTTTGTATAAATATAAGCACATTTTGTTGATACGTTCAGTGTTTTTAATGTTTGAAATAAAATTAAAAATATTTTTAAAATCCTCACTGTCTCTTTCGAGCATGCTTACCCACAATATGTTTTCAACACACTGAGAAAGATTTGATATCTCATCATAGAAAACAGGCGAAAGAAAAGAATTATTTATTAGTTAACGAGTTAACCAAACAAGCCTCAAGCTGATGCCTTATGTTACTATTTGAGCGCATGTGGTTTAAAAACATTGAATGTTTACAAAACGATGTTTTGAAATAATCAATCATAACCCCCAAACAGATGATGATGATCCTAACTTTTTAACGCATCAGAATTCCATAGACTAAGGTGATTGTGGTTTAGGGGAAAATCTAATGGACAATAATTGTCGGCTACTGCGGAAGTTCGTTTTGTAAATGATTAACATTCAATGTCTGTAGGCCACAATGGATCCAGACAAGCATTCAGGGGAAGTTATTCATAATCAAAAAGTTCTGATAGCTGATGTCAAGTTTCTAAACAAATTCAAAATTATTCAGGTAAAAAATATATTATTATTATAGAATAATATGGTGATCTGTCATTGTAGATTTCATCAACAAGTAACCTTTAGGAGAAATGCGCTGCAGAAAAATACTCTTCTGTATGTCATACACAATGTAAGATGTGTCTTGGTCTCTGATGCTTTGCCATATTAAAAAAAATTATTATTAGTTTTCGTAAATTGTGCTAAATGACTTTTTTTCTCCTTAGGGCTCGTCTGTCTAAACACCGAGCGGACTGCAGCCTTTTGGACTTATTGTGCTCTCCTTTCCCAGCACAGGTTCTGGGCCAAGAAAGATGTTAGCTGATTCTTAATGAGCAACAAAATCTGGAAGTTTTTCTACTAGAAAAATTAATATCACGAGTTCATGTGACATTTTTCCCAAATCTCAAAAATAACGAAGTTGAATAACCTCAAAATGTGTTTTTTAAATCAATTTTTACTAATACCTGCTGGCTCGTATGCCGACTACCTTCAAATTAGGCATACTTATCACTAATGTTCTTCAATATGATTGTTCCAAATTTGACGTATATCCTTCATTGTCAAAGGGACTAAACTGCTCTTAATATTCGGATAATGATTCAGAACTTTTTTGCTTAATTTTTTTTTAAATCTTGATGGCAATCAATTAAAGGACATTACAAAATCTTTAAAAAAGGTCCTCTTGTTGAACCACAACATAGTTCTCATTTTTATTAACATAGCATGATTTGGAACCAAACGTGAGAGTTTATAAGGAATTCATTTCACAACAATATAATTCATGCAAGTTTATTGTGAAATCGATTAATTTATATATTGCAGTGGAAGAAGAAGAATTCTATTCTATTTATTATTGGAAACTAAATACTATTTAATATTACTTTTATGAAAAAGTCTTCTTGGTGAAAAAGTTATGGGTTATGTTATGATCTTTCATGTGCTAGTCTAAAAATGTTTCCGATAGAATTATGTTTAGTTCAAATAGCATGCATGGACTACATCCTAATACGTCCAATAAAAAAACAACTATTATGAATAAAAGACTATCGACATTTCATCGTATTATGTCAACTTCTTCAGGACTACAAAAGTCAAGAATGAAACAGTACAACGCAAAAAAATAAAAATTCAGAAATTAAATCCAAAGGACTCATCTGCTATCAGGCAGCACACGTCAACATCCCATGGACCGGTTTCTGGCTCATTAGATGGTGACGTGCGCTGCCTGATAACAGAGGAGTCCTTTTGGATTAATCCATCTGGTGGGGCTTATTGCAATATTAAATTATTTCCTTATATGTACTGGGTTAGTTTTATTAACGTAAAACCCTCCATTTTTATTTTTATCTTTGACTGATTCCAAAAATTAAAAACCAGCCTTACACAGTTTTTTACGTAGATTCCACTCCTGCTAACGGATTCGCAGTAACGTTTTAAATATACAGGGTACGCAAAAAAGTTAGTTTTTTTTTTAAATGGAACACCCTGTATATTTTGACAAATTTGAATTCCTCCAATCATTCTGATTACAAATATTTACATAACACATATTGTATAAATGTATATAATGGGTTTACTGGTTTTTGAGTTATTTTCACTTTATTATGGATACGTTGAAACAAAAGCGTCATTTTATAAACTCATATATTAAATCAATAAATAAATGAGGTAAATCAACAAACAAAACAAAATATATGGATTATTAAAACAAATTATATTTTAAAAAACATAACATAACCAACCACCATTAACTTACATTTCAAATCACGTTTAATAAAATTTTAACGAATTATTCGAAAGAGTGCTGCATACAAATTGCAAGTTATATTTTTTCAATTTAATTTTTTTATTGTTTAAAATTGGCCACTGGTTCACCGTACATTTTTTCTTTAAGCATTTCCCTAAGGAAATAATCTAATGGGTTTAGGTCTGGACTCCGTTCGGATTTTATTAAACGTTGGTTGAAATGTATCGGAGTTATTGGTGGTTATGTTGAAGATGTTAAAAGGTGTTATTTATTATTTTTTTGCATTGTTATTGTAGGAACTCATGGCATATTTATACTAATTTTTTTTAAAGTAGGTGTATTTAAATATTAAATATTTGTATTAGTTAAACATTACATTATGCTGTAGTAGTATTAGTTGTAAGTAGAGTAGTAATGGCGGAGCTGGGTCTCCCCCCACCCTTTTTTTTGTGGTGGGGGGTAACTAGGGTAATTCGAGTAATGTAGGTAATTAGACTGATGTAATTGCAATAGAGGTAATTAGAGTATTGCAGGTAATTAGCCTGATGTAGTTGCAATAGAGGTAAGTAGAGTAATGTGCAGTAATTAGACTGATGTAATTGCAATAGAGGTAATTGGAGTGGTGCAATGCAATTGTAGTTGTAATTAATGTATGTACCAATATGTGTATGAGTACTCCAAGTAGTGGTGGTGGGGTAGCTCAGCTAGACTGCTATAAAGAAGATGTAGTCGCAACACAAAATCATTTCTATCGTGTTCTATCGTGAACCATCTACAGCTAACAAATCAGCCTAGTGCAGTCAGTGACTTCAGTTATTTCAAGTGAGCAATATCTTATATTACTCTTTATAATTCTTTCATTATATTCATTTTAAATATGGCAATTTCCGAAGTTGACTTATTAGCACTTAATGAGCTAATAAATCAAGATATGCAGGTTTTAGAGCAAAGATCCATTTCAGCGTTAATTTTAAATAAACCTTATATCATAAAAAAAATATCTTTGGTTAATACAAGATTTGGAAAATCAATCATAGTAACTTTGTTTGAGGAAAGTTCAATTACGACTTTTAAATCATTTTTACCGAAACGGTTTGTGGAAATTATATGTGAGAACACTATCGATAAAATAAATTCGTCAAATGGTAAAGTTACATTGACATATTTAGGACAAAGTTCTCCAGCTTATCCTGGAGCAAAATCTAGTCCATTAATAAGTTTCGGTGTTTAATTCTCAAACAAAAATAATCGTAAAGTATTTAAGTTAGCTAAGTTTAAGTATTAAGTAGAAATGGAATATTGTGGAAGAATGCTAGGAGTATTATAGAATAGTATCACTTGTTAGCCTATAAAGATTCTGATATATCTAAATTGACATTTGTACAACATATTTTTACTTCGTGTACACCAATAGCTCAAACGTAAGTCCATTTAGTGCTGTTTTTTATGTATTTTTTTACATTTCATTTTTTATTTGTAGGTACGCAGCAAAGATGTGGATGCAATATTCAACCCAAACATGGACCCCTGCAGAAGACATTAAATCTGCCATTGAGAGATTGTCTTGTAAACTAGATGACTTAATAAGGGATGCATTGGTTTCATTAAATTATGATATGAATATCTGCTTCGACGCTGAAGAAGTTCGACGGGTTAAAGAAGCTTCTAAAGCGTATAGCATTGGTGTAAATCTATGTGGTAGATATTCCCGTGGCTTCTTAAATTTGGATGAGTTTTGTGAGCATATGGACAGAGTGGAACTAAAACATTTTCTATACGAGATAATGGAGTACCTACCTAAGAATATTATTGAAAAATATCAACTCGACCAGTCTGATGTAGAAGATAACAATGTAGATACATAAATAATATTCATCTTCTATTGTCATATTTATTACACCAAATATTGTATGTATCTGTAGTAAACAATATTCTGTATTTTATATTATATTATAAAACTGAATAAATAAAATACACATTAAAAGATTACATTCATTTTATTTCATATTTCTTATTACACAACAAAAAATACAATCATAGTATAATTAGAACAGTTTTTATTTTAATTTTATATTTAATTCTACAATTACATTCTGAGAAAATAAACAGTTGCAAGTACATCATGATTATTGTTGATAAAATTATCCAGATATCTTGATAGAAATAGGTTGCACTACTTAATTCCACAATAATAAATATTTTCTTTTTTTACTTGACATCGAGAAAACCATTCTGAACCGAGCCATCTAATGCGTTATAACTTAAATATGTATCATGAAGTATAAGTGCATACACTCGAGTTTGTTCCGGAAATTTCGCTTTTCGTGTTTCAAATTCTATTTTTATGTCGACAGTAGATGATTTCACTGCAACAGGTTGGTGTGAACAATCAATGACAAACAAAGGATTCTTCCTGAATTCCCCAAGATCCATCATGGGTTCGCTCATATCTTTATCATAGTAACTACGTTGGAAGTTCTCATAAGCATAATATGCTGCAGAATCGAGCTTCTTATCGAAATCTAAATTCCAACGTTCATATGGATATACTTCAGAGTTTAGAAATAGTCGAATATTATTTATGTCTGCGTGTTTGAACTGTGTAACATCCTTTGTTCTATCATTGGCCTGATCAGTGCCTTGAAAGCCAAGAAGGATGAAAAGTGGGCTTTCAAGACGGGTGGAGAGTTTAAGAGCCCATATGTCATAGGTAGTATCGCGTAGACAGGGAAGCTCATAAAAATCCCACGCACGGTAGACCATCTTAACTTTGGTATTATTACCACTTTTATTAATTCGATTCAATAATTTTAACTTTTGTCGATCTTCAGGTACAATGTGCCTTATCTTCCACTCAATTTTGCTGATTTCCAACTCTGCATCAACCTCACCGATATAGGAGTCTTTAAATGAGCGTGCAATTATCATAATTAATTCTTGCTTCACATTCAGAATGCCTTTGGTATAATCTTCTGCAAAACCCATAAGGAACTTAAGGGGTAGTTTGCCACTGAACACGTGACTGGCGGTATCTAAAATATCTTGTCTCTTTTCAGTGAGACCCCAACCTGTTGTTATTAATGAGCGTGCATGCGTTTGCCCATACGACACCATAGTTTTCATTGTGGTAGTAATACCAGGTCTTCTGACTACTGCTACTTGTTCACCACCCATTTCCAGTCGTATCTCTTCAAAGAGAAATGCTAGTGCATTATTGGATAAATAACAACGCTTTGTGGTGTCGCTAGGAGTAAATTTTCCCTCTATGTATATATAACTTTCTGAAATGTCGAGTATAACATCTTGAAAATTGATGGGAATACGTATTTCATCAGAGTTTCTGTAATATGGGGATCCATATGGTTTATATGTATGCTCATGTAGGCTAACTAGGGAATGATCTAACACAGGTTCATCAAACACCTCAAGTTTGTCACTAGTTGCAGTAGCCACCATTATTATGACCAATTTTTCGCAGTTTTAATCCAATAGATTTTAAAAAGGCTTGATCCTCAGCTGACAATCTATGTCTTAACTGTTTAAGGTATAGACTTTGAATGAATTGCTTTCCACATCTCCCTTTCTTTTTATCCATACTGTTGTTCGCTACAGTATCATACTGATGGTGATGTACTTGCTGTCGCTGTTTATATCTAAAACCCATTTGGTTGGTGATATCCGACTTTCTTCAATTCTAGCCTTACAATAATTTTCTCACCTCGAAAATCGATCAAATCACCGTTGTCGTCCAGTATGCGTAGTGTGATGTTGTCTATTAACTGACACCCTTTAGGTCTAACAGGTAAATATATGATATTTTTGGGTTCTCTAGTAAGTTTGTAGCCAGGCTCAACGTCTATGTCAAATTCAAAGAGAGTGTGTGACTCTTCTGCATTCAGATAAGCTCCAGAAATAATATTGCAATCTACGCGTATCATCCTTACTTTCATAATATCAACAGGCTGTGTTGATTCGTAATTTTTATTTGGTTGTAAATATATTTGTCCAAATCCCAACAGACTTCCTATTGAATTTGGTTGTCTAAAATCTACTTCATACTTTGACAAAATCTCGCACTTTAAGGTATTGTTGTTTGCCCTTAAAGTGAATATTTGCGTGTAATCCTTTCCATCAATATTCATAGCTTTCAACATTGCAGCATAGATTTCATCAATTTCATAAGCCCCCAGAGGTATGTGAACAGTAGTGAATGTATCTTTAGCACTAACCCTATATTGGAAGATGTTATTTGTTTCATCCACATTGTATATGGAGTTGTAAGAGTAGAATCCAATTAAACCTAACCCATGACGACTGCTCCTATCCAGTTCAATGGGTGGATCAAAGTTGACACTTAGCTCACTTAAGCGGCTCGTTAGTGTGAACGTGTACGACATGACTGATATAATTAAATTGTGTTACCCAATTTATTGTGGATTACAGCAATAATGGTATAATTTCCTCTTCTTAGAAGTTGATGGTAATATATTTACATTGTTATTGGATGCCACATTTACATCGTTTACCTTACAATAGCAGCAAAACATTTTTCTAGGTGTTGGACCATCATTTACGTCAACATTGCTTTCATAATCATTAAGGTAATGTTCTGTACAATATTGATATTTTAATATATCGACATCGTTCTGAAGATGTGTAGGTAGCTTATCCCATACTAATGCAATTTCATGTGAAGCCAACCCAATCATCACCTCTTTGGGCATATCTGCTAGTTGTTGTTTGCTCATCTTCAACAGACTACGCAAACGGGAGAATGCAATTAGTGAGTGACCCATTCGCTTGATACCTTCTCGATCTATTGCTGGGGTCATAGATTTCAGTTCCATGGCGTTTTATATTTGTTTCGTAGAGAGAAACTTTAAACACAAATGTCCACACAACACTGTGTTAAAATTCTGTACACGTTTGTAGTTATAGAATATTTGGTTGGCCCTCCTTGAATCGTTATTGAAATATGTAACTAATTCTATAGGTGGGGGTAAGTCGCCAAAACTATCAAAATAATTTACTAAACTACCTCGTTTTTTATATGCCACCCAATGTGTCCCAGGACCATATATACTATCCAAATTGATTATTGCGGATTCATTGTAATGTGGCCCATGTCTTGGTAGTGAGTCACGCATAAATACACCTCGAAAGTATGCTACCTTCATTTTATTAGCATAATATTTAAGATCAATGTCGGTAAGAGGTCTCCGAGGTAGGGAGTCTATTAGTTTTTTGAATTCTGTTTTAGATAAAGACCCATCCCCTTTCGGTATGGCTTCATATACATCCCCTTACCACTTTTCATAGCTATTGCTTCCATACTTCTGTTGTGCCGATTTGCTTCAGCTAATTCTTCTCTACCCTTTTTCACATCATTTACAGCTTTAGCAATACCAGCAGCCGTACCAGCCAAACTACCCAATGCAGATAATCCAGCAAAAATGGGTATTAGAGGTAAAATACCACCAACTTTTGGAATTGGTATAATTCGAGGTGTTTGAATATTGCGTTTTCCACCGGCCTGTTTTATATATCGACGTGCAGCTTTTAGAGCAATTTCAACCACCTTCTTTTGGTCTTTTACTTTTTTGCCTCCAGCATTTCGCAGTGTGTCACGCACTTTTCGTACTATCCCAGATCCAAACGCTGTCTTTTTAACATTCTTCTTACCTTTCTTTGTTTTCTTGATGATTCGTTTCCTTATTGGATTGCGAGATATTGTTGAATTACATCCCATACCAAGACGTTGTTTTCCCTTCATTATAGTTGTGACTAACCAAGCAGCTGCCTTTTCTCCACGTCCTGCGTCTTTGGATTTCACCCGTTTCCACGCAGCCTGTTCAAGCTGATAGTCTGCTTTATGGCGGGCTGCTTGATTACTGCTATTTTTGTCGTATGCAATATCGTGTTGCTTACACGCTTTATCGAGCTGATTTATGCCAGAATCACCTCGTGCTAACCTTTTATTTAAATCTGTGCCTGGACCACAAAATTGATAACCTGGCAAATGCAACTCGACGGGGAGCTTATTAATCAGGGAATTAACTAATCCTCCACCGCGCTTCGTACGTTTTTCACGTGTGTATCGTATCGTAGAAACCATTTAAATAAGAGTTGTAAATCACACATCTACTTATATAACATTTAGCCGCGGTACAATGCACATTGTGAAACAGAAACAAACGCTTTCTATAGATAATTTGGATGAAAAAGTTGGGCGTGGGTTAAGTGCTGATAATCGCCATGGACCACTACTACCTTCAACTGTACGTGCCCTCATAATAGGACCCTCGAATTGTGGGAAAACAAATGTCTTAATATCTTTGATCACGCATCGTTTAGGTTTACGTTTTTTAAATATTTACCTATACTCAAAGTCTATAAATCAACCCAAGTATGAGTATCTACGTAATGTATTAGCGCCGATTGAGGGGTTAGGATTTTATACATTTAGTAATGGTACGCAAATAGTGGAACCATCCGAGGCAAAGCCAGAGTCTGTGTTTATATTTGACGATGTAATATGTGAGAAACAAGATGTTATAAGGGGATATTTCAGTATGGGCCGACATAGAAATGTGGATTGTTTTTATCTTGGCCAGACATACTCTCGAATCCCGAAGCAGCTAATAAGAGACAATAGTAATTTAATTGTTGTCTTTAAACAGGACGACATGAATCTGCATCACATCTTTTCCGATCATGTGTCACCTGATGTAACGTTTACAGTATTTCAAAATATGTGTGCAAAGTGCTGGAATGACAAATATGGATTTCTAGTGATTGATAAGGATAGAGAAGTACAAGGTGGGCGATATAGAAAAGGGTTTGATAGCTTCATATATCCATAATGCATTTTATTAAAAACTTCACTTGAATTACATACGTCGTTAGGATTACTTCGTTTACGTATGCGCTAAGATGAAGGTTACCAAAGATAATAAAAAATATAACAATCTTGCACATCCCAGTAGCGAAATAACACTCAAGCGACAGCTGATTGAGGCAACAGATGCTGTGCGGAAGAAGTTTAACTATATCAAGAACAAAGATATGGAGATGCACGTAACACTTGAAAAGATCTACCAACCGATAACTGAACCTTTAAATGTTATATCTTCAGCAGCAGAGAACAAATCTCATATCCAACAATTACATTCAAAACCATCATCATCAAGGGTGTCCACCCAGAGGGCTGTATCATGGGAGAGTGCTTCTGAAGAAGGATCCGATAAGTATGTAGGTGGTGATGATGTTCCACATTATATCCCCATTATGGAAACACCACCATCGTCAATAAGAACAACCCCTGTATCCGAAACTTCTCCAGCTAGTAAACTAGAAAAAAGACATGAGGTTGTAAAAAGACATATACAAAATTTAAAATCTGGTGATTCCAAGTATGATAGTTTATATGGAGTGAGTGTAGATCCCAAGACAGGCAAACTGCTGATGGGCAATGCCGAAATACGTTTTTCCCATGGAAATATTACGCTATGGTATGGCAATAAGAAACTTGGCGTGTATCTAGGTAGTCCTAAATTGTACGATCTAATATTTCTAAAACGCCCAACAATTTTAGATGATAATAGAGAGGGTGTTCTCGATGATGAATGGAGTAAGATATATGGAGAAATACTAAGAAAAACAAAGGCACCTTACAAAAAATTCGATGTAGCGAATGGCTATAACACTACTAAGCGTGGAAAATTTCACAAAATTATCAAACCATTAACATCTTCTACAATTGCGACACGATCGTCAACAAGTGGTCACGGCTTAAAACGTGTACCTACCCACAAATTGTACAGAAATAAAGATAAAGAATATATTTTTTGGAATAAACCCAGCGAACTCGTGGATCGTCTACGTCTACTATGGAGTTCGAAAATAGCGGGAAATAACAACCACGACAATGAAATAATAGAAATAATATCAGAACTTAGGGAAGAAAAAATAGTGTATTAAAGATGAAATAAAACATAGTATCATTATACTTAATAAGTATTATATAGTCTGCAATTTATAAACCGCATCAGATGCAGTCAGAAATGTCTACTGTAAACACTATCGACAAATTTGGACGCAGCAAAAGAATTAGTGCGAGTAAGTTAATAGCCCATCGTGGATTACCTGGCGTGGGTTTTAAACTTACCAGAGATAATCACTATGATATTGAAAATAAGCGTTTAAAAAATTTAGGGGAACCTGTCGATGATCAAGATGGTGCAACATGTAATTACGTTAACAAGCGTCTACAAACAAATGATGAAAATGCTGCCAAAGCTATTTTTGATACAACCGATGTAATTATTGGGGAAATGAAAAAATATGTTGATGTGGGACTTATAAGAAGTGGAGAAGAAAATCGCGCTATTTTCAATAAACAAAATAATGAGATGATGCAGAAAATGAAAATAGAAATGAGGAAATATGTTGATAAAGCAATTTCTGAAGTTAAACGTTCGGCCATAAACAATCGCAATACTTTAATCACTAGAATCTCTAAATTAGAGCATATTGCCACCGAACTCCAACCAAAGAAGGTGCAATCCGGAGGCCTAGCATTTCCACCAGAACTAATGCCTGAAGTTGATATATAGCTGAAGACAATTTTATAATGGAGGTTAGCAGCGAAAAATTACAAGTTGTTAACGAGTTACATAGAAATGCTCGACGAAATTTTCGTAGAAGGCGAACCATAATTAAGGGGTTTGGTGATTTGTGGCAAGCAGACCTAGCTGAAATGCAGCCATACGCTGATAAAAATAGAGGGTATCGTTATATTCTTGTAGTGATTGACTGCTATTCCAAGTACGTATGGACCAAACCTATTAAAAATAAAGCAGCTGTAGAAGTTACCAAGGCTATGCAGACTATTATTCAAGAAGCAAATTATTCACCGAGAAATTTACAGACCGATAATGGTACTGAATTCTATAACAGAAAGTTCTCCGCATTAATGAAGCGGCACGAAATTAATCATTATTCTACGTATAGCACAAAAAAAGCAGCAATTGTTGAGCGAGTAATCCGCACATTAAAAAATTGGTTGTATAAAGAATTCTCAGCTATGGGTAAATATAAATGGCTCGATATCCTACCAAACGTTACAAAAAGTTACAATGACAAAGTCCATCGTACAACTGGCAGAAAGCCCATTGATGTCAAACCAACTACACATTTAAACGTATATAATTATATTAAGATTGCTCTGAAACCGAAATTTCATCTCGGTGATATAGTTCGTATTAGCAAGTATAAAGGTGTATTTGATAAAGGGTTTACACCGAACTTTTCAACAGAACTTTTTAAAATTACCAAAATAAACATAACAAATCCCACAACTTACCTGATAGAAGACTTGTTTGGACACCCAATCAAGGGATGTTTTTATGAAATGGAGCTACTAAAAGCAAAATACCCCGATGTGTATCTAGTTGAAAATGTATTAAAGAAGAAAGGAAATAAAGTGCTGGTAAAGTGGTTGGGGCTATCTGTAGAACACAATTCGTGGGTTGATATAGCTTCTATTGTTTAAAATTGTCATTAACTAGAAAAATATATTAATGTATCATTATATAGTTATGTCGATTGAAATATTTTAATATGTGTCACAAATGAATAATAAAATGAATATACTTTATTAATATTTATTTAATTTATTTCCTTCATTTTAAATTGTAAAAAAATTAAAAATAATCATTTTTTTTTTTTTTTTTTTTAACACTTGAAAGATAATAAACATACACATAAATGTTTTAATTCCTTTTTATTTTCCTACAATCTATATTATAAGAATGATACAAATATACATATAACATAAAACATAAAATTAATTAAATATAATTAAAAATTATAATTAAACATTAAACAAACATAAAAAATAATATAAAAAGTACAAACTAGAAAATCTAATATTATTATATGGGTACTGTTCTTTTTCCAGTATTATTGCACACAAAACAACCTTCGATGGCACCGACTGTCACTGTGTCATCGCCACAAGCTTTGCACTTTATGGTAGGTACGTCCCACCACTCAACCGTGTTGTGCAGACTTGCGTGTTGGTGAACAGCCCCCTCTACGACCATGCGAGAATACGATACGTAGCACCTAGTGCACATAAAGTATTTTCCCTGGTCAATGCTGCATACCACAACGAAGGCCGCTGTAGCACACACCTTGTCCATTGTACCAGCCACCATATCTTTTATCTGGAAAGCCATCTCGTGCTGGTCTTCCTCGATGAGGTCCGCAACATCGACTTCTATACCATCGTCCACCATTTCGTCGACTCCATCGTCCACTATACCATTTTCGCCGCCTTCGATGACTTCCTGGATATCGATGTTGGCACCATTGGCATCAACATCAGCAGGTGCTCCAATCTCCACAGCCTCAGCAGGTACCCCCATCTCCGCAGCCTCATGATTAAACAGCATCCAATTATTGGAATCTTCTTGCGCCAACCGTCTTAGAATAGATATAATAGATGGATTTGCCATTTCGATACGTGGTATATAGATAGAAATAGTAAATGCAACTAAGTTTGGTTTAATATTACTCCCATATATATAGTAGTGTGGGGAGGGAGTCACTCTAAAATAATAGAGGGGGTATTCATATCCAATCATAGGATACGTGTTATTATGAATTTTAATTAGTGAAGTTTGACACCTTAACCACTCGGCCAACCTGACTTATTCATTGATTCAGTAAAACACTATACATTAAATGTTTACCCCCTCTCCATCATCAATAATAGAGGTGCCTGTAAAGTAATGTTTGTAGGAGGCGCCACTGCTGGGGGTGGAGATTAGTTTGCTTTATATAACACACAGCAACGCTCTTGTTTGTCAGATTTAAAATTATTAACATCATGGACACTTCTCAAGTAAATTGCGTCTCCTCCACCACCGACTCAAAATCAACGTCATCGACCTGGTCAATGCCTAGTGAATACGGCCCAGACAGCAGTGATTGGTGGGAACGGTCACCTCCATCGTATTCGATAGACGAAGAGGACCAGGAAGACGAAGAGGACCAGGATGACCAAGCTACCCCAGATAGCATTGACGACAGACCAATATCACCTTCATCTTATTGGATAGGTGAGAATCTAGGCGAGGACCAAGATAACCCCCCGGACAGCAGCACTGATAGGGCAACATCACCATCAGCATGGTCTATGGAAACGGTGTTCTACGATCCAGACGGCCAGCCATCACCTGACCAGAGCCACTGGTCAGATTATCAGCTCTTGATAGAGTGCGATAATGTCTGCGAGGGAACAGATTAGGCATCCATATAAATTAAACATTGTAAATAATTTAATAAATAGTTTTAGTAAATAAATTAATTGTAAGTCATTTAATACATTTATTTACTTAATAAACTCTTAAATATTTATTTAATTTATTTCCTTCATTTTAAATTGTAAAAAAATTAAAAATAATCATTTTTTTTTTTGTATAATTTTAAAAGTTTCCTACAAAATAATATGTTATTACAATACTAAAAATATATTTACAGTTTATGGTTATAATATATATTACATACACACATACATATATACAAATAATATAATTTATTTATAATTAAGACACCAACAGTCCCTATTATGGTGAGTCCAACTACTATAAAACACACCAATGCGATCACACAAGATGAGTGCCCCTGACATACATTTTATGCAAATGTTGTTCCAACAATTGTCCTCGTACTTACTACAGTACACGCATCGTTGTCTTAATTGTGGTTGGTCTGCTTTGCAAGCTTCACATACGTCTCGATATATACCAAAATTCGTTCTTTTGAGTATGGTAAGACAATTGCGACATTGTGTTTCATTTGGACAATTGTCTCGAAATTCTTTTTTCTGCACTGGGTTCTGAATTACACACTTTTTGCACAGTCCAGTGCATGGGTTGATAATTTGCTTCCTCCATGCAGTATAGCAATTATGGCAAATTCTTGAATTATTGTAACTATACGGTTGTACTGCTATTATTGGTTTTAATTTCCACTCTCTTGGTAGGACCATTGTATGCACTTCTGTTTTAAGACACGATTGTGTTACGTAAGAAGTTTGAATGCGTTCCTCTTGTGGTCACTCTTGGTTTAAATAGCTAATAGTAAACTTGACGCAATAGGAAGGGCGTCACCGTCACGAATTATAGAATATAAAACGGAGGAGGTTTAACATCAAATCAGTTGAGTTCCAACATTTAAAGATGGCTTATAGACGATTCCTCACTGAACTGGCAGAAAATGATATGGGTGCAATGGTGTTACACCGAGATGGTGTAAATCAAGAGCTTCAGGACTTGAATCAAGATGCTGTCCACAGGGGGGATCCCATCATCGTGGAAAATATCAATGTCGACCAAGAGGGTGCCGACTGGGGAGATGGCAACCTGGTTCCCGTCAGTGTAGATGAAGGTCTTGGGGATGATGTGGAAGACGAAGCGGGAGAGTTAGCCTTCTCCGGAAAAATATTAAACAATTATGATGATCGGCGGAGACTATATTGCACGTCAGCGTCTTTTGTCATAATCAGAACCAGGCCGGATGCAACCAAACACTTCCTGTGTGGGCTATGTTATATATCCTATACACGGATAGTGTCCGGACGTCACCAGCATGTAAATATTCACAAAACGACGACGTTGGATGGTGCAATGATAACGAAATGTAAATGTTGCAGCACAAACTTGGTGCAATTGCATCGAATTGAAGTATGTCATACATGTAATAATGTAAATAAAACAATTGCGTGAACGATACAACGTGTTTTACTAAATTTGATTCGTTATAAGTAGTATTTATTAATGTAAATTTATATTTCATTTTATTTTTAAGTTTAATTGTATATATTTTTTAATTAATAAAAATATTTGTGCCACCCTGTATATTACAAGTTGTGAAAATTAGTAAATCATATAAATATTAAAACAAATGAACATATGAATGATTTTATTAAAAAGTATTTTGAAAAAAAAATGGTTATCTTTTATTTATTATTATTTAAATTAAATTAAAATATCTCAAGATATAAACTGATTCAAAATAATACAGTTGTAAATGTATAAAGCCGATAGCTTGGGTTGATTTTATAGCCTAAGGCCATGCGACCCTGCCTGGTAAATACGGATCGATGAGCAGGTAGTTTTTTGTTGAAATTAGGAAATAGACCTAACTCTTGTGGGGCGTTCGAGTAGCCGAGCGGGCAAATACGCGTCGATCTTGAGGTCACTCAGAAGACCACAGGATCGAATCCTCGGACGCCCCCCGGAGAAAGGAGGTGGTGGTTCTCCGGTTTTTTTTTTAAATTTGACCTTTGACCTTTCCTAATTAACCATTAATTTTGATTTTCATGTGTTTAAAATTCGATTTTTTTAATTTTTTTTTTTTTTTTTTTTTTTTTTTTTTTTTTTTTTTTTTTTTTTTTTTTAATGTTGTTATTAACCTATTAAACTCTTTATTTATTTAAATTAATTAACCTTTACATTATGTGTTTATTCATGTCAAACATGTACTCATAATATGCACAATTAATTAATTACATGTGGTGTATTTATTTTATTAACTAATTAATTTTTTTATCATTTTTTATTCACTTTTTAAAATTTGTTTTAAACTTTTTTATATTTATTTTTAACAATATATTCTTACATAATAATACACAGTAATTTATTTTTTATCATTTTTGTCTTTTATTTGTATCATTTTTTTGTAATTATTTGTCATTTATTTTTTTGACAAACTTTTTAATTTTTTTTAATATTTTTTTATTAATAATATATTTTAAACCTAATTAACAATCTTATCTGACTAACAATATTCTTAAATAACTTAAAAATCTAACTTAATTAATTTGCCTTTATTTGTATGCTCTTTTAATTATTTTTGTCATTTATTTTTTTTGACAAATTTTTATTTTTTTTTTTGGGGCATTTATTTTTTTAATTATTTTTGTCATTTATTTTTTTTGACAAACATTTTAAATTTTTTTTGGCATTTATTTTTTTAATGTTTTTTTATTAATACTATATTTTAAACCTAATTAACAATAATCTTATCTAACTAACAATATTCTTAACTAACTTAAAATCTAACTTAAAATAACTTTCCGCCGCGTGTGCGCAAGTGCTCAGCCACCCATTTGATCCGAAATAAACCTCATCTGCTTTGCAGTTTTGTCGAGAGCCTCCCTTTGTCTCTTTACGTCGGCCTCTAATTTTGCGGCTCTTTCCCGCATATCAGCAGCACGACGCAAGATTTTCGGATGATCCCGACAAAGCCTCAAATTTAAATCATGTGTTCTCTTAAGTTGACCGTATATTTTAAAAAATTGTTTAACAGATGTTTTGGTGTCAACTTGCGAGAACACCTCCGATTCAGAATCAGAGTCCGCTTGTGCTGGGAGCGGATTCTCATTAACAATCGGAGCTACCTCTGGCGGCGGTGGCAACACCGCATTAGAGCAACCCGGTTGTTCTAATGCGTCATTGCGTGGTGGTGGCAACACCGCATTAGAACAGCTTGGCTGTTGTAATGCGCTATTGCCAGGTAGAGGTACAGCCACAAACGACGCAGACGGTTTTACCTGCCCTTTACCTGCCGAAACCTTATTTTTTTTTGGTGAAGCAGGTAGCGGACTTAGAGGGGCAGGTACAACTGTCTGCGCGAAATCCATTATCTCGTCCCATAAAGTCGCGTCACAGTCTATGGATTGTGTTTCTGTACGTCTACCTTTACCTTTTGATGGCGCCGACGACGACTTTGTGTTTTTATTGTTGTTTACATTACTAGGCAAAAAGTCGTCATCGGAGTCATGTGCCACCAGAGACATAGATGATTTGCGCGGATGAGATGCGCGTACATCCTGACACCCTGAAGTAGATGGTGTGACTTTAAATTTTTTGTTTAAAGCCAAACCATGTAATTTCGGGGTATGAACGGCTTTACCTGCATTACTCCTGGATACGGTGACATTGACGGTATTGCCGAGGTCACCATCTTCAAGGTGCAAAACAGGTAAATCTGCGCCAGGATGTATATTGCCGTGCATCTGCTGATGGTGCCCATGATACGCTAGCTGACTACCGCCTTCGTTAGAACACGAAGCGCCCCCAACGTCAGCAGCAATACCATCTTTAACAATAATGTTGTTTAAAACATTAACCCTGCCAGAGGATGGATTTTTTATTGCTGACTTCACAGCACCGCCATTAATGGCGGAACCTGACGCCGTAGATGCGTCAGGTGATGGTTTAAACGTAGCCAAATACGTCATTAAAGTCAAGGGCGGTAAAGTTGGTGGCGGTGTCGACGAGCGCCTTTTACGCCCACCAGCAGATGATACATTTTTAACGGTTCTTACCATTTTGTTCACAAAAACTGAGCAATGAAATTCACGAGAGCACACTTGCACACACTAGCACAGGCGAAGACGGAAAGAATCTTGTAAGCGTCCTCAAACCCAAGCCAAGCTAACTTCCCCCTCCAACGGTAGGGAGTGGGTGACCACTCTCGTCTCTCATTGGTTGGACGACATCACGTGATTTATGCAAGCCAAGCTTTCACCCCACTGTTGATTTTCTTTGTCTCAACAGAATCCCGCTACAAAGTGACGTCAAACTTTTCTAAATGTCATGCGCACATCGAATAACTGACGCAACAACTTTCTATTTGAAATGACATCACATTCCTGACTGCAGCATAAAACGACATTTTAGTTTTAGCAACGTCACCTACTCTTACATTGTAAAACTGTATCATTACACACACCTCTTCAAGTCACTACCTACATTATTTATAATTTACGATTTAACCTAATCGATATTTAACTTATTTTGGGAGAAAGGTTTACTAATAACAACACTGTGATTTTTATTTAGATATTTTTATTCTATTATTTGAAAGTACTTAAAATTATCACAATAATTTTGTATTATAATGTTACAATTAAATATTGGTGAAATTTTGTAGTTTGAATTTTCCAGTTTAGTAGTTCATGTATTCGAATTTTCGACCTTTACGTTAGAAGATGAAATAAAAATTTTAAATTAATTATTGGCTTAAATCAGCTATTGCTGCAAGTAAAGCGTCCAAGTTTTCATTTTTTTTCTCCATATTATTTATGGCAACTATCAGTCGTTCTATATTTTGTTCTTGTTCGCTCTGAAAAAATGATATGTCACGGTGCCCCCACGGTAATGTTTTAGTAGTATTAGGAATAACAAAACGTTTGTCATCGTGTTGGGACAAGGCCACTTTGTTCTTTATTTCTGTGTAAATGTCATGCAAGCAACTCCGAAACGTATTCATTTTTCTAAATATTAAACCTCCCCGCTCAACGATTTTCTTATAGTCATCTATTGACAGCTGCTTTCTAATAACAGATTTCTTCACACCTTTAGCTTTTTTGAGTTCATTATCCACCGATTGTATATAATAAGCTTTCGCACCCGTACCATAAAAACTAATAATGGGATCAGAGGGGAACTCGTCTTTCATTTTACCTAACACCGACAAGCCCTTATGAATATTAAATTTATTTATTTCTTCGTAGTTAGATGTATCGAATTTGTCTGGATTCTGTATTATGAAATTATAAAAGTTATCTGTAAATGTTTTTATAATCAACGAATCCGTATCTGTATACAGCAAAGAAGCATTATCGCCGAAATGTTTTTTGATAACGTCGTAGAAAAAGTTGTATAATACTGTCTTAGACAACTCCAAGATACAAAAACCAACGTAAATTGGTTTGTTGTAGACTACCTTTAGTTTACCCATATGGATGGCTACAAAATCATCAGTAAATATTGAGCATGATTTAAAGTTAGGGCGTGTTATTAATGCATTTGCACCCATACTCCGCCTAACGCTCTCCCAGTGGGTAACTAATTTTATATCCATTCTATTATCAACATTTTCCATTGTCTTACCGAATACTGCGTTATTTAATAATTTATACTGATCTTTTTCAAATTTATTCTTAGCCTTATTTCTCATATCGGTTTTTAGGTCAATATATTTTTTAAGCCAAGGTGATTGTTTGAATTTAAGTATTCTATGTGTTTTTATAACCATTAACCCGTTATCTAGCGCTTGTTTCAAATTTATATAATGCACAATATATCTCCTCTTATCGTTTAAATTTGGTATCAGTTTTGTCAATTTCGATTTTGATTTTGGTGGAATAATATTTTCTACTAAAAAGGGTAGGTCTGAGTGTAAGTCGTGTAAATCTTGTGGATAATGTATGTCTACTTCGAGAACATACCCATGGGTGCTTTCATCTGAAATGCTCGTAATATCTAAATTCATGATTTCTTCTTCGGACAGCCACACGAATCCACCTGTCGGCAATTGTTGCGACATACTATGCCCATATAGGTTCGTGGCATCTAGATATGTGATGAATGAAGAAGGTTCTTTGGGGTCGTAGTTAGGGAGAAATTTGTTATTCGCAATATGTTTCCTTTCCGTACACTGGCTTACTCCACCACGTATTCCCTTTTTAAAAAAATGGATCATATCAATGTCCGTTAATAATTCCAACTCCACTTTGGTTAGTTTTAACATAGCGTCCCACGAGAGACCCGGACAAGTGTAATACTGAGCAGGATCAAGTTTATATTTTTCCAAACAAATTTTACGAAAATTTTCAAATACGTCACACAAAAGGAGTACGTCTGATTTTAAATAAAGATCTGAGTAATCGCCCAAATTCTGACAATCAAACAAGTTCCACACATCGTTAGCCCTCTGATAATCTTTATCTGTTATATGTTCTTCATTTAGGTTATCGTAAAATTCATCTTTCGAGGGTAACTCTACATTATTTAGTTTCTCTAAACTATCCATAAAACTATATGGAAATACACCCTTTTGCCTCATTAAATTAAATTTTTCCTTATCTGTATAGAAACTTCCCGTAACAAACAATTGGTTATCAGTTAAGTTGCCCCCTAAATTTTGCAACGATGTTGATAAGAACTTAAAACTATCGATGAATCGTAGTTGTATAAATTTCCGTTTTTTCTCCCCTTTCTTATTGACGTAATCATGCATATAAAGGTGTTTCGTGAAAGATATATATTTTTCTTTATTTTGTGCTATAACATCAACTCTGTCCTTATGTGCACAGAGCTGTTTTATAAATAGGTGACTGTCGTAGCCACTCATATTGTGAAATATGATAGGTACAAAATTTGGTAATTTGTAATTTAAGTTACATACAGAGTGTGCGGCACCAAATCTTACTTTACCAGTTATATGACAATGATCTCTAACTTTTACATCCTCTACTTTAAATGGTTTCTCACATATACCGCATACGGTCGCATTCAGGAAGTCTTGTCTTTCTTGTGCTGTGAGTTTAGCCATTGGGACTATATCTTTCATATATCTGTTATAGATTTCCCTTACATCGGCTTCAATACGCGATACAAAAACTTTGGCTACATCAGATCCTCGATAGAGTTCAAATTTTGATAAAGAATTGTCAAAAGAACATTTTATGAAATATGCGAAGGAGTAAGGTTCGTGTATAAAAGTTTTATTTGTATAAGAACGTTCGGGGTTCGGTTCACAAGTATGAATAGGTTTCAGAATTGATTCAAAGTCTGCATACACTACAAATGGTACTTGCATTTGTCTTTCAAAGTTTTCAAATTTTAATATATTTTCAGGTACTTGTTTACCATATTTATCAATCCGAAATTGTGTCGATGGTGTTGTTGTATAAACATGATTACAGTCATTTCTCTGATGCTGGAATAACTGACGCTCATTATTAAAATATAGTAAGCAACCATCACAAAAGTACTTTTTATGATCATGAGCTGAAATTTGAGCGGAAACTAGCTTAGACAAGTTTTTTATCCAACAATAGTGATTATTAGCGCAATCTTTCTTACAGTGATGATTTACACCACATTCACCGGAAAGTAGTAACAAATTTACATGCATAAATAGTTTTTTTTCAGAATAACGTAAAGGCCCAACAACTTCATACTTTATTCTATTATTCTCAAATTTTTCTTCTAACCCGTACACGTTAATTGAAATATTATTCATCTCCTCAAATTTTGAAATATCCCGCAATTTTACTGGAAAATTCATACCTGATAAATTTAAAACTCTTGAAAAATGTGGATATGATGAGGTCTCAGATGTGCAGCCATTTGCAGGATACAACGCTGAAGTTACAGCCCAAGCAAAACAATACTGATCCTGGTTTTTTACATTTACCACTGCCTTCTTGTTTTCTATGGATTTTGGCAACTTGACATATGATGAACCACCCAGAGGACTATATTTATTCACATTGATTTCAACAAAAGCAATTCGTTCGAGGGCCCATCCTAAAATTAAATTATAATTAGTCATTTTCTTTCCACCTTAATGTATGTTTAAATACCTGAATCACGTTCCAGGAACTCCGTAGTTTGTGTAATCATAGCATCCACAAAGGTGTCCAAAGTATTGTTCAAATCCATAGCTTGATCCAAGATTTTGTTGGAAGTGTTAAATGATTTCATTTCAGATAGTTCCTGTGTCTGTAATACGTACGTAGCAAACGTTTCCATATTTACTTTTACTGTATTATGAATACGTAACACTTCCTCGAAGAGATTTAATATTTTTGATCTAATTTCATTGAAGAACATTACATAGTCTTGGTGATTATTTTCGCTATATACTCGATAGGTTACAATCCTGTATTTGAAAGCGCTCTGCACAATTTCTACACCTTCTATAAACGGAACACATGAATTTGTCCTATGCTGCAATGTCCTTCTATGGGAATTCATTTGGGTTGTGCTTAGAGTCACATTACAGCAATTACAAGTTTCCATATTTGTAGATGTTGAAGGATTACATTCCAGTTTAGGATATTTTGCTTGCGGACCACTATCATGTATCTTCTTACAAGATTGCCTCTGATGTCTTCGCAAATTGTCACCACGTGTAAAACTTACACCACAAGAAGTACAAATATACATTTTATGTCTTTACTCTGGGAGACTAGCACCACAAATGGCTGTGTGCTCCTCATCCTCATTTATATACACGGAGTGAAGCTGCCCCACCACCTCTACTTGAAATACTCATACACATATCAGTACATACACTAATTACAACTACAATTGCATTGCACCACTCCAATTACCTCTATTGCAATTACATCAGTCTAATTACTGCACATTACTCTACTTACCTCTATTGCAACTACATCAGGCTAATTACCTGCAATACTCTAATTACCTCTATTGCAATTACATCAGTCTAATTACCTACATTACTCGAATTACCCTAGTTACCCCCCACCACAAAAAGAAAAGGGTGGGGGGAGACCCAGCTCCGCCATTACTACTCTACTGTTTAATAAATAGGATTATAGGAAACAACTACTGGACGGGCAAAGGCCCCGACTCCCATTGAATTATACCTATAAATCCAAAATTGGTAGCCAAATTTGTTATTTGTCTTTTCTCCACCAGACACAGACCGGTTTCGAACTCTTTATGTTCTCATCAGTGTGCCACAGGTAGCTGAAAAGACAAATAACAAAGGCAAACCAAACTGGTCTATGGCAGACCCAGCACATAGTAACTGTGAGAGATAAGTACATCCCTCTGGTGGTCAGTTGCTACTACCAGTCAAGACATCGAAGATGTCTAGTGACCGATAGCGGCTTGCCAAGCAAGCACCAAGAGCGGCGACCTCTAGCCCTGATGGACTAAAACATGCTTAATAAATAGGATTATAGGAAACAACTACTGGACGGGCAAAGGCCCCGACTCCCATTGAATTATACCTATAAATCCAAAATTGGTAGCCAAATTTGTTATTTGTCTTTTCTCCACCAGACACAGACCGGTTTCGAACTCTTTATGTTCTCATCAGTGTGCCACAGGTAGCTGAAAAGACAAATAACAAAGGCAAACCAAACTGGTCTATGGCAGACCCAGCACATAGTAACTGTGAGAGATAAGTACATCCCTCTGGTGGTCAGTTGCTACTACCAGTCAAGACATCGAAGATGTCTAGTGACCGATAGCGGCTTGCCAAGCAAGCACCAAGAGCGGCGACCTCTAGCCCTGATGGACTAAAACATGCTTAATAAATAGGATTATAGGAAACAACTACTGGACGGGCAAAGGCCCCGACTCCCATTGAATTATACCTATAAATCCAAAATTGGTAGCCAAATTTGTTATTTGTCTTTTCTCCACCAGACACAGACCGGTTTCGAACTCTTTATGTTCTCATCAGTGTGCCACAGGTAGCTGAAAAGACAAATAACAAAGGCAAACCAAACTGGTCTATGGCAGACCCAGCACATAGTAACTGTGAGAGATAAGTACATCCCTCTGGTGGTCAGTTGCTACTACCAGTCAAGACATCGAAGATGTCTAGTGACCGATAGCGGCTTGCCAAGCAAGCACCAAGAGCGGCGACCTCTAGCCCTGATGGACTAAAACATGCTTAATAAATAGGATTATAGGAAACAACTACTGGACGGGCAAAGGCCCCGACTCCCATTGAATTATACCTATAAATCCAAAATTGGTAGCCAAATTTGTTATTTGTCTTTTCTCCACCAGACACAGACCGGTTTCGAACTCTTTATGTTCTCATCAGTGTGCCACAGGTAGCTGAAAAGACAAATAACAAAGGCAAACCAAACTGGTCTATGGCAGACCCAGCACATAGTAACTGTGAGAGATAAGTACATCCCTCTGGTGGTCAGTTGCTACTACCAGTCAAGACATCGAAGATGTCTAGTGACCGATAGCGGCTTGCCAAGCAAGCACCAAGAGCGGCGACCTCTAGCCCTGATGGACTAAAACATGCTTAATAAATAGGATTATAGGAAACAACTACTGGACGGGCAAAGGCCCCGACTCCCATTGAATTATACCTATAAATCCAAAATTGGTAGCCAAATTTGTTATTTGTCTTTTCTCCACCAGACACAGACCGGTTTCGAACTCTTTATGTTCTCATCAGTGTGCCACAGGTAGCTGAAAAGACAAATAACAAAGGCAAACCAAACTGGTCTATGGCAGACCCAGCACATAGTAACTGTGAGAGATAAGTACATCCCTCTGGTGGTCAGTTGCTACTACCAGTCAAGACATCGAAGATGTCTAGTGACCGATAGCGGCTTGCCAAGCAAGCACCAAGAGCGGCGACCTCTAGCCCTGATGGACTAAAACATGCTTAATAAATAGGATTATAGGAAACAACTACTGGACGGGCAAAGGCCCCGACTCCCATTGAATTATACCTATAAATCCAAAATTGGTAGCCAAATTTGTTATTTGTCTTTTCTCCACCAGACACAGACCGGTTTCGAACTCTTTATGTTCTCATCAGTGTGCCACAGGTAGCTGAAAAGACAAATAACAAAGGCAAACCAAACTGGTCTATGGCAGACCCAGCACATAGTAACTGTGAGAGATAAGTACATCCCTCTGGTGGTCAGTTGCTACTACCAGTCAAGACATCGAAGATGTCTAGTGACCGATAGCGGCTTGCCAAGCAAGCACCAAGAGCGGCGACCTCTAGCCCTGATGGACTAAAACATGCTTAATAAATAGGATTATAGGAAACAACTACTGGACGGGCAAAGGCCCCGACTCCCATTGAATTATACCTATAAATCCAAAATTGGTAGCCAAATTTGTTATTTGTCTTTTCTCCACCAGACACAGACCGGTTTCGAACTCTTTATGTTCTCATCAGTGTGCCACAGGTAGCTGAAAAGACAAATAACAAAGGCAAACCAAACTGGTCTATGGCAGACCCAGCACATAGTAACTGTGAGAGATAAGTACATCCCTCTGGTGGTCAGTTGCTACTACCAGTCAAGACATCGAAGATGTCTAGTGACCGATAGCGGCTTGCCAAGCAAGCACCAAGAGCGGCGACCTCTAGCCCTGATGGACTAAAACATGCTTAATAAATAGGATTATAGGAAACAACTACTGGACGGGCAAAGGCCCCGACTCCCATTGAATTATACCTATAAATCCAAAATTGGTAGCCAAATTTGTTATTTGTCTTTTCTCCACCAGACACAGACCGGTTTCGAACTCTTTATGTTCTCATCAGTGTGCCACAGGTAGCTGAAAAGACAAATAACAAAGGCAAACCAAACTGGTCTATGGCAGACCCAGCACATAGTAACTGTGAGAGATAAGTACATCCCTCTGGTGGTCAGTTGCTACTACCAGTCAAGACATCGAAGATGTCTAGTGACCGATAGCGGCTTGCCAAGCAAGCACCAAGAGCGGCGACCTCTAGCCCTGATGGACTAAAACATGCTTAATAAATAGGATTATAGGAAACAACTACTGGACGGGCAAAGGCCCCGACTCCCATTGAATTATACCTATAAATCCAAAATTGGTAGCCAAATTTGTTATTTGTCTTTTCTCCACCAGACACAGACCGGTTTCGAACTCTTTATGTTCTCATCAGTGTGCCACAGGTAGCTGAAAAGACAAATAACAAAGGCAAACCAAACTGGTCTATGGCAGACCCAGCACATAGTAACTGTGAGAGATAAGTACATCCCTCTGGTGGTCAGTTGCTACTACCAGTCAAGACATTGAAGATGTCTAGTGACCGATAGCGGCTTGCCAAGCAAGCACCAAGAGCGGCGACCTCTAGCCCTGATGGACTAAAACATGCTTAATAAATAGGATTATAGGAAACAACTACTGGACGGGCAAAGGCCCCGACTCCCATTGAATTATACCTATAAATCCAAAATTGGTAGCCAAATTTGTTATTTGTCTTTTCTCCACCAGACACAGACCGGTTTCGAACTCTTTATGTTCTCATCAGTGTGCCACAGGTAGCTGAAAAGACAAATAACAAAGGCAAACCAAACTGGTCTATGGCAGACCCAGCACATAGTAACTGTGAGAGATAAGTACATCCTTGGCAAGCCGCTATCGGTCACTAGACATCTTCGATGTCTTGACTGGTAGTAGCAACTGACCACCAGAGGGATGTACTTATCTCTCACAGTTACTATGTGCTGGGTCTGCCATAGACCAGTTTGGTTTGCCTTTGTTATTTGTCTTTTCAGCTACCTGTGGCACACTGATGAGAACATAAAGAGTTCGAAACCGGTCTGTGTCTGGTGGAGAAAAGACAAATAACAAATTTGGCTACCAATTTTGGATTTATAGGTATAATTCAATGGGAGTCGGGGCCTTTGCCCGTCCAGTAGTTGTTTCCTATAATCCTATTTATTAAGCATGTTTTAGTCCATCAGGGCTAGAGGTCGCCGCTCTTGGTGCTTGCTTGGCAAGCCGCTATCGGTCACTAGACATCTTCGATGTCTTGACTGGTAGTAGCAACTGACCACCAGAGGGATGTACTTATCTCTCACAGTTACTATGTGCTGGGTCTGCCATAGACCAGTTTGGTTTGCCTTTGTTATTTGTCTTTTCAGCTACCTGTGGCACACTGATGAGAACATAAAGAGTTCGAAACCGGTCTGTGTCTGGTGGAGAAAAGACAAATAACAAATTTGGCTACCAATTTTGGATTTATAGGTATAATTCAATGGGAGTCGGGGCCTTTGCCCGTCCAGTAGTTGTTTCCTATAATCCTATTTATTAAGCATGTTTTAGTCCATCAGGGCTAGAGGTCGCCGCTCTTGGTGCTTGCTTGGCAAGCCGCTATCGGTCACTAGACATCTTCGATGTCTTGACTGGTAGTAGCAACTGACCACCAGAGGGATGTACTTATCTCTCACAGTTACTATGTGCTGGGTCTGCCATAGACCAGTTTGGTTTGCCTTTGTTATTTGTCTTTTCAGCTACCTGTGGCACACTGATGAGAACATAAAGAGTTCGAAACCGGTCTGTGTCTGGTGGAGAAAAGACAAATAACAAATTTGGCTACCAATTTTGGATTTATAGGTATAATTCAATGGGAGTCGGGGCCTTTGCCCGTCCAGTAGTTGTTTCCTATAATCCTATTTATTAAGCATGTTTTAGTCCATCAGGGCTAGAGGTCGCCGCTCTTGGTGCTTGCTTGGCAAGCCGCTATCGGTCACTAGACATCTTCGATGTCTTGACTGGTAGTAGCAACTGACCACCAGAGGGATGTACTTATCTCTCACAGTTACTATGTGCTGGGTCTGCCATAGACCAGTTTGGTTTGCCTTTGTTATTTGTCTTTTCAGCTACCTGTGGCACACTGATGAGAACATAAAGAGTTCGAAACCGGTCTGTGTCTGGTGGAGAAAAGACAAATAACAAATTTGGCTACCAATTTTGGATTTATAGGTATAATTCAATGGGAGTCGGGGCCTTTGCCCGTCCAGTAGTTGTTTCCTATAATCCTATTTATTAAGCATGTTTTAGTCCATCAGGGCTAGAGGTCGCCGCTCTTGGTGCTTGCTTGGCAAGCCGCTATCGGTCACTAGACATCTTCGATGTCTTGACTGGTAGTAGCAACTGACCACCAGAGGGATGTACTTATCTCTCACAGTTACTATGTGCTGGGTCTGCCATAGACCAGTTTGGTTTGCCTTTGTTATTTGTCTTTTCAGCTACCTGTGGCACACTGATGAGAACATAAAGAGTTCGAAACCGGTCTGTGTCTGGTGGAGAAAAGACAAATAACAAATTTGGCTACCAATTTTGGATTTATAGGTATAATTCAATGGGAGTCGGGGCCTTTGCCCGTCCAGTAGTTGTTTCCTATAATCCTATTTATTAAGCATGTTTTAGTCCATCAGGGCTAGAGGTCGCCGCTCTTGGTGCTTGCTTGGCAAGCCGCTATCGGTCACTAGACATCTTCGATGTCTTGACTGGTAGTAGCAACTGACCACCAGAGGGATGTACTTATCTCTCACAATTACTATGTGCTGGGTCTGCCATAGACCAGTTTGGTTTGCCTTTGTTATTTGTCTTTTCAGCTACCTGTGGCACACTGATGAGAACATAAAGAGTTCGAAACCGGTCTGTGTCTGGTGGAGAAAAGACAAATAACAAATTTGGCTACCAATTTTGGATTTATAGGTATAATTCAATGGGAGTCGGGGCCTTTGCCCGTCCAGTAGTTGTTTCCTATAATCCTATTTATTAAGCATGTTTTAGTCCATCAGGGCTAGAGGTCGCCGCTCTTGGTGCTTGCTTGGCAAGCCGCTATCGGTCACTAGACATCTTCGATGTCTTGACTGGTAGTAGCAACTGACCACCAGAGGGATGTACTTATCTCTCACAGTTACTATGTGCTGGGTCTGCCATAGACCAGTTTGGTTTGCCTTTGTTATTTGTCTTTTCAGCTACCTGTGGCACACTGATGAGAACATAAAGAGTTCGAAACCGGTCTGTGTCTGGTGGAGAAAAGACAAATAACAAATTTGGCTACCAATTTTGGATTTATAGGTATAATTCAATGGGAGTCGGGGCCTTTGCCCGTCCAGTAGTTGTTTCCTATAATCCTATTTATTAAGCATGTTTTAGTCCATCAGGGCTAGAGGTCGCCGCTCTTGGTGCTTGCTTGGCAAGCCGCTATCGGTCACTAGACATCTTCGATGTCTTGACTGGTAGTAGCAACTGACCACCAGAGGGATGTACTTATCTCTCACAGTTACTATGTGCTGGGTCTGCCATAGACCAGTTTGGTTTGCCTTTGTTATTTGTCTTTTCAGCTACCTGTGGCACACTGATGAGAACATAAAGAGTTCGAAACCGGTCTGTGTCTGGTGGAGAAAAGACAAATAACAAATTTGGCTACCAATTTTGGATTTATAGGTATAATTCAATGGGAGTCGGGGCCTTTGCCCGTCCAGTAGTTGTTTCCTATAATCCTATTTACTAAGCATGTTTTAGTCCATCAGGGCTAGAGGTCGCCGCTCTTGGTGCTTGCTTGGCAAGCCGCTATCGGTCACTAGACATCTTCGATGTCTTGACTGGTAGTAGCAACTGACCACCAGAGGGATGTACTTATCTCTCACAGTTACTATGTGCTGGGTCTGCCATAGACCAGTTTGGTTTGCCTTTGTTATTTGTCTTTTCAGCTACCTGTGGCACACTGATGAGAACATAAAGAGTTCGAAACCGGTCTGTGTCTGGTGGAGAAAAGACAAATAACAAATTTGGCTACCAATTTTGGATTTATAGGTATAATTCAATGGGAGTCGGGGCCTTTGCCCGTCCAGTAGTTGTTTCCTATAATCCTATTTATTAAGCATGTTTTAGTCCATCAGGGCTAGAGGTCGCCGCTCTTGGTGCTTGCTTGGCAAGCCGCTATCGGTCACTAGACATCTTCGATGTCTTGACTGGTAGTAGCAACTGACCACCAGAGGGATGTACTTATCTCTCACAGTTACTATGTGCTGGGTCTGCCATAGACCAGTTTGGTTTGCCTTTGTTATTTGTCTTTTCAGCTACCTGTGGCACACTGATGAGAACATAAAGAGTTCGAAACCGGTCTGTGTCTGGTGGAGAAAAGACAAATAACAAATTTGGCTACCAATTTTGGATTTATAGGTATAATTCAATGGGAGTCGGGGCCTTTGCCCGTCCAGTAGTTGTTTCCTATAATCCTATTTATTAAGCATGTTTTAGTCCATCAGGGCTAGAGGTCGCCGCTCTTGGTGCTTGCTTGGCAAGCCGCTATCGGTCACTAGACATCTTCGATGTCTTGACTGGTAGTAGCAACTGACCACCAGAGGGATGTACTTATCTCTCACAGTTACTATGTGCTGGGTCTGCCATAGACCAGTTTGGTTTGCCTTTGTTATTTGTCTTTTCAGCTACCTGTGGCACACTGATGAGAACATAAAGAGTTCGAAACCGGTCTGTGTCTGGTGGAGAAAAGACAAATAACAAATTTGGCTACCAATTTTGGATTTATAGGTATAATTCAATGGGAGTCGGGGCCTTTGCCCGTCCAGTAGTTGTTTCCTATAATCCTATTTATTAAGCATGTTTTAGTCCATCAGGGCTAGAGGTCGCCGCTCTTGGTGCTTGCTTGGCAAGCCGCTATCGGTCACTAGACATCTTCGATGTCTTGACTGGTAGTAGCAACTGACCACCAGAGGGATGTACTTATCTCTCACAGTTACTATGTGCTGGGTCTGCCATAGACCAGTTTGGTTTGCCTTTGTTATTTGTCTTTTCAGCTACCTGTGGCACACTGATGAGAACATAAAGAGTTCGAAACCGGTCTGTGTCTGGTGGAGAAAAGACAAATAACAAATTTGGCTACCAATTTTGGATTTATAGGTATAATTCAATGGGAGTCGGGGCCTTTGCCCGTCCAGTAGTTGTTTCCTATAATCCTATTTATTAAGCATGTTTTAGTCCATCAGGGCTAGAGGTCGCCGCTCTTGGTGCTTGCTTGGCAAGCCGCTATCGGTCACTAGACATCTTCGATGTCTTGACTGGTAGTAGCAACTGACCACCAGAGGGATGTACTTATCTCTCACAGTTACTATGTGCTGGGTCTGCCATAGACCAGTTTGGTTTGCCTTTGTTATTTGTCTTTTCAGCTACCTGTGGCACACTGATGAGAACATAAAGAGTTCGAAACCGGTCTGTGTCTGGTGGAGAAAAGACAAATAACAAATTTGGCTACCAATTTTGGATTTATAGGTATAATTCAATGGGAGTCGGGGCCTTTGCCCGTCCAGTAGTTGTTTCCTATAATCCTATTTATTAAGCATGTTTTAGTCCATCAGGGCTAGAGGTCGCCGCTCTTGGTGCTTGCTTGGCAAGCCGCTATCGGTCACTAGACATCTTCGATGTCTTGACTGGTAGTAGCAACTGACCACCAGAGGGATGTACTTATCTCTCACAGTTACTATGTGCTGGGTCTGCCATAGACCAGTTTGGTTTGCCTTTGTTATTTGTCTTTTCAGCTACCTGTGGCACACTGATGAGAACATAAAGAGTTCGAAACCGGTCTGTGTCTGGTGGAGAAAAGACAAATAACAAATTTGGCTACCAATTTTGGATTTATAGGTATAATTCAATGGGAGTCGGGGCCTTTGCCCGTCCAGTAGTTGTTTCCTATAATCCTATTTATTAAGCATGTTTTAGTCCATCAGGGCTAGAGGTCGCCGCTCTTGGTGCTTGCTTGGCAAGCCGCTATCGGTCACTAGACATCTTCGATGTCTTGACTGGTAGTAGCAACTGACCACCAGAGGGATGTACTTATCTCTCACAGTTACTATGTGCTGGGTCTGCCATAGACCAGTTTGGTTTGCCTTTGTTATTTGTCTTTTCAGCTACCTGTGGCACACTGATGAGAACATAAAGAGTTCGAAACCGGTCTGTGTCTGGTGGAGAAAAGACAAATAACAAATTTGGCTACCAATTTTGGATTTATAGGTATAATTCAATGGGAGTCGGGGCCTTTGCCCGTCCAGTAGTTGTTTCCTATAATCCTATTTATTAAGCATGTTTTAGTCCATCAGGGCTAGAGGTCGCCGCTCTTGGTGCTTGCTTGGCAAGCCGCTATCGGTCACTAGACATCTTCGATGTCTTGACTGGTAGTAGCAACTGACCACCAGAGGGATGTACTTATCTCTCACAGTTACTATGTGCTGGGTCTGCCATAGACCAGTTTGGTTTGCCTTTGTTATTTGTCTTTTCAGCTACCTGTGGCACACTGATGAGAACATAAAGAGTTCGAAACCGGTCTGTGTCTGGTGGAGAAAAGACAAATAACAAATTTGGCTACCAATTTTGGATTTATAGGTATAATTCAATGGGAGTCGGGGCCTTTGCCCGTCCAGTAGTTGTTTCCTATAATCCTATTTACTAAGCATGTTTTAGTCCATCAGGGCTAGAGGTCGCCGCTCTTGGTGCTTGCTTGGCAAGCCGCTATCGGTCACTAGACATCTTCGATGTCTTGACTGGTAGTAGCAACTGACCACCAGAGGGATGTACTTATCTCTCACAGTTACTATGTGCTGGGTCTGCCATAGACCAGTTTGGTTTGCCTTTGTTATTTGTCTTTTCAGCTACCTGTGGCACACTGATGAGAACATAAAGAGTTCGAAACCGGTCTGTGTCTGGTGGAGAAAAGACAAATAACAAATTTGGCTACCAATTTTGGATTTATAGGTATAATTCAATGGGAGTCGGGGCCTTTGCCCGTCCAGTAGTTGTTTCCTATAATCCTATTTATTAAGCATGTTTTAGTCCATCAGGGCTAGAGGTCGCCGCTCTTGGTGCTTGCTTGGCAAGCCGCTATCGGTCACTAGACATCTTCGATGTCTTGACTGGTAGTAGCAACTGACCACCAGAGGGATGTACTTATCTCTCACAGTTACTATGTGCTGGGTCTGCCATAGACCAGTTTGGTTTGCCTTTGTTATTTGTCTTTTCAGCTACCTGTGGCACACTGATGAGAACATAAAGAGTTCGAAACCGGTCTGTGTCTGGTGGAGAAAAGACAAATAACAAATTTGGCTACCAATTTTGGATTTATAGGTATAATTCAATGGGAGTCGGGGCCTTTGCCCGTCCAGTAGTTGTTTCCTATAATCCTATTTATTAAGCATGTTTTAGTCCATCAGGGCTAGAGGTCGCCGCTCTTGGTGCTTGCTTGGCAAGCCGCTATCGGTCACTAGACATCTTCGATGTCTTGACTGGTAGTAGCAACTGACCACCAGAGGGATGTACTTATCTCTCACAGTTACTATGTGCTGGGTCTGCCATAGACCAGTTTGGTTTGCCTTTGTTATTTGTCTTTTCAGCTACCTGTGGCACACTGATGAGAACATAAAGAGTTCGAAACCGGTCTGTGTCTGGTGGAGAAAAGACAAATAACAAATTTGGCTACCAATTTTGGATTTATAGGTATAATTCAATGGGAGTCGGGGCCTTTGCCCGTCCAGTAGTTGTTTCCTATAATCCTATTTATTAAGCATGTTTTAGTCCATCAGGGCTAGAGGTCGCCGCTCTTGGTGCTTGCTTGGCAAGCCGCTATCGGTCACTAGACATCTTCGATGTCTTGACTGGTAGTAGCAACTGACCACCAGAGGGATGTACTTATCTCTCACAGTTACTATGTGCTGGGTCTGCCATAGACCAGTTTGGTTTGCCTTTGTTATTTGTCTTTTCAGCTACCTGTGGCACACTGATGAGAACATAAAGAGTTCGAAACCGGTCTGTGTCTGGTGGAGAAAAGACAAATAACAAATTTGGCTACCAATTTTGGATTTATAGGTATAATTCAATGGGAGTCGGGGCCTTTGCCCGTCCAGTAGTTGTTTCCTATAATCCTATTTATTAAGCATGTTTTAGTCCATCAGGGCTAGAGGTCGCCGCTCTTGGTGCTTGCTTGGCAAGCCGCTATCGGTCACTAGACATCTTCGATGTCTTGACTGGTAGTAGCAACTGACCACCAGAGGGATGTACTTATCTCTCACAGTTACTCTACTGTTGTAGTTTGTCATATTAAACATTTTTGATTATAATTAATATTAATTGATGAATGTACAAGCAGATACTTTTGTGTTGTAGTTATTTGCACATCAGTAATTTATTTCAAAGTTAAATGTAAATATATTATTATGTATTGTGAATGTATAAATAAATTATTATTAATCAAGCAAAGCACAAATAAAAATGGCAAGAGAACTTCAGATGACTTTCAAGAAGTGTTTGTTTATAAACACCATCTATCTGGCCTCTAATGTCAATGTCTTCTAGTAAGTGTTGTGAAATAGAAAATACGTTGCTGGTAGTGGATATCAGTTACATGAATTCATGATGATTAGGTGAATCAGAGGCCTCTCATTAGGAAAAATAGTATCAATTTCAATAGCTTTGCAGTATCACTATGGGTCTACATAATAATTCTCTATTTCATGCCTCGTAACGATGTTAAGTGTAATATTGGTTAAAAATAATTGTTCAGGAGATTGCAAATATTCTTGCGAAGTTCCTTGAAAGAAAAACTGGGATATCATCAGAACAGGCAGTATATTTGGGTTTAAATTTTTTATGGCTTTTATAACATCATCTTTTATTAGCAAATGCGAATGTCATGACAATTGTTGTTTATATGCATTTAAAGGTGCAGTTTCTATCTATCAAAACCGAACTAGAACCTTTCAGTTTTCTTGTCATTGGCGCACATTACCTAGTTTCTACCTATTTACTTTCTCGCCAAAAATGAGGAAGGTACCTACCTATATGTATTCATGAAAAAAATATTAGAAAATTTTTATTGCGTTTCTGAACGAATCTCGACGAATTATGACGATACACAAGATTTCATACAAAAAAATTCTGTCTGGGTGTGTGTGTGTGTGTGTATCGTGATAGCAGGTACAGTTTTTGAGATAAAGCTTTTAAATTGGGTACACACGTTCTAGAGGCCAAGGAAAAGATTGAATTTGTTGATGAGCAAAATCGGTCTAGTGGAACGGGGTCTACCGGATTTCAAGGTTTATATTTCTGACGTTACAAAAAAATTTATTTGTGATGAAAGATTATAAATAAGATCTGGTATACAAACCTATCATAATAGTTTGTCCATATGTTGAAATACACAAATTACATAAAAAATTACTTTTATTATAAACTCCACCACACGCTGACGAAGTTTTGGCAGCGGGTTTTTTATTCGCGTCCATGACGTATGTTCGGGGAAGTTTTGAGGGAAGTCGATATTAGTTATCTAACTGAGTATTAACAATATTGTCAAACAAATATGAGATAAAATAAATGCTCGTTATTAAATATTACGTATTTTAACATTTATACTAAAATAACTTTAAAACTACTCGTACCAATCCCACAAATTTTGCGAAAGAATAAATTTTTTTTAAAGTTGAATCATAATTTGTTCAGTATCGAAAAAAATAAAGGTAAATATAGGTGTACCGAGTCCCATTTCGGCGTCAATGGAGATAGAAAAGATAGAGTCTTCATACAATAAATATTCAAACACAGTGAGTTTATAGTTGGATCCAGATACATTCTGTGTTAATGTCTGATTGCTAATTAAGATCAAAAAGTGTAAATTTATGATGCGCGAGTGTTTGCTTTATATACTGGACATTCTGCAGTATCCCAGGCTTCATGATTGATATTGGTATAATCAAGTTTACTACAGATAATATATAGGGTGTCTCTAAACTACTTTCGGAAAAGATTTTTTTAAATATCTCAGAACCTCTTTGAGTTATCACCATCAAATTTGGTATGCTATCTAATGTAAGTAATGGTAATGAATGTGCAACAATAGAAAATATTAACCACGCCCCTAGTTAAACGACTAAACTGGAGGGGCTCCTATATTTTTCCCACCAATTTTTTTATTCGCCATTACTTGCATTCTTGATATCGGAAATGAATTTCCTGAACAATTTTACGTAAGAAAGTTCCCTTCGTTGGGGAGCCGTAAGACGCACCATTTTCGAGTAAAATGGGATTATGTAAAACGGTGTTCAACTTACGTGAAGGTATATTTTTAGCTAGTGATTGTATTTAACACTTTGAAAACATTTTATTAAATAGCATGTTATGAATAGAGAGAATATCATTTATTTAATTAATTAAAAAAAACAAATAACTAAAACAAAAATAAATAATTATTAAAGGAGTTAAAAATGTCCGCCATTCATTGCATAATCCCATTTTTTCTCGAAAAAGGTGCGTCCTACGGCTTCATTACAAGGAAATCTTTCTTACGTAAAATTGTTCAGGAAATTCATTTCCGACATCAAAAATGAAGAAAAATGACATACAAAAAAATTAAAGAAAAAATATGGATAATATTTTCTATTGTCAAGGTGAAGATTACCTACTTCTCGTGTTGCGCACAATATTTTTCTCACTTCCTAATTAAAAATCAAATAAAATGGTAATTTTTTCATTTTCGACATTTTACTATTTTATTTTGATATTATTTAAATATTTCTGTCAGCTATATTAGTTCTACGAAACAGCTCACAAAGTCGATGTGTCTTTATATTCTTTCTTACTGCCAGACAAGCCAAACGCTACAAAACAGCTTACAAAATCGATGGTGTTTTTACTATTTATCTCTTGGGAGGTAAGTTTCCAATTACTTTCCTTCGCCAATGGTACTCTCTTAAAACAATGTAAAAATTGTGTGTTTACTATAGGTATAGAGAGTGGGAAATTAAATATTGAGCTATCTTAGTAAATGAATGTGTTAAATGACATTGAATTATTTTACCTAAACATGATTATATTTGTGCTAGTATTGCACCAATAGATACATTCAGCTTCATGTTTCCTGTATATAAACCTTTAACTCCTACTTGTCGTTAAATACCAAATCCATTAACACAATTACTAGACATTAAAAGATATTGTATTACTGTGCAGAAAAATAGTCATTTCGTTCATAAAACTTAAAGTCAATTCTTCCATGTGAAATGTGTCAGTTGAGGAATTTTATTTTACAATCTCGTCTGATAAAATCATTGCTTATTATCATTATCAGAAAAAAACAAATTTTAATCAATGCGTTTGAACTTATAAAAATAAAATCTAATACCAATTCAAGTAGGTACCACTTCTGTTGATGATACTACATTCATTAATTTTGATATGTTATCAACGTTGTTATTGATAATATTGCTATAAATAAGTCATAAGAGTTTTCATGAGAACACACAAAGTGTGCGATATATCGAGAAAAGAACGGACTGATATCTTCATGATGATCATAATTGTTTCTAGAACGTTTAAAACAGTTACAATCTCATGATCAGTTAAATCATGGAGATGATTACAGCTTTAGATAACACAACAATTTTCAAAAATATTTATTTCTTCATTACCATACACATTGTCTCCACAGGCGGATGTATGAGTGGGTGTAAATAATCAGAGTTGCTCATCTTAACCCAACTAGCACAATTAGTTGCTGGAACGTAGCGGCGACTATTGTAGGAACTTTAAAGTATTTTGCCACTAGCTACGGGCACGTAATAGGAACGCTCCCATTACGTGAACGCGTTCCTGTAACTTGCCCGGCTACGTTCCAATGACGTGGTGGTTACGTAGCGGCGACGTATTGGCGTGGAAGCCGCGACGCGACTTTTATGGAACTTTACAGTTCTCCACTCTTTGAAATTAGTGTTGCCAGCTCTGTCTGGCAACTGATTTTGTTATACTTTATCTCATTCCTTCATGATGCTCGTCCAGTTCCCTAATTCAGACACTTAGACACTTAAAAGAATACTATATAGCGACAGGATTAAAACGAATGCAAGTTTACTGTTAAACATAATGATGACACCTCCAAATCCAACCACGCGCCTTTAAAATTTACATTTTTTAATTAAAATATTGTCTTTGAGATATCTAACTACATGCGACCCTAGATGCTGAAAGCGTTTTTTATTATTATTTGGAACTTGAAACTATCTATTATGCATAAATTTATTATATTTGGTGCAGAATTTATAACAAATGCATTTTTCAAGTAATCTGTGAAGTGAGGATTCTTGTTTTATAGCAATGGCGTCGTAAGGTTTGTCCAAGAAAATGGCGTATTTCGGATAAAATAACTTTGAGGACCTTTTTACTAGAAAATGCGACTTGTAAGTAATCATTGCTTGGCAATAGTGACGGGAACTGCAAATATGTAACTTTAAAGTTATATTTACTACAAAGTACCCAATGGGACTGTGATGTCACTTTAAAGTCGCAGCAAAGTTGTGACTACCATGATATACCAGTCTCTAACCTAACCTCACATTATTGACAGGCAGATGATGACGAGGCAAGTTTCACTTGTTGTGAGTTATCTGCGAATCTCACATACATATATTAAATACATAATAAAAGAAAAGGTAACTTTATTGATAAAAATATTTTAGCTGTCAATATATATAGAGAAAAATCACGAAACATCAAAGTCACCTTAACTTTTTTCACATAATGAATGAACTGTAGCTATATTCACTACACTCACAACTGATCATGCACACCATGAAATTTTTTCATTATTGGGAACTAGATGGTGAAGTTTACTTCATGGTGAATTTAAGAGGTGACACACGCTCTGTAGTAATCGTGAGTAGTTGAAGTTCAGTCTTACAGGCAGCGGTAACGTCATTAACGCTAATAATGATTACTTACAAGTTCCACGACTTTAAACGGATAGTGAAGGTCTCTAGAACGTCGCGGCAACTATCAAAGCTACTTGAAAGTGACTGCAACTCTGGAGTCCCATTTCAGTAACACGAGTTAGTCGCTGCTACCATAGTTTGCCACCTTCAAGTTATGACTGGTAACTACGACTTCCCCAGTACCAGTACCAGGTAAAATACGTAGAAGTCTCATAACTATATAGTAACTATTAGTGGTAGAAACTACGTGGCATCGACTGTAGATTTGTCAAATTAAGTTATTTATACATCAAAGTCGAAAATTTAGTAGCAGTTACGTAATAGTTACTCTTTCGAGGTTCCCGTCTCAGTCACAATTACTTTGGTGCTAGTTGGGAAAGTAACTGAAACTAAGCTATGTGGAAAATTTGTTACATATTTATCTGAAATAACTTATGTAGTATACAATATTATATTACTCTCTGTACTGTTTTCTGGAATAAATGAATATTATTATTATTATTGTGCACGAAAATAGTCATATAGTTCATAAAACCATAAAACCTAGATTCAATTTCTCCGTTTGTAAGTTGTGTAAGTACAATTTTATTTTATGACCATGACCATCTGATGATATGTCATGATTAGCACTATCAGAAAAAATAAATTTTTAATCAATGCGTTTAAGTTAATAACATTTAAAACCACTTCAAGTACCACTTTTAGTGATACTACATTCATCAATTTTTATATATTATCATCATTGTTATTGACAATATGACTATAAATAAATCGTAAGCATTTTGGTAAGTATGTTACTTTTCAAGTTGTTTATTTGACATCATTTTTTAGAATTTAAATAAAATAATAATTTAAAAACAACCTGCTTTTTACTAGGACTATAGTATTTTACTCTTATAATAAATTTTGCAATTAAATAAAAGCCAATAGAAAATATTAAATAAATTTAATATTCATAAATAATTTATGAATATTAAATAAATTTAATATTCATAAATAATTTATGGTTAATCGTATTTGTAATGATTTAAAACAGCATTGAGATAATCATATAATTATTAATTTGCTTTATCACGTACTCTGCGTTACGTAAGTTATTTGTGCTTCAAATAATTATTTTCTGTTGAATAATAATCAGTTCTTGATTGATGAAAGGAATAAGTAAGGGATAGTCTATTTAAAAAAATATGTTGAAATCATAAAGAAATATGTTAGTAGATAAGAAATCATGTGCAAAGCAACAATCTGCTTCCTGAGAAAATATTTATCCAAATTAACAACCCATGCTAATAATGAATAATTAAAAAATGGGTTATTTTATTAAAAAATATTTTGTTTGAAAATTATTTGCAGATTTCTTTAATTGTCTTTGTTTCTTTATTTAGCATTTATTATACTTGTTTGATATTTTGATTTTTTCGAAATCCAGGTAACTGGATTATTGAAAAAATAGTCTCTACGTCTCTGACTTTACGTTAACAAAATAAGGATACATTATGAATGTTTCGGAAACTTCATCCGTTTCCTTTGTCAACTGAAATACATATGTTTAATGTGTAAATTTCACAAATTGCACACCTTGAAAGTTATGTTATTTTCATATTCATAGATACTTACCGATTGCACAGAAATATTCATTTAGTTAGATATTAATTATGGGTTCTTCTTTAGGCATCAAAACCATATTGTATAACAAACTAGTAAACAATTTGCTACACATTTATCCTTACTCAATATTAGTATTTTCTTTTTTTGCTCTAAGCCTCCTTTATCAAAATGTTTGCCACATCTTAGTTTATTGGATTTGTTTCCTCAAGTATGTGTAAATTTTAAATTTATTTCTTCCTAATGGATGACTAACCCATATAATATTTGTCACACACATACTCTAAATGCAGTTTTTCAAATTATAATCACTGTTTACCGGTTTTGGTTTTTTAGCATGTAGTTCAGTGCTGTTAGTTTGAATAACCGCTAGAACAATAAATTTTTCACCGATGTAACGTAGTTGTTCAATAACCCTTTTACATAAGGAGTGAACAATGGCAAATACTGAAAATAAAGTTAGTAATCAGCGTCAAGAACCCGAACGTCGTGTATAATATTGGCATTGCTTCATTATGTAACAGGGTTATCTGAGCAACTACATTGTATCGGTGATAAATTTAATGTTAGAACGGGTAATGTTAGAACGGTTAAACTAACAACGTTAAGATTGGCATTAGCAAATAAACTGGGAACAGTGATCAAAATTCGAAAAAATTATTTACAGTGATTTATGTCAGTGTGACAAATATTATGTAGGTGAGTTATACAGACCTTTAAACTTAGAGAAAGACAAAAATGTCGACAAAGGAGACATACGGCTTGAGAAAAATTAATATTACTAAATTGAGACAAATACGTAGCAAATTACTTTGTAGATTGTTATACAATGTGGTATTGACACTTAAAAAATAACTTAATGGATCTGAAACAAGTACCTAACGTTTAGATTATGCAATACACGAAATACAGATTGAAAAGAATTTGGTTAAGAATTGATAAAAGAAATAGATACGTTTCTGAATTGCTTGTAAAATATCATTATTTTAATTTATTTTTTATAAAAACCAATCATTAAGTGTTAATTTAACGTAAAGTCAAAGACGTATGTTATTTTTTAAATTGCCTGAATTTTTAACGATCAACAATATTGAAGAATATAAAATATAACAAGTGGTATTAATTCCAAATAAAGACACAAAGAAAAATAAAGAAATATATTAGCAAAATATTTTTGTTCTTACATGAAACGTGTGTAGTATAGTATAGATTTAAATTAATTTTAAAATTTGAGAACACTTGTCTCCCCCACCACCTCATATTTATTGATAATGTTTGCACAACATTGATTTTTATTTATATAATAATAATAATAATAATAATAATAATAGTATTTATTGCTGTAACTGTGTAATACGACTTATGCATAGCAAGTATTACACAGATCAACATACAAAAAAACTAACAAAAAAAACCGTAGTGAAGAAGGCAACATGTGACATTTAATGACACAACAGTTAGTGTAAGCACATATAGAAAAATAGATACAAAAGACAAGTTACAACACAGCTTATTAAAAGAAATCCTCAATTTCGTAGCAATTCTTATCTGACAATATTTGTTTCTATTTTGATTTAAAAGCATATAATAAGATTAAATATCATCCGTTAAAGTCTTAAAATATTTACAGTTATTGCAGTAAAGGCTTTAGACCAAAATAGTCTCTTGAATCTTGTGTTATGCCAGATACAGTTAGAATCTTTTAATTCTTTAATATTTAGAAGTAATCTCTACGAATCACGATAAAAGGCCAAATGACCAATGGGCAGACATTTTCAAAAATTGGGTTTTGAACTCAGTAAGTTAAAAAATTTGTACTAGTTTTTAAACTAAAAAAGTTACTTAGAGAAACCTAAATAAAATTCCTTTAACATATTGTTTATAACATCTAGAGCCAATTCGCCCATTATAAATTTTGTAAGAGAAATTTAATAGTGGAATTTTATTTTACAACTCTGAATATTATTATTATCATTATCAGTGGCACACATCTTTAATCAATGCGGTTTAAATTATTATTAACATTTAAAACTGATCCAAGTACCACTTCTGGTGATAATCATTCAATTTTGATATGTAATCAATATTGTTATTGAGAATATTGATATAAATAACCCATGAGAGTGTTCATGATTACCCACAAAGCAAACGACATGTCGAGAGAAAAACAGACTAATGTTTTCATTGTTATAATCGTTGCTTGGGGGTTAAAACAGTTAGAATCTTGTGATCAAAAAAATTAAAGAGGTAATCATTATGATCGAAATAGACTAGAAAATTTAGATTTTTTTAGATTGTCTGGGAAATGTTCAGGAGTGTGGTAGTAAGTCCCAATAAAGAAATGAAAGCAAATACGTATAAGCTAATATATTTAATTCTAAATTGTAGCTGTTCTTCTCACAACTTATATTATCCCTATTTTAAGGTGGATAAGTTTCTCTCTCATAGTGTCTGGTGTGTTTTTGCCTGTCCTACTATTTTTCTTCATTCTTGTCTGTTTGTTATCTTTCTATCCACGGATCAGTCTTCAAATATTTAATATTTTCCGGAACCTGTTTCTTGCATTTGCTCCTTTTTCTACCCCTGGATCTATTATATATAGGCTTCTATTCCGTTATAGTTCTTAATACTGTCTTTTTTTCTCTTCTGTGTATGTGTCTGTACCAGCTGATCCTCATCGATTACAATATTTCCCTTTCCCAGAATCTCTTCTATTTCGTGGTTCATTAATTGCCTATACTCGTTTTCTTTGGGCCCATTATTGTTCTTATTACCTTCATTCCAATATTTTAAGTTTCTCTTCTTCATTTTTGGTCAGTGTCATTGCTTTCATTGAGTATATTACTATTGGTCTTACTAGAGTTTTATATATTCTTAGTTTCACTTTTTTATCTTTTAACATTTTTCTGTTTCTAATGCTCTCTATATCTTTACTGTATTCTTTCCGTTATATCTTGCTTCTCATTTTAATGTTTATTAGTACTCCTAGGTATTTGATTGTTTCTACTTCTCTGAATGGGTGCCTTCCACATATAAATTCTGACATTGCTCTCTCTTACTGAAACAAATATAGTTTTATCTAAAAGTTATTTGTGGCATCTTTCCAGTTTCTTTCTGTTCTTATTTGGGATTTATAATGATGTTTTTATTTTGGTTTATTTATATTTTAAGAGTAGGAAGGTTGATCCCAAATGAGTAACTATTCATGTTGGCAAGCTAAGAAAAATTCTCACAAAATTCCTTTTTTTGTTGTAAACACAACAAAAATTCTCATTCCTTGTTGTAAACAACAACAAAAGGAATTTTATGAGATTTTTCTTTGCTTGTCAACATTTATGTTTTATGTCAAAAAACCAACTTTTAACTGTTCCTTTGGCGTAAAGTCACAGGAGTAAAGGTTTTTTTTAAGTCCAGATATTTCTTAGATTGTCTGGGAAGTGTGGAAGTAAATCCCAAATAAGAACAAAAAAGAAAACATATTTTTTATTCAGCCTCAATCATTTGTTTTTCGCTTCTTCTTCAAGTTCCAATGTTGCTCTTTCTAATTTTTTTTTTGCTTGAGATGATCGCCTTATCATCCGCATATGCTATTGACTATTTCTTATATTTTTCTTGTTGCTGCATCTAGTGCTATGGTGAAAATCAGAACAGACAGAGCATCTCCTTGTCGCACCATTTTACCTACTGGTATTTTTTTTTCTGTTCCTTGTCCTGTGTTTTCTAATGTATTTTAGGTTTCTTCTTTGTTAGTTCTTTAATTTTATTAGGTATATATATATATATTTTTCAAGTCTTTCATTAATTGGCTTTTCTTCAGTTGGTCGAACGCTTGTTTGAAATCTAAATATCCTATGCATTTCCATATTATTCTTACAACTTTTTTCTATTACCTACCTTAATATACAGGGTGAATCTTAGAGTGGCGGCCATATTTTTGGGGTTAATAGTACTAGTCGTCATGAACATGAATCCGAATTTTTTTTTTGTAGGTTGTAAAATGGCCGAGTTATGAATTTTTAAAAAAAATTTGCGATTCAAGTTTCCTGTAATTCCGACGCCGCTGGGCAAGCACTTACTGCATTACTTGTGACCGGTCGACAGTGTTGCCAAGTGTAGATGATATAAAACTCTCGCTAACGCATTCCACTGGCGGGGTACCCAATTTCAAATAAAAAGGGTTTAAACAATATTCATTTTTCATAGCGCGAAAAAAAAAATGTAGTTTTGTGTTCCCATAGTGAACGGTGTCGCCTCCTATAAATATGGCCCCCACTCTAAGATTCACCCTGTATGTATCACGTCAACTGTTGGTCTTCCCTTTCTGAAGAAGTTCTGGAAATCTCCTGTGTTATTCTCCGTGTATTTCTATAATCTTTCTTTTAACAAATTACATCAGTAGGTACTTTATATGTTACATTTGGAAGTAATATACCTCTGAAATTCTCGTATTTTCTCATGTCTCCTTTTTTGGTACTAGGATTATTATCCCGGTCTTCCATACATCCGCTATTTTTTCTTCTCTCTAAATGCTCTTTATTAGTTTGTGAATATTTTCTTGTACAGTTCTACTTTTTCTTCTCTTATTAATTCTGCTGTTATTTTATCACATCCGGCTGCTTCTTTTTCTTTAATTATTGTTTTATTGCTCTCTCCACTTCTTTCTCATTCGGTTTCTCTACATCTCTACTTCTATATTTTCATCCTCTTCTTCTTATGTTATTGTGTCTTCGCCTACTCCTTCTCTTTCCCCTCCCTTGTATAATTCCTTGACGTGTTTGTTCCATTTCTTTCTTCTATTTTAGCTGTTGTCTATTTTCTTTTCTCTTTCTTCATATACTTATATAATTATCCCGTGTTGTTATTTCTGCAGTTTCTCTCAAATCCTACTACTAAAACAACTCGTACTTATTTCATAATAATATGCCTTTCATGCATTCACACATTATATATCATAATTAAAAGAGGTTTGCATCAATTTTTAGTAAACATTTTGGTACGTATGTTACTTTTCATGTTGTTTACCTGAATCCATTTTCTAGAATGTAAAATGTAACTTGAAAACAACCTGCCTCTTACTAGGATCACAATATTCATCATACAATTTCGCAATGGTTACTTTTACATTAAATTTTGCAATTAAATAAACGCCAGCAGAAAATATTTGCATAGTTCAATTTTCATGTGTATGTTATACAAAAATACTGATTAACACATTTTCAGGTTAATACACTACAAAATCAGTTTTGAAATTTGTGAATAATGATTTCTGACTTTACGCAAGAAAATGTGAAATAAACAGAATAATTGTTCGTAATTAGGAGATATTAGACAATATTGTAATTAATTAAATAGTTGTTGATGCCTTCTTGAATTAAAATATTTATGTATTTATTATTTTAATTTGATTTATCACGTACTTAAGTTATGTAATGTAATTCATGTGTGTTTCAAATAATTATTTTTTATTGGAGAAAAAAATGGTTTTTGATTATGAAAGTATACACAAGGGATAGGTTATTAAAAAATTATGTTGAAATATCATATAAAAAACCTTGTAACATTCCACTTCTTGAGATGATATTTATCTAAATTAACACCACACGCTAACAACGGATATTTCTGAAACAATTTATTTTGTAAACAAATATATTGGCAAATCATTCTTATATGGGATTTCTTTTTTTAAACTAATTTTGGATATTTTACCACCCCTGCCGTCTGTCTCCATATTTATTTATGTTTTGCGTAACATTTAATTTCTATTATTCTATTATTATTCTATTCTATAAGTGAACATACAAGTGTTGACTGGGGGTCCGCAAGCTGAATAGATGCTTTTTTCACTAATCTCTTAGATAATACCAATAATATTGGGGTAGTAGACCCTTTCCGATCATTATGGACAATTTGATAGTAGATAATCTCCTGAGATTTACTATCTAATTTAACAAATTTACCTGATCCTCCAACATCATTATCAATTGAAAGATTACTAATAAAGATTTTTAAAAACTCCTGTGGTGAAATAATGTTTCGGCATTTCACGCTCACACTGTATATTTTTTTGAAAAGATGTATAGAACAAAAGATCAGAAGCAAAGAAAATGTTGTAGAATAATTGTTCCTGTTCAAGAAATATTAACAATGATCGAGCCGTGTTACTGTTTTGTTTTTCTGTCCATAAATATTTTCCACTTGTAAAATTTAAGGATATATGATAAACCTCAATTTTTTAGGGATGAACTTATATAATTCCTCTAAACAAATTTGTTTTCACAAGATATAGAAACGAATATAAAGTTGCAATTATTATAAGACCAAAAAAGACAGCAAATGACTCTATTGTAATAAATTCAAATAACAAAGCTAGAGATAGCTGGAAATTTTTTTTTTTTTTTAAATCACAAAAAATCTTATAATTTTAATATCTATGACTTAAACAGTAAAATCATTAAAGAAACTATTGAAAACCTAGTTGAACCTATAACTGAACTTATCAATATATGTTTATCGCGTTATGTTACCTACTGTTTTCAATGTTACAAAGGTAATTCCAATTCACAAGAAAGGTGATCAGAGTGTAGCAGATAACTTCAGTCATAATTCGATTGTACCAATTTTTTGTAAAATCATTGAAATTATTTTCAAATCAAAATGATTATTCAATCTTACTTACAGTCTAGAACACAAAAAGTTGTAATAAATGGTCTCTTTTCAGATTATTTATTTGTCCAGTCATGGTGTGCCTCAAGGATCAGTCCTGGAGCCACTATTATTTATAATTTATCTAAATGATATTTTTCATTTTCTGTACCTACTCTGGAACATGCATTTGCTTGGCTGACTATTCCTCTTTACTTGAATCTCATGAGGATATTTTATTTTGAAATAAAAAGTTCAGTGCAGCTGAAGACAGAGATGAACAGTGGTGTTTATACCTAACCATCTTAAAATTAATCGAGAGAAAACGCAGAAAATAGGTTTGAATTTATTACTTTTAAATCAGGCATTCCAATAATACTTGAGAAACATGTAAAACTGGTAAATTGAAAGCTATAGTTGTCCAAGTAATGCTGGTATTCGAACTTATGTAGAACAAAGAATGGTAGTCGCTAGTCCCCTTTGTTATTTAGTGCCCTCCAGTCAATATGCTTGGTTAAAATGATTGAATTAAACGAGTGTTTGTCCTCCAACATTAAAAAAAATCAGGTCATCCTGAGATAAATTTAAGAAACAATATCACTCAATGTCAATAACTAATAAAACAAGAATAGTTTGTAGACATACAACAGTACACTAAACATTAATCAATATTAGAATATATGTATATCAAATCTCAGTGAATTGTGTTGCATCATAGTAGAATATTAATAGATTAAGGAATTAAAGTTGGCAGCCTGTAATTGTGACTATTACAAATTAAGTTTTGTTTTTTGAGTTTAGCCCAAGCAAACCTATATTATTAACTTTCTAATAAAGTAAAATCGTTAACATAGAATTAAAAATAATGTTATGAAGTTATACAGACAGACAGACCAACAGACATTCTTTATGAGTATTTAGTAAGGTCGAAATCTACCGATAAAACAATGTTGATTTTTTCACGATCTCAGTAAAAATAATTAATTGTACGTGGACAATATTAAAAATAATACTTCTATTAATTATAACCATTTATAGTTTACAGTATTATAAGTATATATTCAATATAATAGTCGAAGCAAAACGTCCTTTCTAATATTATGTAAGGCGACGTACAGTTAATTAATGCATAAATTTAATATTAATTTAGGTATAAGTCAAAATTTAAAGAAAATGAACTAGTTACATACACACATAATTTGTAGTTACACAAAATATTATAATAAGTTTCTTCATATTAAGAATATTGCGGAATAAAACACAAACCTGCTCCAATGATAATAAAATCATATTCCTGCCTTATATTTTCAGTGTTATCGGTGGTATCAGTATTGATACTAAAAATGCTTCGTAAGTTGCTGAAAAGTTCCTGCAACTGAGACTCACAAATCACTAAGCTTAGATAAATTACTAACGTTCTTATTGTCCACTGCATCTTCTGTACCACTTCACAATACTACATGCTATACCAAATTAACGTTTAACCCAAAAAATCCATTTTCAGAGCAGTTTAACCTTGCATCAAGAAGAATACTTTCCCCTACCACCACAATATCTTGTTTATAAATTATTCCAGTAAATCACGAATCCTGCGAGAACTAACTGAACGAATTTCTTATTACTGGTTGGATATTGCGTGTTCAGGTGTGTCCGAAGAATAGTTATATCTAGATGACCAAGGACGAATACGATAACATCACAACTATCCTTGCTTCACGATTTAAGTATGCTGCAGCCAGTGCTAACGAGCTTAATATGATGTAGTAATTTGCATGAAATAGTCTTAAAATGAATACTTTGATTTACCTTAAAAATAATTACACAATTACTAAAACTGCTTTGTATGTGTACGGATTCTTTAAGCATATTTTTAGTTTAGAAATTTAACTGGTTAGTGATGTAGCAGTACATTCATTACCCAGAATTTTAATTGTACGTTGGTATGTATAGGATGGTCTCTCTAAAATTAAACCACCTATCCATTATTTTATTTATTGTTAAAAAATATTTTAAAATTTTAAAATCGCGTTTTATGTATTTTTTAACCAGATGTAAATCATTTATTTTATTTTTTTATACTCTACAACGGGCAAGCCTCTTCATTTTCGGATAAATAGATTTTGTCTTTCTTAATACAATCATAAATCTTTTTCAGTTAAGTGTTGTTTATGAAATACTTAAGATATTTAAAGAAGTGTACTAATGTTTTAAAATAAGAACAAAACAGATCTTATTTGGTTTATCTATCAATAAATGTAGTAGATTAGGTTTAAGTCACAACTTAATCTAGCTTAAATACAAAAACAAGCATCTAAAAACCAATAAATTAAACCAATAAAATCAGTAGCATTAACAAATAACGTGTGTTTCTACTTATCGTTAATATAGATACTTCGAACTTCCATGTCATACTTCCAATCGTATCTCGGATGCTTTCTTAAAGTATGTGATGCCATTGTATATAATCTTGTTAAACAGTTCTTCAATATTTATTGGAGATACATGAACACTTCTAATTTTAGAAATGAAATGAAATCTAAAGAAGTCCCATACTTGATTCTAAACGTATTTGATTCCAGGGTTTTTACTAACCATCAATACATTTAACTTTATGTCTTAAGGCAGTAGTTGCAACATTAGCAGTATGTTATTGTGCATAAAAACAAATTTCAGACTACCATTTTTGTGAAATGGATTTATACGTACAATAATTTGATGATCGTATAATTATACGACTAACAAAACTTATTCCACCCCGTGTAACCAAATATATCAAATTTTTTAATGTTACGCTACATCTAGTCTTTGCAAAAGAAGAACATGGCATCATTACCGGGAATGTGGAACTGGTGACTTAAGGGAGAAAAGCCTTGTTCCCGCTATTGATGGTTTAAATAAATATTAACTATTTATTTTAGATAACGGCGTAATAATTGGATCAGTTGCAGGTTGTATGATAATCAATCAGACATACCTCTTTCAATCTTCCCTTACAGTTTTTGATGAGATTTTCTTCATAATAACCAATGGTGATTTTATAACGTTTAATTAAGATATTAAAACGTTTCTTTGAGGGCCAAATGTAGCGATCTTCCCTAGTAGCTGATTTTGTTGTACTAATTTGTCCTCGTCTTTTGCTTCTATGACTCGTAGCAGCTCTTGCATTACAGATTTGTCTGATTCCAATATTCAAACTCTCTGGGAAAAACGTTTGCCCAGAAGGGTAACGATTTAAGGCACTTTTGCGACTTAAAGATGAAAGATGACGCCTAGGTATATTCGAGGTAGAAAACAACATCAGTCCAGAACAAATTTTCACATTTTTCTTACAAAGAAAAGCTATGTTTCTGTAAGTCAAAACAATCCAAACTGTGTCTTTGAAAATAAAAATGTATATTGCCAAAATTCCATTACAAAAATTACCTTTCCTTTAGATTTGTTTTCTTTGGAGCTAATTATTTTGGCATACGAAATAGTAGTAGTAGAATATTAGGTTATGAAATCTGTGATTTTCATCGAGATATACGTTATTTTAATTCCTATTGGTGATCCTTTAATTTTGTCTAAAAATATACATAGAAAATGAAGCAGTAAAAAATAAATTTAGGTTGTACAGATCTTCATTAAGTCGTAATGATATGAGGGTATTGCTAATGTAGGAAAGAATTTAGTTTCATAAAGTAAATATGTAAAATAATACATGTTAGTATTATTTTACATAATCATTTAGTATTATTTTTTTGTATAAATAGCCAATTCATTTTAAAAAGCTGTCATTGCCACCAAATGCTACTCCAGTAGATAGCTATGTGATTGGTGCTGTGGCACCCAACTTGTTGCCTTGTAATATTTAGTCCGTAATTTCTCAGTAACTCGTTAACAATTTTATTCTTCTATTTGATTATTAAATAAATATTATTACATATTGACTCAAAAGATCTCTGCATAAATATTGACCAAAAAATTTTATTTTGTAAAATTTCACACAAACGTTAATCCACCATACCTATGTCGATTTTTTAATTATCTTGAATATTGGAACATTGTGTCACTTACCTTAATTGTCTGTATAAAATTAAAGTATTTATTCTCGAAAGGTTTTCACATATTTACGATGACCATTAAATTTATTAAGCGAAAATCATTTAAATTTAGGTAATTAAAAAATAAATATTTTGAAGAGAAAATACGAAACAGTCACCTTCTTTAATTAGCGGATTCCTTTTTATGCTAAATTCTACCAGGACGCTAGACAAAAAAAAATTAAAAAAATTAACCTAGGTTCTTCAAATTTGTTACATGGAAATTGATTAATAAAGAACTACAAAATAAGCGAACGTTGCCGAATTGCTGTTATTGTATATTTATAACCTAAGCGTAAGAAAACTGTTATGAATACATATATTAATTTTTCACTTCATTCAAATACACAAAAATGGATTTAACTGAACCACCCAGTACGCAGACATACCAATTCATTGTTCCTGAGGAGAAAGAAAGATTGTAGTCATTGGATAACTGGTGAAAAATTACATAATTATAAAGTATAACAAAATAATTTATTATTATGCCTTTATAGTTTTATTATTTGTATGTTTATTAGTGCGTAAAGAACGAACATTCTCAGTGATTTACACAATTTAGAGTTCTTGATTTGAGATTTTATAATGAGCTCAAGAATAACAGTAGGTATGTAACCTTAACATTATTTCACGATACAGAATTTAAGTAAGTTGGTACTTCAAAATGTATACTTAATGGTTATTATGAAGTGAAACTTTTAAATATTTAAAGTTCAAGTTTATTAATTATGCAAGAAGAGGTCAAGGAAACTCGGTTTTGCGTAAAATAAAGATGTTATGCATAATGAATATAATGAGCTGCTGTAGGTGGCTAATTTATCATAGGTGTTCACGCTGCTTTAAGTAAATTAAACTGTAACATCTTTTGGTTTCCTTATAGATATAGTTCTTATCTTATCACAATTAAGGATGCTTCATTTTCTACAATTAAGGATTTAATTTTAATTTTATTTTCTTCGCATGGTCAATAGCTTCGATAAAGTCAAAATTCTAAAGCAGAGCTTTAACAAATTTGCTTCCATTCCATTTTCGTCCCATAATATAATTGTGAATAATTTTATCAAATTACTTGAAATCATTTTGTTCACAAACTCATCAAAATAAATACATCAACCAGCCTGGTTTCTTTCACAATGTTCAACAACAACAAATGCAATACTTAGCTGAAATTATGGACGACAATATTCCTTGGGCTTGAAGTTACATCTCATTAATTTATTTAATCTCTTTTATGATTTCTTTCTCATTTCGCTATAGAAGCTTGTTTTTTCAATACCAGATTCAGAATACATGTCTGAATCAGGAGTACCGCAGAGGTCGGTATTAGGATCCGTATTTTTTATTATATTTCTTAAGATATTTGAATTTGATCTCCACTGTTCTCATCTGTTATACATCTGCGTGCAGATGATCCTTTAGATTTATTATAAAATTAGTACTTTGTCGGATTAATAAATAACCTACAAACTGATTAAATTTGATTTATATGTGATGAAATAAAAACCAATGACATGAAAATATAAGGAAATACAATATTGTCATTTACCAGATAACTAAGTAAGTTACAATTTGGTAAGGTAAGGGTAATATTTGATGCAACTTTTTTTGAGGAAACACATATTATAGATGTGAAATTATTCGAAAACTAAAAGTAATTGATCAAATTGAGACAAAAGCACTTCGCTAAAGGATTTTGAAATTTGGATCACAACATATTGATAAGCATACAAAAGTTTTCTTACATGGCTGTAAACTTGAGTCAATATGAAATATGCCTCGAATGGCAGTTGATATATTCTGATATGATATATGTATTGTATCTCAAGTTAATTGACCCTCTTTTCGTTAATGCTGAAGGTTTCTTGGAAGGATCAGTAATCAGCCAAAACGTCTACAATATGTAAAGAAGCGGTAAGGCATTCGGTTTCATGTTCATAAAGTTATGATTTTAAATTAACGTTCTTTTTTAGGGAACTAGAAGAGACCTGTTTCCATATTATGTTATTACATCCCATATTGTAACCCGTATAGTAGGTAAGTGTTGTTTTCTATTCCACACAAATTTAAATACCATGTTGACCTTGAATTTTATTGAGTTCATGGTGAGCCTACAATTTATTCTTTTGATAAATTGATCATTAATAGCTAATTAAATTAAGATAAACATGTTAAACATTTAACTAACAACTTACTAACTTTTGCAAGTTTTATAGTTGGCCACATTTTTTTCTTACACTCCTAATGTCTTACAAACGATTTAAAGTCATTCTGTATATGTATGTATAAGGAGATATTTTTGATAATATTAAATAGGCAAGTAATTTCAGTCGAAAACTTCCAAGTGCAGTTGTGAAAGCACTTAGTTACTCCCACAGTTGTATGTTAAATTAATAAATCGTACAGTATATTACGCACTGTCCACTTCTAGGTATAATTTGTATTGATTTGAAAGCACAAGTTTGGAAGATATGAATACAAACAAATATATATATACACACAGATTGATTCCCAAAGATGAAAGCGAACAGAACAGTAAACAAAAAACAAGATCTATACATATATTTTATTTTCGGACTTCAACAATTTAGGAGGTGGAGATCAATTGATTTAAAAAAAAATGAAAGTCTATAAATATTTTTTGCTACCTACCTATTATTTATCCAGATTATTTCAAAATTGGTATGTTGATATAGAGGAATATTGTTTCACAACTTATACAGAATCAGTACTGGCAAATTAACATTTGACCATTTCAGTGACAAATAATGGAATAAAAATCCCCAGTCGGCCTTCATTTATTATTTACAATGTAGGTACGTTAAGGAAATTAACAACAATGCAAATGTCAAAAAGTTGCACCATCTAGTATAATGGAACTATTTCTGTTTAGATGACAGTTCTTAAATCAGAAAATAAACAAACTAATTATTGTCTACCTTTTTTTATAAGGTAATGTTTCCTTAACACAGGCTGTTTTTAAAATCACTGACAAAAAACATTGGAAATTCTATGATTAGATAAAAATTGTTATTAATGCTTTTTCGAATAAGTTTCCTAACCGAGATACCATAATTTTAAGACTTTTATTATGTACCTAATAATTAACTATGCTATTACCTTTTGTTAAATAAAATTACCTTTTCTCTTACTTATTATATTTCGTCCGTATTGTAATTTACGTTAACTCAAATATCATCGAAAATGTGAAATAGTAAACATAAAACCAATAACTTCTCAAATAAAAGTTCAGGGGCGCGCATTTTATTGCGATTAAAACTATGTTATTGCATTTAATTGACCTAGTTGATTCAAAGAAGCCTAATTAATTGTATTTAGTTAAATATTTGTGTGGACCAAATTTCAATTGAAGATCTAATTTTAGTTAAATTTTAGGAAATAATTCCTGAAAAGAGACATTGTTATACTCTTTACACTCTCAAATATGCCATTCTTTTGTACAATAGAAAACGTTGTAGCAAAATTATTAAACGTGTTTACGAGAAGTTTTACTGTGTTGCTTTTATTTTTAGCATTGTTAAATATTCAAATAAATTGTTTTATAGATTTCGCCTTAAGAATATTAAAGGACGCCTCAAAAATTAAAAATCAAAGTAAATCAATATCGATCGTCTTCTGTGATCACTATCTTATGCACCAAATAGTGCAGGCAAGGTACACATCATACATGCACCAGAGATTTAAGTTCTGGTTTGGGGAAATATCTTCTAATTGCATGATGCTAATCAAACAAATCCATGGATAAATAAAAATATACAAATGGCTTGGAAATAATGGGATAGGTTATTCAAATAATTTCGTATAACAAATCTGGAGTCTGACTAGAATTTAAGCAACAAACAATATTAGGTCATTTTTATGCAGATAGTATAAAAAATATAGCTGGAAGTATAGAAAAGTTACAAGAAAATTTTGATTCGTTATTAAATGAACAAAATGATAATTCTTTTCCCTGCTTTAAGCTGCTCAGTTTAAATAAATTGATACAAATTGTGTTTGGTTTAAAAAATAAATCTACGAGTGATGACAGATTGAACATTAAATTGATAAAAGCACTATTTAGCGTTTTAGGGTCTACTAAACATAATGAATATTTCAATTTTTATGGATTGTATATTGTATGCCATCAGAGCTTTTCATTTTGTATGTGGAAAATTGAGAACCGACATTAATGAAGGAAAAGTTACGTTGGGTGTATCTATTGACAGTATTGATTTACAGCGCGCTTTTGAAACGATAGGTAGATCCAGGTTATTGTGGAAGTTAGAGAAATATGGTATAAGATCAACTGCCATAAGATGAATAGCAAGTTATTTAGAGGTGGTAGGTGGTACCTACAAAACTGAAGTTAATAACAAAATACCAAGCTCAGTAGATAATAATTTTGGGGTCCCTCAGGGAAGTGTGCTAGGACCACTTCTTTTTATATTGTACATAGACGATGTCAGTAATGTTTTCATAAGATCGTTCCTTAGTTTATTTGCAGATGATACACTAATATGAGGATCAGGTTACGACCTTAAAGAATTAGTACAAACTTTAAATGAAGAACTTGATACTTTTTATAAATGGTTATGTGTTAGTAAATTAAAATTAAATTCTACCAAAACAAAAGGTATGTTAATTGGATCTAAATATAATTGCCAAAAATATCCTGAATTAATATTAATTTATGTATAAAAAACAAGAAAATGCAATTAGTCTCCGAAATAGCATATTTACCTGTTACTTGGACCAGCAACTTACATTTCCTAATCACGTTGATTATCTTTGTATGAAAATTGGAAAAAATTGGATATTTCTATAATATATCTAAAAATCTATCGTTATGGAGTAAGTTAATAATCTACAACTATTGTATTTATTGTAAAATAATGATAGTAATATTAAATAGTGGCAGATAAACCCCTGTTGTAACTATGTTGCAATCACTAGGATAGCTGGATGGCTGACAGTGAAGTAAAATATTGAAAAGGCAAATGTTACGTTAATTTACAAAATTAGACATAAAAAATAGTTAATAACACATTTGTATCTAGATTAAGTAGCATTACTATTTGTTTTTGTATTTAGTAATATTTTGTATACTATAGGCCTATGGGCTAGATAAATAAATAATAATTATTATTAAACATATAATAATAGTAATAAATAAAAAAATTACTTACCTACAAAAAATTTACAAGAATTAATTTTTTTGAAAAACTAAAAAATATCAAAATGTGCTCATGGATACTAATTATCAGTTTTATTTATCGATTTCCTAAGCACGAAATAATGTACTGGCACTAGTGTGATATATATAAATTAACTTTTCATATATAGGCAACACTATACAGGGTGAATCTTAGAGTGGGGGCCATATTTATAGGAGGCGACACCGTTCAACTATGGGAACACAAAATTACAATTTTTTTTTTTAACACGCCATGAAAAATGAATATTGTTTAAACCCTTTTTATTTGAATTTGGATACCCCGCCAGTGGAATGCGCTAGCGAGAGTTTTATATCATCTGCACTTGGCAACACTGTCGACCGGTCACACGTAATGCAGTAAGTGCTTGCCCAGCGGCGCCGGAGTTACAGGACACTTGAATCGCGAATGTTTTAAAAAAATTCATAACTCGGCCATTTTACAACCTACAAAAAAAAATTCGGATTCATGTTCATCACGACGAATACTATTAACCCCAAAAATATGGCCGCCACTCTAAGATTCACCCTGTATACAGCAAATCAGTCTACGCTGTGTAAATATTTAATTGAGCAATTAAAATTTTAATAGAGTTAAAAATGATAAATTGAGTTATTATCAATATATATGGCACATAATATGCTTTGTCCAGGGAGTTGAGCCAAAAAAATAGTGACTTTAGAGCTTCGTACAAATTTAACCGAGGGTATTAATTCAATAAGTTTCAAGAGAATCAAATGGTATACAAGATATGCAGAAGAATTTAAATGCTTTAAATGAAGAAATAAAAAACATAATATGCACAAGAACACACAAGAACGACATAATTTCCCTAATATATCACACGAAGAAAACAATCGAATTATTATTCACTCTTATATGCGGTAGATAGTTAGAAATGAAACTCTAAAAACAAAGTTCATCAAATTTAATAAATTGTGCAAGACAAAAATTTGAAGTTTGGGCTTAGGGAATTTAGGTCTCTAGTTGTCCCTCCCTAGGTAGCACAAAAAAGTGTATGTTCCTGGGAAAAAAGTTCTGATGACGTCAGTTTCGCCATTTTCCAGATTTCGAAAAAAATATATTTCTAGCGTAAAATGTACCTTAGTGAACCCCAAATTAAACCACGTAAACGGTTTTGTGATAACTTTTTTCATTCTCTAGATATAGTCCCGAGACCTCAACTTTGGAACACCCTGTACAGGGTCATCACGTGAAAATATTAGATTCTACTGTAACTTTGTTGCTTTTGAATTTATCGAAAAAGTGGAAAATGCTTTAATGACTAATTTTTTGCGAGGAATTCAAATTTTTATAGAAAAAGACAATCGAGTGTCGTATTACAGAGATAGCTATCGAAATTGTTTTTCTTATGTAGCACCCTGTATATTATTACATCTTTTAATTCTATGTTTTTTTCCTAATTCCATCGATATAAATATGTAAGCTATTATCTTTTATTTTTTACAAGAGATTTATAATTACATAATTTAAATTATAACAATTATTAATATATAATTATTTTTTATAGATATTGTTCAAACTGCCTTCCTTACTTTTCTACACGTAACCCATAATATCTCTTTTCCAAATTATTTATATCTCGCAAAAAATAAAAGATAAGAAGAAAAAAGAAAGAAAAAATGAAATATCAAAAGATATAATAATAAGATTTTACATAAGAAAAAACAAAATTTATAGATCCCTCTAATGCGATTGTTTTTTTTTTCTAGAAAAATTTTAATTCCTGGCAAAAAATTAGTCAGGAGCTATTATTAATTTTTGATAAATTCAAAAGCAACAAGTTACAGTAGAATCTAACATTTTCACGTGATGACCCTGTACATATTCAAGAACGCGACTATTACGTTAAAATTTTTCAGGACCAGTAATAAAGATACACTTAGCACACTTTTAAAAAACCATGTAACTTCTGCTAGGAAGTACCCTGACTATCTGGTATACACAAGGATACGCTGTTTTCAGGACAAAACGATTTTTTTCACCTAGTAGGAGTCCTCGATCAGAATTCCGAGTTATCACGATACGGGTAATTTCATGAAAAATAATTAGTTCAAGTTAAAAGAAACAAGTTTTGTTTATGAATGGAAATCCTAGGATGTTGCGGAAAGGGTGAAAATAAGTTTACAGTCGGTAAAAAAAATTACGATAATCAGGCAGTTTTGCTCTAATTTCGTGTGAGATTTTTCACTTTGCCGCCTCAAAGGCATTTTTCCGGGCTAGTGTCGGCGCTTGGCGTCGTATTTTATAGGCGTCTTCGTGCCGGAAAAATTTTTTAGGCTATATTTCGTAGCGATCCTTCGAGTATTAAGAAAGTTATTAACGTTTCAATAACCCCGTGTCGGAGGATTGTGTAAAATTTGTGAGATTAGAAAGAGATTTTAACCCAATTTAAAAGTTTTCGTGAAAACGTTAAAATTCCACTTTTTCGTTTGCTCCTACTGCCTCGAAAATCGCAGAGAGACCGTGCGATTTACGATGCAGTTCTAAGTTGGACCCTCTACCTTTAATTTCTTACTAGAACGGCGGCCCGACGACGATTTTTCGTTTAGAAATACCTTTTAAGATTTCGTCTTTTCGCAATTTTTTTAATTTTTCAAATTTCTCCAAACACGCGTCCTCAACTTCTTCGAGATGGACCGGCGGCGAATTTTTTTGCTTGGGAAAACTAGATGTAATTTAGAAAATCACGTAATCGTTTTTCTGGATTTTGCCTCCTAAGAAAGTTATGATTTTCTAAAAAGATCGATTTTGCCGAAAAATGTACTGTACTTTTCCGGGGGCCCTTGCTCCCCTCCCTGGAGGACTTTTTCGACCGAACTTTCAGGACAGCTAGAACCGATCTTCCTCTAAGATCCCTGAAAATGTTGTTGCTTAATATCCATCCGCGGCCGAGCTCGGATAATCGAATAACTATTATGACCCATTTAGCAACGAGATAGAAGTCAGTCGCAATAACACTATTTTTTCATATTGACATGAACTGTTGAAAAAAAAATAGAATCCTTGTGTCGCGATGAGGTCGAAAATTCTGGTCGAGGGCTCTCCTACTATACGATTGTGTAAAAATGTAATACTTCTAACACACTTTGCAGTGCCAAAAGTAACTGTTTATGTAACTTTCAATTTTATTGCACTTTGCTTTGATGACAGTACAATGAAAATGCACAGTAAAATATACAATTAAAAAAACATGCCCCTTCCAAATTTTTATAAACATTAATTTTGACACAAATTGTCACGATAATGAATTTCTTGTAGTTTTAAAATTTTTTCTTCAATAAATAATGATCGTAGAAAAAATATTGTAACACTTGTGGAAAGTGTGTTTATGGCACTTAGAATGTTATCCATCAATTTTCATGCTGCTTGCCATAAACACTAACCTTTTGCATTGGATACATAAATAGTTATTATCCATTTTCACAAAATTTATTAAGAACTTTGGGGGCTCTTTTAGAATCCTTCAGATCTAAATGTTTTCGTTCTCCATCATTTTTCCTTGGCACTCAGTATCACAGTTAGTTGTTAGTTTCATAGCGTCGATATAAAAGTCATAAATGATTCATTAAAGTTTCAAAGCGTGACAAATGGTAATTCCATGGTAAGACTATGGGTAATGTTATCTAGTATTATAATACTTAGTGCCTGCTTACAGTAAAGACCAGATTTTTTACACTGGATTTAATTTGACATAATTATTTTTAAATTGGCATACCTACAAATAAGGACACAATAAAAATGATCAAGGGCTCTATTTAATTACAAAATATGTAGGATATAGTACATATTATGAAATTGAAATTTTTGCGCCGCAGCCCGGGCTTCTTAGGCTTCTGCTATATACGCCACTGTATATATGAATGTAAAAAAAATTGCATGCTATAATATTCCAAAGTAAGTTCCAGCATGTAGGCAACACTAAATACCTACAAACCCAGTAAACACATGCACGTACTAGACATAATACTTAGTATATAACAACCTAACTTAAAAGTTGCAGGCAATGTACCATGTACGTCGCATGACTGTACATTATGGTATATCTTAATGTCCTCCGCATGTACACTTGAACGATACGTACTAATTATATAGGCCATGTTACATTCTAGGTACATCCCAGTGAGTACTCTCATAGAATATTACATCGTGACAGTACTGGTATATAACTTAACTTTATCTCTATAATATACTACAGGGTATATACTTCCAATGTAGTTTTGTGCTCATACATGAGACATACTAACGATTACATATATTTCAAGTTTTAAAGATATAGGACCTACACCAAATCATAAAAGTTTTCACCAGCAATCGATCTGATAATATTAATAAAAAAAAATTTCAGTATCAGTTTGCAAAAAAAAATCTGTAAAACCCTCAACCGACCAAGAAATATGTTGGAAATCGTTGTTTCAATAATTTCAAAAATACCAACATAATCCGTGATGTGATAATACATGGCTCCCTTTTTTTTAGTTTGAAGAAATATCAATCTTTGGAAATACGGCATTTGAAATTTCTTGAGACCAGAATATGTATAAAGTTTTAAATGCCTATACTTTCACAAAAATTAATAATTTTTAAAAGAAAAAAGGGAGGACATATTTTATCGTAGATTATGCTGGCATTAGAGAAATAATTAAAACCACGATCTTTAACACTTTCCAGGGTCGACACGGGATTTTCTCAACTTTTCTGTTGTAAACTGATATTGAAATAATTTTTTGACCAAATATTAATTATTTCAATTCTGGGTGAAATCTCTTACGATTTGGTGTAGGCCTTACATATCCTTAAAACTTAAAATACAGTATCCCGAAAGTCCATGAGCCATCACTGCTATACAGGGTGTTTAGAATAACCTAAACATAAATAAAGCAAATATTTTTAATGTTTTATTCAGAGTAAATTAACGTTAATAGTAATAGTTCAATTAAAAATACTTAGTATTTATTCATTAGTTTTTCACTCGCTGAGGCATAGCGAAACCATTGAGCAGATGCCGTTTCAAATTTTCTTTGTTGGGAAGTAAGTACTGCTCCTAAAAATAACCAGCAAAATTAAACACGATTTTGATGTATTAAATTCTAAGTACCTACTAGCTAATCATACATTATAAACTACTGGAGTGTCATAAAAATACAATTTCAAATGAACAGATTTGAAGTAGTTGATAAATTTGGAATAACTACTATGCATTAATTAATTTTTTCTCCAATATTTATAAAATGGGATTTGACGAATGTGTGCTACACAACTGATACACAATTTTAAAAGTTTCCAAGTAAAAAAAAGTAAACAAAAAAAATTAGAAGACTTTTTTTATAGTTAGTGCTTAGGAGGATTATACCATTGATTAAATATATATATATAATTTTTTTACTCAATGACTATACCCAACAACACTTTTTAGCTTTTAATTCTCATCGTAAGAAGCAAAATTAATCTAAAAATTATTTGATTGTAATAAAAAATGAGTGGCGATAACTACAAATAAGCAATCTAATAATATATAACTATGATTGTTCTTTCTTAAACAGATCCAATTATGATTTTATACTTAAGTCTTACAATAAGTAATATTTATTAAAAATCTAAAATAATTTACTTACAATGGCACTATTTTCATTGAAATACTAGACGACATTCATGATACCTACTACAAATGTAATTTGTGTCTTGTCTTGAGTCATTCTGCACTTGAATATAAATGCATTATTTTCGTCTTTCGTTTAATGAAGGTTGTACATGATTGTAGCACAGAACAAATAACAATTCTATCCTGTGATTGTAATTTGTAGATCATCAAGTTCATTAATGCGGTTAATTATTCTTCGTCTTTGATGACGCCTAGAAAATAAAATTGTTTTATTTGGTTCACATTAAATAAAGGTCACAGCCAAGTTTCTTAACTACCTGTAAGTATTTCACGTCTTTATTTACACCATAATCACTTTAACTGCACAAAATACACCAGAAACAACATAAAACTTCTACATCACTTCAGAAGAATGAAATCTCTCCAAAATGCTGTCTGTGCTGTCAAATGTCAATCTGTTATTTCAATATGGTTACGGCATAGAAACATTGGCGTCGTAATATATGTGTATCAAACTGACTGTAGCAGGGACTAACACAATATTACATCGCAAGCATATAAATAATCTCTCGTATCATATATACAAGAAATGTTATATAAAATATATATCTAAGAACACATATACTAGATATATAGTAACTGTTATATCTCTTAAATGTAATTGTGTGGATATAAAAAAAATGTAGGCATTATAATATTGTAATGATGTAACAATGAGTACATACATTTAATGTAAGCATAATTATGTTGCCAGTACGCCTTGATACGTAATTCAATTTATATACCAAGTATATCTCAGGCATATGTAATTGTGTATATCATTTTGTGTCTCTTATTGGTATGTACCAGTGGATATCAATATCACAGGATGGTTTACTGGGGAGAATGATCTCCAATATTGTCTTTGATAATTATCATTTATCCAATCTTGGTAGACAATATACCTAAAAAAAGTTACATTGAAAAATGTTTAGGACATGAGGATGCATGAAAAAATATGTGTGATATAAAAAACATAATGGAGATGAATTATTTATTTATTTAGATAAGAATGTCACATTACAATTAATTATAAACGGATAAAATCAGATAGAAATCAGTCAAACATGTGCGTGATATTGCGAGATACACAAATTACGTCTCTAACTGAATTGTAGGTAAAATTACTGTTTTCAAATTAGTAAATAATATTTTTAGCCATAGCCGTTTAAAAAACGTTTTAAATGTTCATTTATTAAATTTTTAAATTTGGCAGACTTCAATGTCGGTACTTATAGTAATGTAGGTAGGTACCTATATAATTTTTAAATACATTTATCTCCGAAAATATCTTTAATGGGTATATTATATAAGTAAGGTATATAAGTAAGAAATAAGTGATAAAATTCATACAAAATGAAGAAAACTGAAAGAAATACATAATATATTTAACCAGCAACACAACAAATTATAGAAATAGTCCGGAAACACACTTAAATATATTTTCATTATATACCTAAGCAAATTCGAAATAATTTTTCAAAAATTGATAAGAGTACTTAGATCACTACTAGAAAAATAATTATTATTGTTAGCTTTTTCATTTATTTATTTAAAATTTTTTAAGATTTATTTTAAATTCCACCTCTTAGCTTCAAGGATGAACAAAGAGATAGTTTTCTTTAAATGTTAGATCATTATCAAGACATATTTAATTATTATATTCTCGCTAACTTAGTTAACGTATAGATATGCCATAAAATAAACACTTCAGGTGGTGAAAACCATAAACAACGGTGAAACTATTATTATTATAGCATAATATGGTAATACACGGTGTTCTAAAAATGATTGATAAAAACTTCTTACGTCAAAATAAAAAAAAAGTTGTTATTTAGATACATTCGATAACACTTGAAATTTCTCTTTCCGCGATATTTGGAATAATTGATTTAACAGTGACGGATCCTGGATTATTATGAGGTGGTGTATAGTTAGAATCTAGAGAACAAAACTGACCGATTATTAAAATTATTATCGTACACTTACTATGAGTTTTGCTCCATTAGTTTGGTATAAAAGTAAAGAAATTAAATATAATTTATTTTATTGAAAACTACGACCAAAGGCGGAGTCCAAAAGATTTGAGAGCTAAGTGTGATCTGAGACGCTTATTACTAATTCATTTGACTTTAGAACTAGCGAAGGTGTTCAAAACTTGTGGTAGTAAATTTGCAGGAAAAAAGAAAAGGAGAAAAAAAGATGATATGGTTTTGTTTTTGAATATATTTTAAGGTTTAAGATTAAATTAAGAAGGCTTGAGAAAAACTATTAATCTATTTTTTTCTCAAAATCCATGACAATTGGGATTTCAAATATCATAAAGAAATTCTTATTTTTTATTATAATTTTTTATTTTAGAATAACAAAATTTCAAAAAGTTACAAAACTATCCGAATTTCATAAAGCAAAATTTGAAAACTGTTTTCAATGTTTCTCCTAGTTTTCAAATATTTTACCAAACAATAATTAAAGAAAAGTGGTCAGCGGACTATTTTTATAGTTTTTTTTTGGCATTGGTATTTCTATATGCAGCCAGTCACTTATTTTCTTCATAACTCAACATCTTAACAGAATTATTTATATACAAGGGCATCAAAAATAACATCAGGAGCATACATTTCACGCCGAGGAGTCTGTCACTGCGACTTGACATTTTTATAGTTCTTCTTTCCAAACTTCATTCGTAATTTATTTCACAAAATTTCTTCATGTGGCTTGATCAAGGCCCTCATTCTGATGCAGATGATATTGTCATCGAAGATTTCGAAATGGGGAAATGGGGTTATCATGAAGTAATTTTTATTCTGTTTTAAGTCTATCCGTCTACAGGACTGTCGTAGTTAGGCCCACATCGTAAACCTTTTGCGTTTAGGAAGCATGTTGAAGGTGTAAAATTATCAAATTGATGCATTGTGTAATAGAAAAAAAAATGTATTTATCAATAATTGATAATAATAACAACTATTATTTTATTCCAACTGAGCCTGTAGGTATAATCGTTTTGAATAAAGATTAGCTACAATGTAGTTTTTGTGTCAGGCCACATAAAATTATTTGCCTTTTTAATTATTGATAACTCTGTAATGATTGGGACGCTATCTCTGATCTTGAGGGCACAAATGACTGGAAACTTCTTTATTAACAGTATCCTTGATTGCGCCTTAAAAGTGCTAAATTAGTATCATTATTGTTTGTTATATGTGATTATGGAGAAAGTGGTATTTTCGTGCACGCAAAACTTAAATTCTATGTTTATGAACAATATCGTGATTACGTAATGTAATAGGTATTGTTGGTGTTTTCATATTACCTAGTAGGTATGAGTGAAAGTATTTCATATCATTTATATCACCGTATTATTTTAAAACATATAAAACATCCTTTAATTAAATGTCATAAAAAGATATATTTTTGGAGGAATTTTTTTTAAATTTACTTATTTTAAATGTGTATAAGGCGATTTAACTAACTGAGTTAACAAATTACAATGTCAACTTGAAATCTGCCACAAATATTTCAGTCTAAAATGATCGAGCCAGATGTAGGTACTAGGCGGTTATTTTTTCTATACCATTACCCAGATAACTTTCTAGTGACCACCTCACTGATTACTATCACATCAGTGAGTTAACTGAAACCGCTGTTATTTATAAATACAATTTTCTGCACATACAACTTTTTATTCTCGTGAGTTAAATTGCTTTTTAAATGTATGCTGGTTAAAACTGAATCATCATCATTACTAGTTATTTGTTATAATTAGTGGTTGTTTCAAGGTTCGGTATCATCTTAACTACATATTTGGGATAAACCAATATTTACTTCCTGATTATTTTAAAAATTATCACAAGTCAGTTTCGAAAAGATATGTTATTTCTTTGTTGATATTTTTCACAATCACTAGGTATACTTCCTTTATGTAATTTCAATGTATTACAAGGAAGTAAAAGCTATTGCTAAGTGCTCTAGTCAGTATCAATGATACTCTTCCTCTATTGATTTTTAGTCTTGTCATGTAAAATTGGTAAGACCTAAAGTTCTTGTGTGTATCAATGAATTTTGTGAAAATATAAGAAAAACATACATTACTACGTGTTTCCGCCAATCATAAATGTAAATTAATTATTTTTTTTTCCTAACTGATATTGAAATAAGTATTTTATTTATTTACAGCAAGTTGCAAAAAATATTTCGCTTCCTAACCAGTTACGAAAAGTTGTCCGTTTCGAAACGTTAATCACATTTAAAAATGGACACTTTAAATATCAAAAAGAAAAAAAAAGTATAACGTCATATTATTCCTTGTATTATAAGAATGAAGATCCGATTACCTTACATTTTATTTATTACTTTGCAAAAATAAAAAATCTCATTTTTATGTAAGAACTGAAGCAGCACAACCTCTCTTTTGTAACTTTTGAAAACAAATCCAAACCAATAGATTAGTCGAAGAGGTTTGATAGAATAGCTACCAAGATTTCCAGTCCTAACCCCGTTAGGTGTAGTTTGAGAAACGGATGTGTCAGATGAACACCTTTGAAGATCTGAAAGAAGGGATAATAATTAATAATGGAAACTACAAATCTATTACAAATGTTTTCAATTGGAAAACAATATTCGAACATTTGTCCAGTATTCTATGAGAGTCTTGGACGCAATAGTATTGAGTATTCACCCATTGTGAAGACCTGAAAACCATATTTTTCATTTATTAAGTTATTTACTTATTTATTTATTTAGTTATTTATTTACTAATATAACTATTAAAAAATTTATTACAATACAATCACAAAATGGAAAAAAATCTTAACGGCGGATACAGACAAATTTAACATTTAACATTTAAGAGGGCTACAAGAGGGGTGTCTGTTTATTTATTTGAAACCTTATTTTTCAATAATATAACTGTTTCCCTAAATTTTTGCAAAAAAAGAGTCCAGTGTGTGGTAAGGCGGTCCACCACGGTCAAAAATGCTTTCTAGATTAATTAGGTATTACTTACTTTTTTCATATATTTTTTTTCTTTAAGGTTATTCCTCGGTATTGTGTTTCATATTATATACATTAAATTAACCTTAGACTAGATCTGTAATTCTTCGTGGACGTATTCTTGAATAACAACATCGTCATGATTTTGGCTCATGAGTACAAAGTCATTTCGAATCATTAAACAGGCACCCTGTTATATTTAGGTAGGTATATATAAATGGTCAAAAGTAAAGACTGCAATTATTACTTTCAGGTGTTTGTTAATGCATTGAAATTTCATCTAATAATATTAAAAAACCTTAAAAAATATAAAATTTTCTATGAAACAACTAGCGACGTAAATTCATTTCAATGGGAACTTTCAAATCATAATATAAGAAATAAAATATTTGTGTTGATGAAATCATCGTTTTAACGTCAACAGCAAAAGGAAGTAAAATCGATATAATATTCGTTTTTTCCCACAAGTTAAAACCTGTTATATTTTGGTAATTTAATTATTTTTGGAACTATTACAATACCTACTTAGATTTTCTTCTATTTTGATATTAGTCTAAAAAATAATTTATTTATATTTATGCGATGATTTTTCCTTTCCAAAGTTAATAACCTAAATATTACTTTAGTTTGCGATTACACGTTATTCAAATGTTACACTTCAACTATTTTATTAAAAGTCAGACCAAAGTAGTGCAGGAAAAAAAACTAAAGTTATTACGCTATAACTGCTATTAGCCAAGGGGAATCTTGTTTGAAACTTGAAGAATCTGTAAGACCAGTAGCATTTGACCGGCACGAGCCTAACCGGGTTTGAACGGGTGGGTATAAACTGCACAATTTATATGCCGAAAAATTAGCTCAATAAGTATATGCATATTATTATGTAAATGTTATATCCTCTTAAGTAACAGCACCGACGTTGTTTCCACTAACACAAAAACTTTGAGGTTTTAATCATCTCTGGATGATCTTAACATGGATGACGAAACGCCTATCGACTGTCGAGTACAGTATTAGTGTTTTGGTGTTAATGGAAACTACGTCGCTGCTCTGTCACTTCAAAGATTTTAGCACTCTCCAGGAACTATTAAGTATTGTCTTATATTGTATTGTCTTATACATAAATTAATATAAACATGATGAAGGTTAAGGATAGCAGAATTACTGAGTACCTACCTAAATAAGAAGGTTGTGCACACTTATGGTAACAATTTATTAAAGTCAGTATATTATTCCTATATTCTAGTATAAAAACATCAATAGATAAACCGATTCTTGTCAACTCTATGACAGAGGAAATAATGGAATCTATCCTAAAAAAAATGTTCATGAATTTGACAAACTTTCATGTTTTGGTACTCTAGAGATTATTTCATTTTCGATTTTCATCTAAAACCAGTCCACAAAACATTCAATTTTTGTTAATATCCTTATCTCATTTTAAAGAATATTTTGAATGAATGAATGTCGTCCTATCTGAGAGTCGTGGCAGTCTTCATACTTAATGAACAATTTTCTTACTACAGCATTTAAAATAATCAGTTCACCATCCAACACTCTTACTCTACTTCGTTCTTGGATTTTTGGTGAAATACTTGTGAAATATTTTAAAGGTTAAACAGCTAATTGACAAGTTAATCTTTCCTACAAGACATACATCCCCAAGGTAACTTAAATGGAGTTTTTATGCTGGGGAAATCTAGGGCAACAAATATATTTCTTGTCAAAAAAATACCTCACGATTACGAAGTGGTCAATGAATGAAGGTAATGGTATGTTTTCTTTCAACACTAAATGTAAAAAATAAAATAATAAAATGACGATCCTCGGAAAAATCATATCTACAGTTCGAAAATAATAATGAACACCTCCTAAAATATAAATCCACCGCGGGGAATGAATCCATTGTCCTTGTAAAGGAGTTTTCGGATTTTCGTTAATCAATCTAATTAACTTTTGCGATTCAAAACTATTTGTGGTCAGCACTAATAAAACGCTTGAGTAACAATATAATTATGAATCCATCACTTTTTCCAGTATCATTTTAGGCGCAGTAATATTTCAAACCAAGACACATTTGTGCACATATAGAAACATTAATTGTTGTGGCAAACAACAATTTTTATCAGATTTTCTTCGAAAACATATCAGACTCCGTCTTGGAAGGATAAAAGTCTACAAGATTATATTTGAACTTCATTCCACAATTTTAGAAATAATCAAGTTGATATTTCTCATCTTTGAATGCATGCCAAAATTATTCCAAATACATGAAGATCTTACTTACCTTCATGTTCCTACAGGACTAAGATATTATTATGTCACAAACTGATCCTCTTCGCTTTCTAAAGTAAAGTAAGCTAAGGACTATCAATTGTAAAATGCAATTAATTTTACATTTAGTCAAAACTTATCACATCATACTGCACTTTGTAAAATGAATGACAGATCAATGGAGACAAATTTTCCGTTACTTACTACAAAGAGCAACTAAATTCATTGACAAAAGGCAATATAATGCGACGTTTTCTTCAAATACTTGCTATTGTAGTTGATAAGTGCAACGGTCTGAAATTCATTTGTAACTTCTCTGCATTCGTTAAAATTTCAGTTTAGATCTTTGTAGGTACTACTACCGCTGGATATTTGTTTATTTGTTGATATAAGTAAACGATTCAATTACGAGTTCACCTGAAATAGAATCTATTACATACTCATGAGGTTCTTAAATTGTTATTTATATCAACGTATATTAAAAGGCATATTTTGTTAGAATCAGTAATCCGTATGGTCGAAAACAATACTTTCACTAGAATTTTCGCTTTTAACAGATTCACAATAATACCTCTTTCGTATACTGTTAGTCAGCATTAATTATTACGTTCAATGCGAACATCTGGGTCTGCATAAATGTAAATAATACTTGTAAATATTAGCTGACATTAACATAAACATCAAATAGTAGCACCTTCCTATTGAAATGTGCTGTTGCGAATAATATTTATTCAAAATAAGTCTGTGCAATAAAGAGAATGTATCCTAGAATTGAATAAACGTAATCGCAGTAAAATTATGATACTCAGTAGTTCTCCTTCAGCACATTTTGCAATAATACAGTTAGTGTTAGTATTATTAATAATTATATATCAATAATATTATTACTATATTATTAAATTATTTATGATTCAGTGCAGTCTAGACGCATCGTTGTGGAATGGCAAAGTGTAGGTCAGCGTGACAAAGAGTATGCAATGTTACTTCTTTAACGGTATTATTTGAAAAATTGCTAGTACCTCGTTGAAAGTCTACTCTTCATGTCGTTTGAAATGTTTGTATTCATATTATAGATGCGTTATTACTAAATAAAAGTAAACATATATTGGACAAAGTCATGTCTCTTCATAGACATGGTCAATGGCGGAGTGATATTATTTTTGTTGTGTTTAAATGTTTTAACACATGCCCAATTATTGGATTTACGTGAAGGTAATACATAACTTTACTAATAATATTTAAAAATTTATTAATGATATTAATTATGAATAAAATATATATTTAACTATAAATTTTAATTTAGGTTACCTCAAAATAAAAAAATATATTTGGAAGGGAGACATGTAACATGTAACTGATCTATTAACTCAATAATTCTTGTACGGGTAATGAATAATAGACACATTTTTATTTGAAATTCCAAATAAATTAAGCCAATATAAATATTTACTTAATTTATTTTGCACTTTTACATCATTTGAACTACAATATTTAATGTGCCAATATAATATTAAGCATTAGTATCTGAGATATTTTCATACCACCACAAAATTCGACGCACAAAATAAAGCAGGTATTTTCTAATTTTTTTTATTTCGAGGTTACGTTGGCTTTGGTTTGTGGACTATTGGCACAGTACCATGTATGTTATATTGACAAAAGCAGGTATTCGCTTTTTAACAAAACAGACTATATTATATACATACAATATATTGAAAATTCTAATCATGATTAATACGTTAGATTCATTATACATGGTTATTCAAAACGACGCTGCCAAAATGATACTCATATTTTTTTTTGTTTTGCCGAAATCTAATTTTTAGAGGGTGGCTTTGAAACAGGCACATAAATAACATTACTTTTTAATTTTCTCGAACAAAAAGTACTAAATTGATATGAATGAAAATTTGTGTAAAATATTTCTACTATATTAGTTTTTGATTGGGGCCACTTGCAATCACTTTGTTTTTTTTATCGGTACGTATGAAATACCAACAGTTAGTCGCAATCAGACAAGACTCCAGGACCGTATTAGGAAAAATCATCATCTCGTCGATTCCTCCTAAAATTTTCACCCTGTATATCTTATTCTTAACTTTACTTGCTATAATTTAAAAGTACATAAAGTATAAACAAGTAGTGTAGTGTGATCCGTTTTCTTATTACACTTTCAACAGGTTTTAAACCAACCAACAAAATTTATCTCGATAAAATTGACATTTTCAATAAATTGGTTTCAGTTAGAGCAGCTATTCTGTCTGTATATAATACTCATTGAATTCTAAAACAATTTAATAGTAACAGAACAGAACAAGCAAAATAAAAAACGCAACATGAATACAAAACAACATAACAAAACAAAATAATACATACTCGAATACATATTAACAAAATAAAAAGTAAAAATCTATAACTTATTTTCAAAATGTAAACCCCCCCCTCTTCACGGCATTTTATTGCCTACTACTACTAAATGTCCCACAGATTTTCGTATAACGTCCGGGAAGTTTCTTATTACGTTACAATACTGTTCAATTCGGTCTATTAATTGCTGCTCTCAAGTTGGACTAATGGCATTAGTAACGTAGAAACAAAAATTATAACTCATCAACAATTATACCTGTCAAACTATTGCCAAAGCCGACTACTCCTTTTGTTAACAGTGTCGGTAGATAAAAAGTCTATTATATTCCTACTGTAGAAAGAATTGACAAACTTTCGCAGAAATCCTGCACAAACGTCTTTAGCTGCACACTAAATAAAATAAGTTCGTTTCTTAAAACTAGAACTGAACATGAAAATATTCTACATTACAAATTAGAACAGAATGTACTAGATTGCCCTTTAATTACTACACAACTTATGTGTCGGTAGTTGGACGTTCATAATTATTATTGAAAAGTGTGGATCACACTACACTACTTGTTGATACTTTATGTACTTTTAAATTATAGCAAGTAAAATTAAGAATAAGATATACAGGGTGAAAATTTTGGGAGGAATCGAAGAGATGATGATTTTTCCTAATACGGTCCTGGAGTCTTGTTGATTGCGACTAACTGTTGGTATTTCATACTATTTGTAACTAATAATAGTTATAATTACTTAGAAGCTAAACTGATAAGAACTTTGACAACTAACATTGAATTACTGAAAGTTTGAATTTTAACAAGATAATGTTTAAATTTAATGTGTTTATTCTGTATCTGTTGTAAGTGTGACAAGAAAACGAAGTATTCCACTTTTGTTGGTAGTTTATGTACTTTCAAACTTCAGTAATAAGATTTAAAAAAAACATATACAGGGTGAACTTTTTAGGGGGCACAGATAAAATGAAATTTTTCCTAATACGGACCTGGAATTTTGGTTTTGTAATTATGGCGAACTGTTGGTGTTTGATAGTACTTAATGTGTACCGAAAATAAATTGAATCGGACAATTAGTTTCTACAAGGCAACGAAAGCAAATTTTGGTAAAAATTCATAAATCACCCTGTACAACCCTAAATACTTGGCTAAAATGATTTTAAATAGTGGTTTGTTACTAACCTTGATGGGCCCTATCTACCATTGGACTATGTACAGTTCCTCATGAAACACCCTGTATATGATTATTGATTGATTTTTATCGGTACGTATCTTTTTTCTTAATAAATAAGTAGGTACTTTTTCCAATATTCTTATTCAGGAACCATGTTTACACAAAAAGGACCCCGTATTTGTTTCCGTTTTGGTGCGCTGTTTTTGAGAAAATTGAAAGAGCCTTGCTTAACTTATTTGGGAATTGACACCAAATTTCATTACCATAAAAAACTTTAAAAAGTTTTTAATTTTTTTCAAATAGAATAAATAGTATGAGCTAATTTCATCAAGAAATTTCTTAAAACTATAATATTAACGTTAATAATAACAATAACTAATGATCAAACCAAATAAATAATTAGAAATATATGATTATTGATTAAACGAAACACAAACAGTAAACTTTAAATTAAATAAACTTTTAAATTAGACTGACATTATATCACTAACTGTTCAAAACGGTCATAACCGTCCCTTATACAAGCACTAACATGTTCTAAAAAAATTAAATGTCACTCTTTGCAATGTGTCCTCTCATTTCTTTACATTGTTAAAAGTATCAGTCATTCTCTCTTAAATGGTTGACGTCTCGAATGATGCTTGAGCAAATTTTTTGTTTCGTAACTTCAAATACATAGAAATCCAGAGGATTTAAATCCGGACTTCGAGTAGTTCAGAATTGTAGAGCTTCTTGACCTCGACCTATCCACTTTTCCGAAAATTTCTCTTGAAGCCAATCTCTCGCTATGTCTAAAATGTGGCTGGCTCCCATCGTGCATGAACCACATATATCTATTTTTAGGTGGGACATCAAATAAATGAGGAAGATCTTTTTTAAAACCTTATAATTATCTCCAATTAGATTATTAGGAAACTCAAATAGTCCCAAAATATTACCTCCTAATATTCCGACCGAATAGTTGACTTTAATTTTAAACTGGAAATGTTTTTACATATTCATAAATGTTATCTGTCTGCCCAGTAATGACTTTTAAATTAATACCTATGAACTTTTGATAAACAAAGATTTATGCGTAAAAAGTATTTATTTTAAAAATAAAGGTCATGTTCATATTGTTCAATGATCCAATTACAATCATCTCTTTTTTGGTAATATTTGTGAAGAAAGTCATGTATTGGTGTAATGTGAAAAGGATGAAGTTGCTGGTGATGCACTTATTATCTGCTAAACGATTAGATAATGCATTGTTTTCGAAGGAGTACGACTTCTACTCCGCAAAGCTTCCTCAGTAACAGAATTTCGGGCGATACGATTTCGTTTTTCATGATTTTTTGTTTTTAATGAAGCAGTAACCAGAAAACCATACTTCTAGAAGGTACTTTTCGTCTTGGGAATATATTTTCTTACAGCCACTCTTGAATTTCAATAACATTGTCAGTAAATAAGATACATATTAGTTATTTCAATAAATGCATACCCATTTTCCATAACTATTTATTTAGGGAGAATTATAAACGAACATAAAATTCACTAAATATATTGACAGATAAATAAGAGGAATTATGAAATTATATAAATTTATATAAATAAATAAATTATATAAATTTTTCAGAGGAAATAATTTTTCAAATACTTTAGGCGACGGTTTTTTGCATTTTTCTTAATTACGGTGCACCCTAACAGAAAAAATAAGTGGTGCCTTCTATTAAAAACGGCAAAGTAGATATGGTGAAAATATTTTGCGCATTATTTGGAGACGCCTATAAAATTTAATTCATTTCAGTTTAGTACTTTTTGAAAAATTACAAAATTCAAATTTAAGTTAAACCAGGTTATTTTAATTTTTGACTTCAAAGCCAAAGCCAAATTAAAAACTAGGTTATGTTGATTTTTGATGTCAAAGTCAAAGTCAAATTAAAATTAGGTTATGTTAATGGATTTTCGGTAAGTGAAATATTTTTTGATTTCAATATCTCTGTGCTTTGGATGTTGTGAATTGTATAATTTAATTCAATCTTTTATAACATGTAGCTATAAAGAGTAGTTTTTTTTGGAGTGTTCGACAATGATAAGGTTCTGAAGTGGTTCAATGATTTTTACGTCCAACAGATTTTATGTTGGTATGTTCAGAAGTGGAGCATCAGTATAAATTTATCAAAATGGATATTTTTGTTATTATTGTGCTAGTATAAAACCTAAATAAAGTTGTTTATGAACAACACATCTGAAACAAAGAAAGTAAAGTGATTTGTAAAAAAGAAAACATGAAGGAGTAGGCATTTATATAAAGAATGAATAGTATTTGTTATGGTTACTAAGAAAAATTTGTTATTTTGAGTATTCTTGCACTTGAATGCGGGGTACGGAGGTTCTTTTTTGATGATATATTTAGAGAAATGAGGTTAACCTAAACCCAAATTTTTTTCTTACATAATTTTTTTTGGCCATCTAATTCAAATTCATCAAATGTATTAAATATTATAGCAATCTGATGTAACATTACCGCGAATAGAATTCATATTAGAACATTATTTAAATAATGCAATGCAATTAAATGTGACATCGTGTTTTACATTGCGTAATCATAACAAATGGGTTCAACCAATATTCAATCAAACATTTCTCTTTTCGTCACCACAAATTATAACGGTTTCCTTAATTCTCAGAGACACCTTCTGTGTGAGATTTACACTTGAACAAACAATATCTCATTGTATTAGGATTAACATCTACTGAGCTACAAAATAATATTTCCAGTCTTTGAAATGAACTAAAATATTTTGATGCACTCTCAATATAACTCTTTAATAATTAACATGGGAAATTGCCTGAGTTACTGGGTATTAAACAATAAATGCAAACAAATTGTTATTATTGTCTCAGTGGTATGTGAATTTTTATTTTTGTTTAAAGAACTAAATCACACCCACTTTCTTGCGAATCTAATATATTACAAAATAACTATTTATCGATTGGAGCACCTCAAAACGTCTTCACCAAATGTATTGATGGCATCAAACCATATTCAATACAGATGGAGGGATGTTTTTTATTAGAATTACTTGCAATGACTAATTCTAGATTTTTCTATGTCCTCCCTTATTAGTTAGTACCGATAATGGCTGTATAGATTTTGATCTCAACTGGTAAATCATGTATATATACCCTCTTTTGAAATATCAATAATTTTTAGTGGATCATTTGGTGAGGCAGTGGTCTCCGTTAATATGGATGTCACCCGAAGAAAAATACATGCCTTTAAGTGCAGAAGAATTTTTAAACAACGTGTACATTGCAGATGAGTCTGGGAAAAAAATTGAAACTACTAAGAGCAGTATATTTTCCAAGTATAATTCAAAATTATTTTATTTAATCACTCGTCGATCCGTAGGTACGTATGTCCATTATATAAAGTATGTTTTCTTCCCCTCATCCCAAACATTGTTAATAATAATTTATCTTGTATTACAGACAATTTAAAAGCTGACAATTCTTCATTTTTATATGGAAAAAATCCGAATATACACTCTATTCCTGTATATGCAATAGTTACTCATTGTTCATCTTACAAAACTTTTCATACAAGTGATAAAATTGGTATAAGGAACGATATTAAATCAATTTATGAGAAGAACGAAAACAACTTTTACTTTCATGTGAGCTATTGGGTTTTCTATCCCTATAATGAAGGAAAGGAAGTGTGTTTTTTAGGTAATATGACATATTCGGAGAAGTTTCGAAATTTCGAAAATTGGTACATATTTAATATTGAATGAACATAACCTTTTTTAAATAATCGTTCTGTTTTCAAAGTTTTTTAATGATTACATGAAAGTCAACTGATTCCAATTTAAACAGTTACCTTAATAAAATCGTTCACTAGTGGCTACCTAAAATAATGAAAATTCATGAATTTAAATTTTTGCCTCAATTAGGAGTCCATTGAAACAAGTAGAAAGACGATACATTTTTCTTAAAATTCATTTACAATAAATATATTTGAAGCTGAGATTAAAATTATAAAATGTTTCAGGAAATTCAATCCAAATTCCAATGATAATTTCTGTAATTATTATTTTCTATTAATTTCTTTTGCAGAAATTATTTATCGATTGTTAAATAAAATTGACTGTAAAATCAGGAAATACTCCGATTTTCGAACAAGCAATATGCTGACGATACTGTACGACCAGCCATTGTGAGAAATTGGAGTTTAAGACAATTTTTTACTATTTATAATTTATTTCGATCTAATTGACCAACCAGAAGCTATGCAATGCTAATTCTTTATTAAAGCACTTCTCCAAGATGATAACTATGATTTAAACTTGATAAGCAAAACGCACCAATTTTCAGAGCTGTCGAGATTTTCACCCATTTAAATTTCAAAAATTATCCAACAGTTACTAACTTGTGCTTTGATTTCCGAAACAGGTAGAGTTCCTACTCCAAGAATATTTAATACTTGCTTTGGCCACGTGAAAACAATGGGCAATCATATAGGCGACTGGGAGCATATGAGCTTATCATTTGCTGGAAAAACTGTCCCAGATAAACTTTACCTAGCAGTACATGACGCTGGAGTCTATTACGATTATGATGAAAAAAGACGATATTTTAAATACGAATCAAAAGTGAAGAGGAAGGGAGTTGTTCAGGTGCCAAAATTTCCTAATATTGTGCGTTCACAGGGGGGACACCCTGTGTTATTTTCTGCATATGGATCTCATGGGTTATGGGCAGCACCTGGGGAACACGATTTTATTAGAGTACCCAAATTAACAGATATAAATGGGTAAGTTTTTGTATTACGTTTTTGATATTACACCAGGAACATAAAATGCAACAATTCTGGTTCTTTGACATAATTACCTTGTTGTTAATTTTTAAATGATTACTTAATTGGTAAATAAATAATTTAGCGGAAGTGAATTCTGCACCAAAGGTTCAATAAAAGCTTATATGCCAGATATTGGAGTAAAATATTTAGAAATTTACAGGTATTTACATAGTTCTCATCAAAATGAAGCAAATAGTTCACATGAATTAGGTGCGGAAACAACAAAGAACTATAGAGAAACTAGATTTTTTTTCTTTTAATTGATAAACACTAAAATATATCAAAAACTAAATGGGGTTTTTCGATTCACTAAGTTATAAAATTCGTAATTAGGTTGGAATTTTTTTTAAAATTTATTTTAACACCTTATTTGTTAACTGATATTACCCAATTGCAAACTTAAAAAGGAATTGAATCTGCTTTTCATAAAGAAGAATACATAAATGGGCTATTACATGTTATATTATTTTAAGGTACGGAATTCCCTGGAAAACTTGGAGTAATTTGAAGATATACCATATGGGAAAGAGTCCGCTTCCTGAGTGGATGAGGTTTAAAGGAAAATGGGGAAATCCTAAAAGTAACTGTCTACTTTTTAAGAAATTGGGAATTTGTGAATTTACCGATGGACCAGTCGGGTTATTGCGGAAGAAATTAGATTTTTATTGTTGGCCAAAAGGATAATTCTACAACGAGAATTTTACCCAAATAAAATGCTTATATGATTATAAAAACGGAAAAATAATAAGATTGAAAATATGTATATTTCATTTCGTAGGATTTCCGAACCCCCCCCTCCCTACTTTTGTATAGCTTTATTACCTGAGGTTAAACAATGTTGAAGAAACCATGTATATTAATTTATAAGTTATATAATTAATAATTGAATTTATTTAAAAAACTTCTCAATGTTTTTAACTAAATACTATAATCAGTTAGTAATTCTGATTTATTGATATAATTAGGGAATAACATAATATTCTTTCTACTGTTACCATCCAGTGTGTTCAAGTTCTATGGATTAGTAATCCACAAAATTCAATAAAATATTCGAGGTTTCCCATGAACACATAAATCTTAAACGTTTTGATTATGATGCAGTGTTGAGGGTTAAAAAAATTTATACTTTTTATTGTAGGTATACTACCCGAATCAAACAGGTAGATATTAATTTTTAAACCGGCAAAAATATTTATTGTCCATTGGCAATATTTAACAGCTAATATCGATACCAAAGACATACACAGTGATAATTTTTCTATAACCATGCACCCGTTACTCTATGTACACTCTTTAATACTACCAAAATGGAGAATTTCAGACGAAATCCGGAAACCTTTGGTATATTACTCATCCTTTTCCTATCTCGTATATTTTTAATATTCTGCTCTAATCAAAGTTAGGGAGCATAATTCATTCACCACATTTCTTTCAGTGCAAAGAATAAAGAAAATAGGTACCTGCATCAAATAAATGAATTTGGTATTAAATACTTACAATATTTTTTTTAAACGGAGTGGTAATACTATGACGCTACTTACTCAATAATTTGCATAAGAGTTGTTTAAAATCCAATATGCCTGAATATATTTTTGGCATATTCTTATCAACCCTTTTATTGATGACGTTCTTGCTTCCGTTCATCACTTGTATCTTGTTGGCATGACAGTTATTCACCTCTGGTACGTAATAGTCCACTGGATTGAAGTTTGGGTGACTTTGGTGGCTACTACAGGACCTACGCCAGAAACCCTTTCCTGAAGATAAACGTTAACAAATCTACTAATCCAGTGCTGAATATAACATGTATGACAGTTATGAATACGAGTTGCAAAATGGTCTGGAATCCCGTCCCTTTAGATACACGCTATTGCTTGTAGATTAAGGGGAAGATCTTCCAATGGTTTTTATAAATTATTCCTAATAATCGACTATAATCTAATAATCCTACTATAAGAAAATGTGCAATGTTCAGTCGATGTGTTAAAATGTTTGTAGCGTAGCAAATTTCTGATAGAATTTGTGATACTCTGTGGATTCGCTACAGATTCTGTTACGTTTACATCACATTATATTATGTAATAAGGGCTATTATTGCACACAACATACGTGAACCTTGAACCCAAAAGATCATGTTTCAATCAGTGAAACTCAACTAAATAATTCAATTAATATATATAGTGCAGATTCCAGAAGGTTCATGTAAAATACTTTTAAAGGATACTCTAAGCAACCACGTATCTATAATTGTTACTGAAATGTAGGAAAAATAACTAAATTATTTATATCGCTGCCCGACAGTACCTATCAATATCTGTCATTCAGCGGTCTTCCGGTCATTAATAGGAAAAGTTTATAGAAATAAATTTTATAGAAGGCTTAAATGAATATGAGAAACGTTCTAATAACTTAAAAGCAGAATCTAAGGCCTGTTATTTCTAGGGGACCCGATAAAAAGTAGGTACAGTGTTCGGTTGATGTGTTAAAACGCGTGACCTACAAATCATGTGATTAATTCATTTAGACTCTAAATTCAACGAAAAAGGACGCAATTCTTTGTTCCTTCGATGAAACTTTTATTCCAAATATCGTTGAATTTGGCAATTTACTTTGATGGCTCTTCGATCACTTAACTTCAGCATCAGTATCGAGTTTTTAAAAAATCCTTGTCGCAGTTCTTCTCTTTCTTCTGTGTTTATTTAGCTCACCAGTACGTTGTAAACTAAGTTAGCGAAAACAAAGAGCCCAACTTATCTTTGTTTCTTGGACAGTCGCAACTGTGTTACTATTACATAACTATAATAAAATTAATATCAACATTAGAAACAATTCTAGTATCTAGTTGTTAATGAACAAAACATAAAAGAATATATAAAAACTCAATAATTGGCATTTTTTCAGCCATTAACAGGAAAAATTGTTCTCAATTAGAAATGAAAAATCAAAGTTTTGTGCAAAACGATCATTTTCCAAGTTTATCAAAAGAAGGCTTAAACGAATGTGAAACATAACTTAAAAGCAAAATCTACAGCCTGAAGAATGAAGACTGTATCTTAAGATAGAGATAAAAAAGAATATGCTCTCAAGCTTATTCCACAAAAAAAGTAATAATGAATTTACTGAAGTTGAAATTATAAAACAATAATAACTTGAAGAAATACATTTGTAGCGTTCTTATTAACAAATGGAAGAATAATAATCCGGATTATGTACCGGAATATTTCTCTCTTTTCAGAAAAATTGCGTAACAGCAGTTGAATATTGTCGTTAATGTCGTTGACTAAATATATACGTTTATACGATTCCTTCATTCAACATTCAACGATATTATTCTAAAGTCTAAAATAATCCCGTTACACGGTGCGACCTCTCTCAATAGTAGATTTCCACTGCCAACAAAGGTTGTATAACCATGTTCTGCTTGCATATACCTTAAAGTAGGAACCAATTTTATTCAACTGTGTTTCCGTTACATAGAGCCAAGATGGCACCACATTACTGATAAAGAACTCTAATTTATTATTGCGTTAACTTACAAATACACTAATAGATGGCGCTAGCAGTATTGAATATGACTAGAACTGTAACACAATGTGCTATAAAAATGACCCGTAAACTGGCTATTGTGCCATGTCTGATATATTTTAACAATAATTGTTGTTCATCCTAAGATACAAGAAGTAATACCTTTCTAGAAGTGTACCTATCACCATACTATCTTATAAATTTTAATGATATTTATCTGATATGAATAAAACATATTTGATTTGGTTTGAATTTTAACTTTTACTTTAGTTGAAATTAAAATGTTTTTTTTTAAATACCGACTCCATTATAAAGTGTTAAAAATAGTATAATGCGAATATGAACTGAGTTAACTGATATTCTTATGGAGCCAGTATATTGAAATTATTAAACTTTTCTTAGATACAGATTACGGCTCTTAAAGCAAAGACGCCATCGAATATTTTAATTCCTTACAACATTCAATTTTCTTAAAGTTTTACTTTGGTATCATTTGCCTATAAAGGTGTAGTTCATACCTTCATTGGAAGTTTATATACAGAAATATCTAATACATTGCGCATTGCTGTGAATGGAAGTTTCTTCGGCAAGGATATAAGTGGAAGTTTCTTCGGCAAGGATATAAAGTAACTCCAAGAAATGTTTGCTTGCTGCCCTTTTCAGATAATAAATGTTTAGCAGTAAGTAAAGTAATCGAAGTTGTTCTTTATCAACAGCTAGATGTCCATTTTAGATGGTAAATAATTTACGAAATAAGTTACTTCAATATAGTGCTACCTATATACCCTCTAATGTATGCACTATGGTGTGATGTGACTGATTTTAGTATTTAATTTTTAGCTGCCACTTAAATATTTTAATTTTTTTTATATACATGAACTCTATAAAACTATATAGAAGGTTATAGAAGAAAGAGCATATTACACTTTAAAGTTATAGTTATAAACAATTTCGTTGCATGCCTATCATTTTATTTTAATCTTCAACTTTGTGACTAAGAAAAATCAGTACAAGAACTTTATAGCAATAATTTTCTCCTGAATTAACAATTTCTTCTTCGTAGTTTAATTACCTACTACCTCCTGTTCGAATGCTATTTATGGAACATTAAGAGCGAGGAAATCGAGTGGGTCACGGTAAGTTATATAGTGGGCCAGAAAAATTGTTTGATTTTGATACGTAATTTCTTTCTATTCACATGGAACAGCATGTTTCCAAATCGTTTAATTTTTCTGGTACACCTTTATGCGTCTGTATAGTTATGAGTTTTAAGAGGAATACCCTTGAGTGAACCCCTCCGAAGTCTCAGATACAACGATCTGTTTTACTCCCAGCAAAAGCAATCGTAGGAGAAGTAATGTACCGCCTACCTTTTGATTTTATTTGTTGCAGGAAAGAGAAAGTATGCAATTTTGGTGATAATCAACTAACCCTCAAAAGACGTCTCTAAAAAGTCGCCAGTAGAGTTCTAAAAAAATATGTACACTATCCAAAATGACCTGGCGGATTCGATCCGAAGAGCGGGATGCTGTCCAGGATTGCAAAAAGGCAGAAAAATTATTTTACAAATTTTTTGTAGTACCTAAAAATTTATTTATTTTCTCTTTACAACGTACTCCTAAGCTTGTTTTTCAATACTTTTAAAAAATTCTTGCACCAGTTGAAAGCTCATTGTTTCTAGATTGCTACAGGCTCAAAATAATATTAAAATTGTTGTTAACAAATGCTGCATAATTTGTTTAAACAATACATGCCAGAAACGTGTAGTGTAAACTTCGGCATCGAGGTACTTTTTAAACTATTGCAAATAGCTATATAGTTAATTGAGACAAAATATACAAAACAGAATAGAGAAGTTTTTTTTAAAGGATTTTTTTTATTGTGATTATGGTGTAGGAGATACGATGTTTATAAAGCGCGCAGCGGTCCAAAGTCATGAATTTTTGTACTACAACCGCGCTCCTGTAAAACAGCGAAGCGATCCGCTTATTCGGATGTAGATACTAATCCGTTCAAAAGTACTCGTCACTCAAATACATGTTATAAACTAGTTATTAGCCCAGTAATATTTTTTACTTTACCCATTTTAATGTTATTAATAATGCATTGAATGAAATGTACCGCTTTTAGCGTCTTTTTCAGAAATACTGAAGTGTATATGGAGATAAGAGATAACATTTGTAGTTGAAAAGATGTCAAGATGAAAATTACGCAATGCGATGTCGAAAGTATCTGCTTTGACTGTGTGTAATTTTTTTTATCGAAAAGAATCACATTTTTATGATAAAAAATTTGTTATAGAAAAAACCCGAAATTATGCACCAAGATGGGAATATTTTGCATCTCGCTCTCTCTATAAGATATATATATTGTGGGATACGTATTTCTTATAAATTTTGTATCATATACTGGAAGAATTATGGTCATATGATAAATAGGTGCAGAATTTCGATTTTTATCGGGTCTTACGTAAAAAATGCGTTTGCACAAAAATGTGATACTTTTGAAGAAAAATTGTTTCACAAAGTGAAAGCAGATATGTATTTTCGACCTTGTATTGCATTAATTTTATTTTTACATCTTTTCAACTAAAAATGTTATAGCCCTATAAACTTCAGCGTCTCTGAAAAACACGCTAAAAATGGTACATTTCAATGCATTATATTGAATAACATTAAAATGACTGTAAGCAATAAAATGGAACTTGATCATTTTATTGGGTTGTAACTGGTTGAAAACATGTATTTTTTTAAATTTATTTCGCCCCTTGGTCTCTCTGCTAACAGCTCTCAAAGTGAGGAGCTAGCAATTTTGAAACGCATAGGTAGCATATTGCACGTCATTATTTACATACATATAGATTTATATTTACATATTTTTAAATAAAACAAAAATCCTTTGTCTCATAACTCCTTTTATTTTAAAAAATGACCGGTTTCGAATACCTATTGACTGTCCATCCTGAAACCAACCACAGGAGTAGTTTTATTTAGAATGCATTTTTCGACTTTTTTTAATTTGTTTTAGAATTGACCTACTCACATGGGCACCCTTCAGAACAGTAAACATATCATTTTATAGTAATTGAATGTGAAACGGTCACACAAATATACCAAGTTACTGTTTTCAGAAATATATACAGGGTGTCCATTAAAGAATGGGCCCAACTGCAACAGTATTTTCCCTGAATTAAATTAAATCGAGTTAGCCAAGCATACCTTAGTACCATTTTGCTTCCCTAAAAAGTTATGACCAGTCAAAAACAATTATTTTATTTAAATTTTTTGTTATAGCTCTGTCACTATTTGTGACAGAGAGGTTTCTTGAACCGCTAAAAAAGAACGTGTCATTAGTAAAGATGATTAATGTAGAGGGAGCTGGGAACACTTTTAACGTTTTCTTTTGCTTTGGGCATTTATTTCTTGCTGATAAACTTTTTAAAAATGTAATACATTTTTCTAATGCAACATTAGGTTCTACGGAAAGAAAGCATACTTGTTTTATATCCGTAAAATGCATCATTTTCGGGACACATGTATTTAAATTTTCTGACGCACAATGTACCATATAGGATGTTTCTAAATTGCTGCCCAAAAATTCTGGAGCTAAGTCTACATGCACAAATAAGAAACAAGTTAATATAAGAATATGTCAAAAAATGCTTCCTGAGGGAGGGAGTTAAAGGCTTTTAATGAGAGCGAAAAACCAGTTTCAGGGATATTTCTTTAAAAGGCTGATGTAGCTCTCTTATATAGACAATTTTTCGACATATGTTTTTGTGAACTTTTTATCTTATCTTTACATGTAGAATTAGCGTCAGAATTTCTAAACAGTAATTTAGAAACACCCTGTATAGGTACATTGTGCGGCAGGAAATTGAAATCCTTATTTCTCGAAAAGGTATACCTTTTCTACGTACAATTTAATGCTGCTTAGAAAAATACATCAACGGTGAAAAAAAGTTTATCCGCAAAGAATAAATGAATAAATCCAAATAAAAAAGCAAGTGTTCCCAGCGCCCTCTACGTTATTCATCTGAATCAACAACATGCTCTTTTTTAGTGGCCTAGGAAACTCACAATACCCACATGTACCAAATTTGGATCAAGATAAACGTAGATAAATAGTGACAGACTCGGTGACAGCTATAATATAATATGTACAGGGTGATTCACAAGGAATGGGTTATATTTTACCTGCAGGTTCTATAGTGGAAAATATTAATCTTTTGCTTAATAACTGGGGGTCAAATATTAATACTGAGATACAGGGAGATAAAATTATAAAAATAATTCAGTAATGTTGTTATATTTCAGTTATTTTTTCACACATAAAAGTCGGTTCAATTAGGTTTTTTGACGTGAGAAATTCGAATAAGGTATCATTTTTTGTGTCACAAGGGCGCTACCTACGTAAGCTATCTTGTTTTAACAGAATCCGTCAAAACGTTTTTGTACTTCGTTCATTTATAACATCGCAATTTTTTTATTTAACCATTAATTTTAAACAAAAAAGGGATACTTGTTTAATATTTGTAAAATGCACCCCTATCGAGATATTTACATTTTAGAAAATCCTGCGCACCCATAATTTTAAACATCCCGATTAATTATAGGGTAAGTGCTAAAAATGTTTAACAAAGTGTGCTATGGAAATAAGTGAAACATACTGACACAGAAGAATAACTGAAATATAACAAAATTATTGAATTATTTTTATAACTTTAACACCCTGTATCTCAGTGAGAATTAATATTTGACCCCCAGTTATTCAGCAAAAAAATGATATTTTCCGCTATAGAATATGCACGTACAATATTACCCATTTTGTTTGATTTACTCTGTATATACAGGGTGATTCATAACTCGAGGCGAAAAATTAAGGAACATATACAGTACACACAGACATATTCTTGTTAAAAAACTTAAAATAATTTTTTTGCCGGAAGGGCTTTGTTTCCGAGTTATTGGACCTCAAAGTTTACGCACGTGCGATATCAATTTTTAAATTTAATAACTTAAATGATATAATAAGTTGAAATTTATTAATAGCAGGCCATGAGTGACATGACAAAAATAGTGGCATTTGCTTTAAATTATTATTATTTTTTTAAATTTCCAAAAACAGACATGTTACCTATTTTATTTTCATTGTTTCTGTTGTTATAATATGTTTACCTATTTCTAGTATATTTCTAAATAATAGCTATTTATGTAACGTGTTACATACAAGAATTTTCTAATTTTAAACATCTAAAAATAAAATTCTTGAAATAAAATGTTTAAAAATCATAAAAATTAAGTATTCAAGTAATCATAGTTACCTTTGTTTCTGTTATTACGCATTTAATTTTACTGTCAAAAGTGACAAATGACAAATGTTATTAATTTAGTGCATAATGTAGTACATAATATCATGGCAAATGCAACAAATAAAACTTCTTCAGAAGTTAATTTAACAAATTTCACAAATTGTATAGTTAATATTTTAAATTAAAAAATAATAATTCCTATAAACTTGTATTCGGTTTTGAATATACGTTGTTTCTATTTCTTCTTGAGAGTTCTTTATTTTTCTTAACTGGTGATGTAACGTACTTTTCCTCAAAAGTAGAACGTTTTGACACTTCCGTCAGTTTTGAGAGGTGTAATTTTATGTCAAAATTAGAAAAATTATATTATTTTTGTATACATTCCATTATTTTTTGCTTCGAGTTAAGAAAAATGCATGTCACGTGCACAAACTTTGAGATCTAATAACTCCGAAACAAAGCCCTTCCGGCGAAAAATTTATTTTACATTTTTGAACAAGAATTTGGCTATGGCCTTCCTTAATTTTTCGCCTCGAGTTATGAATCACCCTGTATACATTATACATATATAACTTCTTTTTTGCAGCATTACATCTACCCATTTTTATTTTCTAATGTTTTAATATAGGTATCTTCAGTATCCACTCGGTATACAAATTTTAAACTAACCACCTTCCGATAGAACTATTTGAAATTTGAAGTAAATAAAACATCGTGCCACGGGACAGGAGTGAGACAAGCTATCGAGTTAGACAAAGATCCAACTCGTATATGTTCCGCCTAGCTGGAAAGTAGTGGTGGTACAGCCGCAAATATTGTCTGAATATATTTTATAAGTTTGACTCCATTATAACTCCTAAACAAATTTAAAAAATTTAATTCTGCTTAAAGTAGCACGTTAACAAAAGATCATAGATCGTTTTGACCAATTTGTATTTTAAAATGTTATGCGGAAGTATATGAAATTAAAATAAATATGAAACACTCAAATATGAAAAGTTTGTGATTTTTTTACAGAATATTGGTTTAATGGATTTTTAAAAGAATTAGTCAGTTTCTAGTAGAGGTTCCTAACTTTGCCTGGAAAAAAAATTGAAGAGAAATTTATAAAAATGTAGCTGCTAGAGCGACGCTAGTTTACTATATTTCGTGTATACCGTCCGAGCGTCAATATTCCTCTTAATAGGTAATGACAGGCGAGTTTCCGTTAAATTAACTTTTTAGAAGAGATTCTTAAAACTTCCAATGTTAACCTCACCTTAGATAGAAACCAATAAAAATACCAAACAAAGTAGTTATACGTGTATAATTTAATAACAACTACGTACAACAATAATATTTATTTTATTATTCACACTGGCAATTTTCGTACATGTTTATACAATTAGTTTGAAGCATTTTTAAATTTAGAATTACTTTAGAGTATAAAAAATGGAAACACGTTTCGTATCTACACACCTAAAGAAAATTTGTAGAAGGTAAAGTAAAAAGTTAACAATGTATGGTTTTTGAATAATACAATAATTCTTTTTCGCTCCTAATAATTACATATCAAAAAATGTACTAACAATGAAACATGCTATGTTGGTAAAAATCATTCTTCAAAAAATAATAAAAACTAATAAAATGCGTTTGCAAAATGTGTATAATTTTCTAGTGCGTTAAATTAGTAATTTGAATAATATTATCAAAAGAGGAACGTTTTGTTTACAGATATTTAGCAAATAGTTTTATTTGAAAACTTTTATCTTCATCAAATTGTTCTAATTTTGTTAGTAAGACCTAAACCGACAAATCAATGTCCTCTTTTTATAATTTTATCATCAATTAAATTTAATTTACCTGGAATCATGTTTGATTATATTAAAAAAAAAAGATAATCAAACGATTGCCAATGTAGTGCAAGATGGACTTTAACCGATTCTAAGTCAGAAGGTAATTACTATTTATATAGTAATGCGAACATTTCGAAATATACATATCTAGCCCTTAGACACTCGTCTTTCGTAGAACTATTGCAATATAACAGGGTGTAAACAAAAAAAAAACACTGACAAACGTAAAAAGCAAATCGCGTGGTTTAACTCATAAAATTTCTGATGGAAAATGTTTCTTCTGTTAAATTTACTCCTGGTGGAGTAAATCAGCTTACGTTGTTTTTCAATACTTACTCATATATTACAAATAAGCCGTTTCTAACGAGAATGAAATTTAGACTAATGACATTATCTCAATTAGGTACTTTTGAACAATTTTAATACGAAACGGTTACAACATTTTGAAAATTATAAAAGGGTTAATCAAAATTCCTATGATGGTTAATCCTATCACTAACGAATTCTTGGATATGTTGATACTTAAAATACAGCAATAAATCTTGTTTTCATCAAAAAATTAGTGAAGCGTATAATGTATACAGATTTCCTTTATTTTGCATATTTGTACCTTTTAAATGATTTCAATTTTAGTGCACCAAAATATATTTCAACCATTTCATAGTTGTTTCTTTAAATCAATAAAATCTGATGGTTTTTATGTAAAGAACCTAGTGAAAGGATTCGCCTTCCTATTGTTGTTTATTGCATATTTTCGAATATTATAACCGTTTTATTTAAACAATTGTCATGAATTAAATAAAAATAAACAATTAGAGTTGAATAACTCTGGGATTTAACGTATGTGAAAACATATCCTCACAATTATTATTGTAGGGTATTTTAATAAGTCTCACAAATATTTCTAGAAAACAACAAAATAACTATTTAAATCGGTTTAATCGTTGATATTAATGAACATTAAACTTTCTGAAATTTTAGAAGATTTGATCTTTCTGACTGTCAGCGTTTTATTACAATAACTGTAACTTATAGACAAATTAAACAGTACATAAAGTAAAATCCAGGCTGCTTTCACCAAAAACACATATTAATATTTTTAGTCTTATCATTAAATATATACCACTTGATTTCACTGAGATGTACTAAAAGGGCGTGTTGTAAACAAATAATTATGTGCAGGGGTTAAAATGTACCTAGGTACAAAATTTTCACTTTTTACATTATATGTGAGACGAGAAAATTTTGTTGAAAGTAATTTTTTTAAATATAAATTTATATACAGTTTGATTCCATGAAATGTGAGTATTATGTAAATAATAAAAATAGTATTTACATATAACTGAACAGTGAACATTACTGCATGTATTTTCCGTTTAAATTAAAAAATTAAGTTAAAAAATTTAAAAGTAAAAATTCTACGGCCATCTTGACTTATTTGGAATATTCAATTATCTTTACACAAAATAAAATAACTTAAAAATGCTTGTAAAATTTGGATAAGAATTAGATCAACTTCAACTTTGTTTTGGTAACAGAGGTTTGTCCACAGAGGGAATATGCGACTAGTAGACGAAACATCTTTTCGGTCCCTGGAAAACTTTCACTGCCTGAAGTAGGTGTATCGATAAATATGTAAATAAAACATACTTAATTATATAATAATTTAGTCTGTACTAATTCGTGCAAAATGTGTCATAAGGTAAATGAATTAACGTTCAAATATTACATTACATAGTCTGTTAATGAATGGACATTTTTTGAGTGATCACGTTCCGAATTTAGTTCTCTCTTGATTTGAAACTATTAAGATATGCCTACATTTGGTAAAATAATTTGTATATGTGTATGTCTTTATGTGCACGCTATATACAGGTGTTATAAAAGTACCGGAACAGCGGAATAACTCGAAAATTTTAGTACTAGAAAAAATGCTAAGTGCTAGGTTATTAGGATTCCTCCCTGGCTGGTGACCTTCAATTCGAATGTGGCTTTGACCTTCAAGGTCATTTCAAGATCAGGTTAATTTTTGTTTAATGGGACCCCATATTTTTGACTCCAAAAATAATAACAGCTAAATATTTTACATAAAGGTTTGACCTTCAACACTGCCACATTTGACCTCTGAAGGTCACTGAACGTCAAACGTCAAACTTCGAAAGAACTTGAATGGGAAATCAAAATCTGTTAATTCCATGAAAACTCAAAATTTTTGTGGGAAACTGCTTTTTCCGTGAGGTAGAATTAACATATCAAAGGGAATTGATTATGTTTGGTATGGTAGTCGAGTAGTTAAATGAGTTGATACGTGCTTACTAGGTTCAAAAGATCAATGGTTCGAATCCATCCTGGGGCAAATAAAAAATTTATTTCTGATTTGCTTCGGTCTTAGATGGAGAGAGAATTATCGAAGCCCTCCCTATACAGGGTGAATCTTAGAGTGGCGGCCATATTTTTGGGGTTAATAGTACTAGTCGTCATGAACATGAATCCGAATTTTTTTTTGTAGGTTGTAAAATGGCCGAGTTATGAATTTTTTTAAAAAATTCGCGATTCAAGTTTCCTGTAATTCCGGCGCCGCTGAGCAAGCACTTACTGCATTACGTGTGACCGGTCGACAGTGTTGCCAAGTGTAGATGATATAAAACTCTCGCTAGCGCATTCCACTGGCGGGGTACCCAAATTCAAATAAAAAGGGTCTAAACAATATTCATTTTTCATGGCGCGAAAAAAAAAAAAAAATTGTAGATTTGTGTTCCCATAGTGAACGGTGTCGCCTCCTATAAATATGGCCCCCACTCTAAGATTCACCCTGTATGTGGTTCCGACACCACAATGAACTGTAGGGTCTGTTTTTCAAAATCCTAGGATTTTTCGGGAGTTGCTTCGGTGACTTAAGGTGATTAAGAAAACACTGATATAATTAAGATAAACAAAAACTTTGAAGCATACACTTTATCGATTACGTATTTTCTTTCGGATACTGATGTTGGAATTTTCGAGGTCGCTGAAACCGAATACGACGTCGGATTTTACGAACGTAAAATTTCTCGTTCTGTTCATTCCTGGGGTCAAAAGTATGCGGTCCCATTAAAAAAATAGACCTTTGCTTTGAAATGACCTTGAAGGCCATTGCCAAGGTCAAAATTAAGGTCACCATCAGATAGCAAGGGAAAAATTGTAACAACATAATACTTGGTATTTTTTCTAGAATCAAAATTTTTACAATAATTCTACTATTCTGAAATTTTTATAACATCGTGTATATTTGTAAGCGTTTTATATAGTTAAAACGCTATTATTGTATGAGGCCATGAAGTCGAAAAAATAAATTGTGGTTAAAAGCAAATTTCAAAAAATTGTTAACTGCCTTCATTTTCAAAATTGTGAAAAAGTCAAATTAATTTTATATTTACTCCATTCTTATATTCCATTCGAATAAATGAGATAATCAGGGTTTTATTATCATCACAAATTGTTTGTTCAGAACAATTTTTTATAATGTATTTTCTTTTGTCTAACCAATTTTGTGAGATTTTCTATTAGAACATCTAATAGGCATATAAATCAGTACATCTTAGTTTCAAATTATATCGAAACATGAACACCCAATTCAAAATGTCTTGATCATGCACACCTATGCATGCATCAGCACACAGTACATGATTTCTAATTTTAAATCAGAAGTAAACGCAATCACTACTTCATGTAAATTTACATAAAGAAAATTCATTTAGAATCACACTGTATGTATATTTATATACATATATCTTAGGCACACATCTAATTTATGTACACATATGTTGATAAAAATAACACCATTATTAAACAGAATATAGACAGCTATATTATTATAGAATGCTATATAATAGCAAAATTTTGGTCTTTTTTGTCTCATTTAACAATTTAATATATACCTATATATACAATCGTCATAGAAGTTTTAAATGATACAAAAATACATTAAATCGTTTACCTAAATTATATCACACAAGACATAATATCTTGCAAATTTCTATCCTTTTCCAACATTGGCAGGATAACTAACTATTATACACCGAAATCCAAAAAGTTTCTACCCGTGTATAAGTAAATATATTTCTGATTTGGTACAAAGCTTTTTGCAGGTCAGTGTATGTAAAGCAAGTGGCTCAATTATACTAATATATACAGGGTGATTAAAATATTACATGGATATGTAATGAAATGACCAAACTGAGCAATTAAAACGATTTCGGTAAAATGATTTTATTGAAATTATTATTAACTTTTAGACCATTTATAGAAATTTACATTTAGAATAAAATATTACATAAGAGTGGCTCCGCCATATTCTCCACCCTGTACATTTATTTTCTCTACACTACTATATATTTTATCTTCGGAATATTTTATTTGTATATAAAAATTCATAAATATCACTCTTATAATAATAAAATTAACATATTTTAAAAATTTTATTTAATCAACTAGACAGCTAAATTTTGTTAACTATTCCCTTATACTTTTATCGTTATATTAGAGATAGTTCCGAACATTCCGGTAACAAAAAATAATTTAAATTAGTTTTTATAAAACAAATATTCTATTATCCTGTTAAAGTCTTTCAACAATATGAACAATTCGATTTAAATACGGCTCACTGAATTTTAATTCCAATAAAGGTTTAGATATTTTTGTAAGCTCAATGAAATTGTTAAAAATAATAGTATTTCAAATATGTTATGCCCAAATGGCATTTAATCATTCCGATAAAATGAATATAGCGATGGTTTAGTCATTCAACTATAAATTATTGCTCCATAAAAATTCTAGGATTATTATTTTCAAATAATTATTTTAAATCTGAACAGCCACGAAATGATTTACTACGAAAGGGGGTATTATAGGAGCGATATATATATTGTCACAAATCCATTTTTTATAAAATGAAATATTAATGTTATTAGTAGTAATAATATAGTGCTTTATATTATATACAGTGTTAAGTCACATAAAAAGCATTTATTTTAATATTTTATACAAGTAGAAAGATGATGAATACACATAAATTATTTTATGTATATGCCCTAAAAACCTTTTATATTTTGCATATATAAAAATATTTTACGTAAATAGTTAATCACGTTCGTTCGTAAAAAAAGTATTTTAATACCAATTCCATATGAAATTTGAATAAATCAATGTCTATATCTAAATATTGTTTTTACGTTTACAGTATCAATGCCAAATCTGTTTTGGTATATGAATTTCATAGTTTATGTATATTCCCATTTCGGTATTTTAGTTTTTTCAATTACCCTAACCTCATTTATTTTCCTTTATCTTCTAATATACCAATCACTCATTACTGACAGAGAAATATGCTAAATTTTTTTATGAAAACTTTTTTATTTGTTCTGTTTATTCTTTGAAGGTCAACATTACAATCTACAGCATTTTAATTAGTCCAAACGGAAATCACATAATGATTACTTCATCCTGTACTTTGCTAGTAATTAATAATTTGTAAGATAGCAGTAACATTTTTAATTAAGATTCGTAAGCTCAATTATAAGAAATATTAAAAATCTTAGCATTAAAAATATGGTTATTATAATGATATTTTTTTAATTTTAATTAAAACAAATAAGAAACTATAATTAACTCTGACTAATGGAGGAAAATTGATTGCTTCTTCTACAACTTTTCTCTGTTATAATTTAATTCAACTACCTCAAGTTAAAATAACATACCCTATATTATTGTAATGTACAAAGAGCACAAATGGTTTAATGCCAAAAGAATAATAACAATCATTCGCCGGCCATACAGTTTTGTATTAATAATAATAATATGTTTACATGACATGTTTTATGAAATCACTTTAACTGCCATGACTGAAATTCAAATTAAAATAGTTAAATGAAGTGTTAAACTAAATCTGGTCGTTTTTCCGAATTTTGAGAATAAAATCTGCGAAAAATTAACTTCTTTGCCTTCTTAGTCGTGATTTACTCCATCAGTTGTCCATAAAATAATTCAATTATAACAAGTTATTTAGGTCTTCCTCTTTCGCTTTCCTATTGAAATAGCAATAACTCATAAAGAATTGGTGTCCGATTATTTTTTTCCTAATCAAGACCATATTTGCTTTTCTTTGACATCCAGTGATTATCAGTAACTTTCAGATTTTTTGGTAGCTACCAATTTCCAGGAGTTGTTTTTCAACAACTTAAATATTCCTAATCCATAGCAACATCTCTCTATAGATTCTGTAAATTTGTTTGACTCCATCGTGTTATTTATAGATACACGCATTTCAATATATAGGTAACTGCGACTAAATTTTTCTAATCTCTCTGTACACAATACAATTACAATTTTTAAAGAAAATGTTTGTTTTACAACCAAAGAGACACTGCTAGATTCTAATTTATAACTGTCTTGTTTATTGTCAGATTTTTTTTTATTGTGATTACGGCTATGTATTTGATTTGCGAGAAACAATGTAATTACAATTAGCAGACGTTTCAAAAATTCATACTCTTTCAAATCATCTGGTATTTGTATTTTAAATTTCTATAAATTCAAGTAGGCCTCTTTTCGCCTCAGGTAGTTTTCTCCTTTTATGTTAAGATCAAGATAATTAATATCGATCAAGTAATAGACTGGCCATTACAAATTTTGTGTGACTGGAAAGAGAATTGGATGCACCAAATAAATATAATTCAAAATTTTTGTTATAGCTTTTTTTTCTATTATTCGATTTATTTTGTTGGTTGCCTCGAAGCTAAAATACTGCCGATTATAGCTGCCATACAATTTGTTAAAAAATAAGAAATTAAAATTGTCAGCAATTTTTTTAAATCATCTCTATCGCCTTCTTGAACAAAATAGACTCTTGCTCTTGCTCTTCTCGAGACAAGAAATTCCAAGATTGACCATGACCGAAAGACTAAAACATTTCTTTACTAATAAGAGACGATTGGCTTTAATATCTTTCTTTCTGTTCATATTGGCATAGGACTTATTTATTAATGTAGGGGTGGTCTAATATAAAATGGTTTTGCTACTCCCTTATGTAAATTTGCTGTTTTCTGTACACTCGTGTTCAATGGATAAGTAGGCAATTCCAGTTAACTGAATGGATGGATATATTTCATATACTATCTAGGATGGATATGAAACTGATGACCAATCACAGTTCATGTTTGAAGTACATAAGCAACTATTCGTTTCTTGTAACGAAATGTCTAAATTTTAACCCAAAATTGCACATATTGGTTCGCTTCTCCTGCCTTGAAATTCGCAGTGGGATCGTGCTATTTACACTTCTAAGCTGGACTCTCAAGTTTCGATTTCTTGCCAGCGATCTGGCGGCGTTTTTTGATTTGAAACGGGCGTTTGAAGTTTTCGTGTTCTCGCAACTTTTTCAATTTCGTGAAATTTCTGACGCACGCGTCCCTTCCGAGCTCAGAAACTCGCGGCTTTTACGAGATGGAACGCCAGAACGTTTTTTCTGAAAACTAGACAAAATTTAGAAAATCGCAGAATAAATCGTTTTTCTCAATTAAAGTTATGATTTTTTGAAAAGCGACGTTTTTGTCGAATTTTAGCGATTTTTCCGAAATGTACCGTTTAGAAACGCGCTCCATCCTTTCCCGACCCAAAGACGCCGGAGAAGAAATAATGAAGAACTCTCTTTTTTTAGGTCCATGTCCGATATTAGCCGAGATACGAATTTTTTAAAGAGGTCGATTTTTCTGAGAAACGGTACTCTTCCGGGGGTCGTAGCTAACCGGAGGATTTTTTCGACAAGACCGGAGGATTTTTTCGACTAGACTTTCAGAAGAGGTACATCTGTCCTTCATCTCGGATCTCTGAAAATTTCGTTTCTTAATCTCCATATTATCATCAACATCTACTTATAAAAAAATAATTATGTTTAATACATTTTTTAAAATTTTTCAATTTTTTCTTAAACTGGTCGCAGAAAAAGCAAACTGTACAACTTGAGTGAAATATTCATATCGCACTCGAAAGACTGAGCACTCCGCCTTCCAACATCTTTCTCGTGCGGTGGTATGGATAGCATACCCATTGTACAAATTACTATTTTCGTCGGAAAACCATATTTCACCTACATTTTCTTTGGTGAAAATCTGTGCCTGATTTCTCAACATCTATTGCTGTGTCGAGCATTTTAGGTTAACAATTGCACACTTAGCCTCTTTTATGCTTTAAAATTCAGGTAGTTTTTAGCTATTTTTATAACCAAAGATCGAAATAAACCAGTTTGTCGTGAATCTTTTCTAACACTTAGCCTATTGCCAGACATGTCATCATCAATACTCGACATATTTTCCAGTAAGTAATATTTGTCTTGGCCATTTTTAATTAATTTTGATCTTGCACTTTTCGACGCTTTCAGCTAACATAACCTCCAATTTTTCTTATTCTTCACAAAAATGTATTTACCGAAAAAAGTTCATAATTTTTAAAAAGGAATTCTTCATAGCCCACTTATCTTCCAGAACAGTTCCAAGACAAAATATCTTCTTGCAATGCGATAAGAAGAATTGTTAGGGAAAAGTTAAAATGTTTATCTTGGCTTTGACTTAAATCATCGTTTAAATCTAGCATAAAAAGAAATCGAACAATAATCAAAATTACCACTTATAAACAAAATTCTGAAAGCACAAGTGTGTTTTGCGGCCAATTTTCACAAAATTTTAGTGATTCATCTATTACTCGACCAATTTTAATGATAATCTTAAATTAAAGACAGAAGATTGCTTTCGGAGATAGACCTAATCAATTTTATAAAATAAAAACAAAATTAAAAATAAATGCCAACTGGTTAGAAAAAACGACGATTGTTTAAAACGCCCACCATTTGCGACTTCATTGTCTTTTTATGAATTGAATATGTGGGTATAATGACAAGGTCTTAATTTTAATTGAAGTTTAATATATAATAAATCGAACACCAAGCAAAAAAGTTGTAAACAAAAATTTTAAAGCATACATCTTTTAGTTAGTCCAATTCATTGGAGTTATAAAAAAAAAAATTAATAACTGGTGTGTTACTTGACCAATTGTAACAATTTTGATCTTAATTAAAGACAGAAGACTACTTTAGGAGGCAGAATTAATCGAGAATTAAAAAAAGAAAACAAAATGAATTTTTAGAAAAATTTTCACAAAATAATCCTATAAACAGTGAAAATCTAGCTTTATAAAAATTTTTGTCCGCCCTATATTTGGGGAAATAATTATTGTAGTTGGATAAGACAGGAAATATAGGTGACTAATGGAATAGTAGCCTAGGTCAAAATAGAGTGGAACAGTGTTTCTCAACTTGATCCTTGAAATTGAAGAGCATATATTTCAAAAATATTGTTTTAGTGTAGGGAAAATTTGCTGTCACTCACTTGTGCAGTGATCTTTCTTGGCGTTGGGTGAACTACCCAAGGTCGAATATCATACTGATCTCTAATAAAGGAGAGAGTTTGATAATAATTGGTGAATGATTTTGAGTTTGAATTGTGACTATAGTTAAGTAGTAAAGATGTGTTTTGAATCAATCGAGTAAATGTTACGTGACGTGATTGGTTACGTATCTATGTTAATATATAGAATAAGGCGCCGTCACCGATTCACTTATATCTCCAAAATCATTAAAACCACCACATTGAAATGTGAAAGATATGCTTCTGACATGCGGTAAAATAGGAGGTTGAGGTTGTTCTGCACGATCTACAAATGGGTATCCGTAGAGTGTTTGCTTGTTTCAGATCATTACGTAATTATAAGAACGAATATGACAATTATATTGCTGATAAATAGATATTTGAAAAATAGAAATACAATACAAAGTATTAATTACTCTCTAACCAACAAAGCGAAATAATTATGAGATTATTATGAAACTATTTTTAATAGAAAAATATTCGTCAAAAATGCATTTGGTTTGTTGTTGAGGACCATTTTCTATTATTACTTAATGAAACTGTTTTTATTAAGACATTTAAGACATTTTAGTTTTATTTCTCATATTCATACCAAAACGAAATTTAGCATTAATTACCATTAGCAATTATTGTCTTTGTTAATTTACAAAATAGTTTATCACACTAAACTGATCACAACACCCATGAAGAGAATTAGATTAACCAGTGGTGCACGAATGAGTGATCTTGATGAAGAAGCGAGAGCGCTCGCTGCTGTCTTGAGACACTGGTGAAATTCTTCGAAGTCTACTCGGGTTATGGCGCAATAATGAGTATGGGCGCAATTTGCATCGCATCCGGGAAGGGGGCTACTGTTGATACGCACTGAATTTGCTTGGTAATACCTGGAAAACATAAAATTGTTATGAGTTTGCTTGTAAAATGTCTATAAAGATGGGGAGACATAGGCGTCGAAAATCGAAAGAAAAAATAGTATACAATTTGGTTACGTATGTACAGAAGTCGTATCACTTTACTTTGTCTTTACAAGTAATACTAAATGCAATAATTCATACATTTGTGTCATGCAGGACGCAATCTTTCCGTTAATTCTAACTCTATGCGCAAATCGATAGCCAATTAAAAACGAACAAAATACCGAAGTTCCGAATCTTCCTGGTATCTTTAAAATTAAAGAAATTTCGACACTTCGCCTTATATTTATTGACTATTGCACAAATTTTCCATCGGCAGATCTATGTATAATAAAATTCATTAACATATGATTCATCAAGACATTCCAAAAAACATTCAAGAGTGGATTTTTAGATAGACCACCAGATAAATACACTCCATAAAAAGTAACGCACTCGAATTTTCGGGTAATTTTAAAGTTCTGTAGTTCTTAAACCGGTGGACCGATTTGAACATTTCTTTTCTCAGTTTATAGCAAAATTCATTCTCTATGAGCCGGATTGGAAGCAATGGTGAGTTCTTCCATATTTCATGGAAATTAATGGACAATTTTAAACTCAAGTTTTTTCACAGGTTTTCAAAACACCCTGTGGATTATTCTCGCATTCATGGAAAAATTATTCATTCTGCATTCGATGAACCATTTTTTAATAAACATTTTGTTTTTTTATTCATTGATTTATCTCTAAAATTGTCCGAATTACAGCTTTTTTGCTGAAACCTTGCGTATTACCAACTTTCTGAATTTACCGAGTTTTATAAACTAACACGAATTTTAAAAAACATTTTTATTAAACACACAATTATAAACTTGTTCAGGATTTATTTAAGGCATTTTGTGTAATTTTAGTCTCTAAAACTTCTTTAATGACACTAAATTAATGACACAACAAAGTATGGAGGCATACAACAAATTAATTGCTATGGCAACGGCAATTGCTTTTTCAAAAGCAATGTGATCCTACAATGAACTAAATTTCCACCTCTTTATTTTTTGCAAGACAAAGGAATTACCTACCAATAAATAAAAAAAAATTCAAAATCGGTCCACTGGTTAAAAAAAAAAAAGATAAAAAGTTAGGTCAAAAATCAAATGCGTCACTTTTTTTGGAACTGAGTGTATTTAAAAACCTTGACAATTTCTATTGGTTTATATGCTATACAATTCTGCAGTGATTATGACCACTCATCATGTGCATCATTTCTCAATACACGAAAAAGCAGGGTTCACGTAAAAACGTTATATCTCGGAAAATACCAGCGATAAAACAGTGAACAAAAAAACAAAATGTTTATTAAAAAATGGTTCATCGAATGCAGAATGAATTATTTTTCCATGAATGCGAGAATAATCCACAGGGTGTTTTGAAAACCTGTGAAAAAACTTACGTTTAAAATTCTCCATTAATTTCCATGAAATATGGAAGAACTCACCATTGCTTCTAATCCGGCTCATAGAGAATGAATTTTGCTATAAACTGAGAAAAAAAATGTTCAAATCGGTCCACCGGTTGAAGAACTAAAGAACTTTAAAATTACCCGAAAAATCGAGTGCGTCACTTTTTATGGAACTGAGTGTATTTCAGATTCGAAGAGAGCACATAGGAATTAGTGAAGGGTTTGTCTACTAACAGAGGTAGCCGATGGCTTGCAACCAAATTGACCTGTTTGTTCGTCTCACTCTAGATTATCTCTTGGATGTATAAGAAATTTTGAATTTGAAATACATTTTTTTCTACAACCATTAAGTAAGTTTTTTAAATTTTTTATGGAACGAATATTTTAAATAGGAAAATATTTTCCACAAGTGCATTGCTTCGCTTCAGAAGATGGTCAAAACGACAAAAACTGAAAATATTCAACACGCAAAAGAACCTTAAAACTATATACAATTATATTATTTAATTAAGAAATTAAGATATATTAGCATGATCCGCTCTTACTATGTAAACATTGTGAACTTTTACCTTTCTTGTACGCCTATGGAGAAGAAATATAGTGGAAACAAGAATATTAAAAGACAAGCAACTCGGTGGTAATATCCCTAGAATAGTGTAGATATCTGCACACTTATTTACATAAAACAAGCATTTTATGTGATGAATAATACACAGCGGTGTTACCGTGTGATTTCATTGGCCATGGTGTACCTTTTTAAGTTTGAATCATAACATGGATAGGTCTAATTTTTAACTTATTGTCGTTTATACGGGTAGTGTTTTCTTTTGTGTACGTAATGTCTATTTTTTTGTTTTTATTATTGTCAATTAATTTCTTCATTTGTCCATTTGGTTTAATTTTTCATTAACTTTTAGTAAATTTACTTGTTCAGTTTATAATTTCTAGGAGTACTCTTAAAACATCAACCTCCATTATTTCCGTTGCAGAAATAAAAATGTAAGGCTCTATTTCACAAGCCCATATGGGCCTTAAAAATGCACTAAATCGAAAATAAAAATGTTTTTTTATTTCAAAACATACTTGTGTTATTACATTTTTATAACATATATCTGAATTTATCTGTATATGTTGCTCACGTTTCAGACACATTGGTTAAACTGCTACAGATAATAAGAACGATATGGCATGAGCATGAAATAATGTCTTGATTCTTTTAAATATTTATTTACTGGAGAAATGTTTGGAATAAAATTATCTTTCTTAATTTTGTTGGTCTCATCACTGTACTGTGGCAACTAACTTTGTTTTTTCAACCTACGGTTTTTTACTTGTTTTGATCAGCACATGTTTCTGTATAAGAAATATTTGTAGTATGGTTGGATTCATAATACACTTTAACAAATATTGAAAAATAACTGTTCTATATAAAAAAAATAATGGCGTCATACCTTCAACATGGACTACTTTGTATGACTGACTAGAATCTGCAAACTTTTAATCCAAAATCCAGAGTTTTTCACAAATGTACCATTAATCAGCTTGGGCTTGTTATATGTAGATATAGGTAATATATTCATATAACTGGCTGAAGTTTAGGTATCAAATTTGTGTGTTTTACTTATTGTAGGTCATTCAACTTAAATTTGATTTTAAATTGGAATATACTTTATTCTTAAAATATAGGTACCTTCAGTATCCTTCACTGGTACGTGTAGAAGAATAGTTTATTGCACTAAAGTATTTAATAAACTAAATTAATTTTAGGTCTTGTCGCTCAGCGTTCTCAAATTAAACTCTCAAATACAATTAAATCTCGTCTAATTTAGTTTTGTGTTTCTTGACTACGTAATGTAAGTCACTCAATGTAAGTGCAATTTCAGCAAGATGGCATTCAGTGTAAAAAGTAGTTAATGTGATTAAGTACATATATAATGACTTTGTTTAGGTTTTATACAAGCATAATAACAACAAACATATCCAAACTGATATACTTACATTGATGTTTCATCTCTAAACACGCTATTATTAAATTCATTGAACTTTCTTTAATAGGTACATGATGAATACTGGATTAAATATCATAAATTTCAAAACGTCTAAAAACAAATTATTAAAAAAATTTTTCAACTTACCAAAATTCATTCAATATGGTCAACAATTAAAAAACGAAGTCCACAAGAAGATGTACATATTCTTTCGCTCTTACAAGCTCTTCAGGTGAACGATTTTTAAGGTCACAATTAAACTAAAACTAGATTATATTAATTTTTATGAAGATTAATAATTTTTATTTAAATGTTTTGCATTTTACTTTGAATGTTATGGATTCTGCAATATAATTCAATGCTGTATGACATATTATAGTCCTTCAGAGTATTTTGTTTTTGCATTATTCGACAATAACAACGTTCTAAAGTGTTTTCAACAATTTTTTTTTTTTGGATTCAACATAATTTATATTTGCATGTTCAGAAATAGAACATCAATAAATATATTAGATAATTTTGTTATTATTGGGCCATATAAGGCTTGAATAAGGTTGTTTATAGACAACAAGTCTCGAATAAAGAGAGGTAGAGTATTTTATAAGAAAACATGAAATATTAATTTTAGAAATTTGTTTTTTATGGTTACATATGACAGTTTATTAATTATAAAATGTAAGTTCAAGTAAATCACTTTATTTTGCGAGAAATCGTTCACCTGAAGAGCTTGTAAGAGCGAAAGAATATGTACATCTTCTTGTGGACTTCGTTTTTTAATTGTTGACCATATGGAATGAATTTTGGTAAGTTGAAAAAATTTTTTAATAATTTGTTTTTAGACGTTTTGAAATTTATGATATTTAATCCAGTATTCATCATGTACCTATTAAAGAAAGTTCAATGAATTTAATAATAGCGTGTTTAGAGATGAAACATCAATGTAAGTATATCAGTTTGGATATGTTTGTTGTTATTATGCTTGTATAAAACCTAAACAAAGTCATTTAAAAACAATGCATATCAAGCAAAGAAAGAGAATTGTAAAATACATATATAACTATCTAAAATTTTTAGTATTTGAATCACACATCGTGGTCCTTTACTTTTCAGCCATCATACTATTAAAACTACAGGTTATAATTAAAAATAGACAGTAATAGACAATCAGATGTATCTTGTTATTATAACAAACGTTCAAATATCCAGAGAATATCATTAATATTACATATTATTTTATTATCTATTTTATATTGGTTTGGTTTGTCACAATGACTTTATTAATTTTTAATATGCCTTATTAAATGCTAAAATATTATTAAATTATATTGGTAAAGAAAATATTGTGATATTTTAAGATCGAGATGCATTCTACCATAATTATTTAAAAAGCAATTAGACAAATCTGCCTGTTTATCATCAGAGCAATTTGAGAACGCTGCGAAATATTTTGGTCATATTTAATAAACAAATGATTTGTTTAAATTTTGTGCAATAATGGTCAATAAATATTTATGTCATTTAAATAATATCTAAAAGTTATTTGTCGTAGGTACTCTGATATTCTTCGCTTCTTTTTTTTTGGACGACATATTCTTTAAGATTTTAATTAATTAAAAATTCCAATTAATCTAAAATAATACTGAATACTGTTTGTTGTGAAAAAATAACCCCTACGTCTCTAATCAATTTTTCTCTGATTGTAATACATATGGATATGAAACAGAAACATAATATGTTTCATATTGTGCAATAAGCAGAAAATGCACAGAGAATTTGGAAACGGATAACGGAAACAGATTTTGATTCCGAAAGGTCTGTAATATATTATTATTTTGTTTTATATTTTATGTCAAAAACTTTTTAGTAAGAGGTGTAGAAGTTATTCATCACAGTTATTTTTTAGATTACTTGGATTTTGAATAAATCAAAATGTGATAATACGTTAAAAAAAACAAACAAAATTCCCCATTTACCTCTATAATTTAAGTACATTTAAAAAAATTTCCATACAATAGCATTTTTGTTTGAAACGCCGTAAGTTAGTCATTGCTGATTTTTTATTAATTTCTGCAATAATACATTTTTTCTGCATATTTCTAACATATTTGAATGAAAATGATTTGATACATATTTTTACATAATAACAAAACTTGTCATTGAATTTCGTATATGGCCCGATTGGCCCGATCAAATTCTAGGAAATATTTCTAAATACCTACGCTACATTTAACGTAGACTTATTCAGTTTAATATTCAGTTTCAGTTTAGTTTTATATTACAGGATTCTTCAAGAAATACAGTCTTAATTTTTGGTAAAGGAAATGTTGCAACTTTTTTTTTTCATACCATAAACTTATTTTTTCCACAACCGTCCGCAAAGTACCCACTCCCCGGACGCTTTTTCTTTGAGAAAATAAGCATTTTTCCGGCCTAGTCCGAGAAGTACGTATTTCCCGAACCAGGGGAATCAAGGGGTCATGATCCACAAAAATTAAAAAGATACACTAGATATTGTGAGAAAATCTGAAACTTACTTATTTATGTTAGTCAGATGAAAACTGGATGAGTTCAAATCACTATCTATTTATAAATTTTCAACTACAAAATCATTTTAATACAAATTTTATATTATGATAATTAACTGTTTGAAACGTAGAAATAAAGATTGACATATTATTTTTAATATAATTAATATTGAATTTTTTTTTTTTGAAATTAATTAATTGTGTTATATGAGTTATAAGAAATTTATTTAACTTCATGTCTAGTTGCCATATCTCTCATCTCTCTCTAATACCTTCGTCAGACAATTTTCTGTAAGTTCTTAAACAAGGAGTTCCAGACCTTATTAATAATAAATTTCTTATAGCAAAACCCGAATTTTTAAAATAAACAATTAATTAAAAAATTTGCAGTCATGAAAATGTATAATAATATCTTGAAAGCAACAGATCTAAATAAATTTTGATTTACATATTATTAATCAGCAATTCTTTCTGCATAAGTGAAATACTGCTTTATCATAAGTTCTAGCATTGATTAAGGAATTCATTAACATTTTACCAAACTATATATTTTTATGTGCTTGGCCTAAGGCTATATATTCCTTAAAACAATATAAAGGTTATTGCTCATTTGTATATCACGTGCTGGTAAGAAGAACAAAAATTTTGGGGTACTGCATTGCTGGTTTGACATCTTTTCTATACTTGTCTTGTGACAATAAAAAATAAAGGATCATACTTCAATGGAGTATTGCATGACATTTTTTAACATTTCTTGGATTCAGGGCGCAAGAATTTAGTTTTTATGTTTATGAGTTTTGGATTCACGAGTTTTGGCAAGAATTTAAGGGTTGTAAAGTGTCAGATTCATTGGATACTTTCTGAGTTTGCTATTTAAATTAACGAGTTCGGCGTATTTGGATCATTTTTAAGATTACGTTTAATATTAACGAATTTCTTGGTAGTATTTCGTTATAGTATAATTCTTCACAAGTATCGAAAAAAATTTGCTTGGATTGGTTGAAATTTGTGGCGTAGGCGGGCGCCGACAAGAAGCATTATATTCAGTATTCTCCTGTCAAACTTTTCGGTATTTTTATTATAAATCTGAATTATTAGTGTCATCATTTTTGTCATCGACCAGACGATGAAATTGTCTAAATTGCGTTACGAATCATAGAAATCCGCGTTTTCTTTTAGTTTATTTCCAATAATGCTGTTACTATTCTTCTTCAGAACTGCTATCGTCCATCTTGTGCCGCAGAGAGTTTGATGTTGGTTGTCAACCCATAAATCTCCGATGTTCGCATATATCGGTTTGGTATTCGCCGGTAAAGTTGACGTCGGAACTGTCCGTCATTGGACAGTACCATGAGAAGATGTGACATATATCTGAGTGATAATCTTAACCTATGGTCTGGTTTAAACTTTAACGCGAACCGTCAGGATATAAAACGCTCCACTGTTTATCATCTTACTAACTGATATAAACATGTCTATACTATTAAATTTTTTAAATAGGTGAAGTACTAATAATAATAAAAAAAAATCATTTACTTGTAAAATGTCGATTTACTATCGTGGGGATTATATTGAGATAATTTCTCGGCAAGTGCGTGCAAGTTTACTGCATTGATTTCATTGATTGTATGATAGTAACTGCTAAAGCTATATTCCAACTCCCACTCTGCATTCCAGTTGGCATTAATATTAGCTTTGGAAAGGTCCAAGTAGTACTGCGTGTAATCGAATACCTGAAACAAAAAAAATCAATTAGATTTTAAAGATTTTAAGTGGTGTATTTTATATTAATAACATAAGTCGAATCAGCTATTTGAACCAAAAAATTGTGTAAATTGTACATATGATGTAACTTAGTATTTCCGAATCAAGAGTTTAAATTAATTATTATTATTTATCTGATTTGTATCTTCCTCCTCTTATAAGTTACCTATATATAAATTCATGCGTGGATGATCAACATAAAATCAAAATCACCCATAGAAAAGCTTATCATTCTTCGTTGCTGAGATACCGGGTATTTTATGACATTTTTTACAAAACCTCTATTTGTCATTAAATTGTAAGATAGTGTGATTTTCAATATATTCTAGTTTGAAACAAAATAAATTTCCAGGTCCAGACGACAAAAAACATGTTGTTCCTCTAGGAAAAAATATAATTTTCACAATTTGTTTGGAATTTGGTTATAACCAACAAAAAGTACATAAAAGTAAGCAAAATTACTATATTTATGTTGCCATATTTTTGTCGTATTTGAATTATATACTTTCACCACATGCGATTTGAAAAATATGAAACATACCTATTATCTACACTTGCTAAAAAAACACTTCTATAATTTAAATTACCAACAAGAACTTTACGCTAATGCATAAATAACTATTGTATGGTGCAAACTAGTTTTAAACTACTTTCATCAATATTGTAGTTGATGTCATACAGTTTTGTTGATTTACTTTCGAAATAATATATCATTTATAAATAAATATCCCACAAACACACTGAATATATTTATGTATTTTAAATCACCGAAATGGTATGAATTATAAATTATAAAAATGTTAATTATTTAACTAATATTAGAATTAAATGCATGTAAATGAAATTCAATGTAATGATTTGTATTGTACCACTCGATAATCCTGGATTTGTCCTGAAAACAGACATTGTACAAATTTTGTGCGAGGTCTTCATACCCATATCCAATATAAAATTACTGTTTATTGAAACACATAACTCAACATTCTATGACTGACAGTGCATTTTTACAAACTGCTGCTAAACCTAAAATTACAACATATTTCATTGAACTACCATAATTCATTACTGTCATGGAAGATTATCAAATAAACAAATCTATAATCTCAATTCAAGTTAAAGTGCAAATTGGTTAATATAATTCATCCTATTATACCCAGTGTCATACCTACTAAACAATTTTGACAAACATCAAAACTATAAATTGGTTCGTATTTTTTGTCTTCAAAGTAATCGAAGCAACTCCTTGAAAATCTAGGTAATTGTGTTAGGAAAAACAGACAAAGTACCACATTTTTGATTCTGAATCAACATCTAAGGCAACCATAACATCACAAATAAATTTTAATCTGCTTTAAGATGAAATCGAGCATCGATCTTTACAGACAAATAAGTAGATATCAACCTATTCAGTCATCGTATCCTAATGCGTTTGGTATTTTTCTTCTAAACCTTAATATAGTGTATAGTGGTTGTATTTCTCAGATCCCTATCTAAATTCGTTTGAGAGCGGTAGATCCCTAAACATTTTCTAAAAGCTCTGACTTAAAATTGATAACAATAATTAATGATTCCAATTTTGTCTCTTCAGGTTAATAAAGAAATTCAAATTAGACAATTTGATTTAAAAATGTAATATTGACTGAAAAATCTGTAATAAATATCTAAAGTATTCAAGAATGTCATACATATATATAAAGCATTCACAGGTCTTTTAGGCCCATTGCTTGGTAAAATCTTTCCATTTCTTCCTGTTCCTTGCTAACTTCCTCCAATTCATGCACTGTCTTTTCGTTATATCCCAAAATAGCCTCGCTCCATTTCCTCCTCGGTCTGCCTCTGTTTATTTTTCCTTCTGGTATTTTCCAACCTACGTATTTTACACTTCTGTCGTATTCCATTCTTTCGAGATGACTTAGCCACTGTAGTCGACGAGTTTTGATGAATTTTGTTATGTTTGGTTCTAGAAGATATAAAACATAAACTTCTGCGTTGGTTAATTTTTTACCACTTATGTTGTTTCACGCAATGTCATTATGACTAGTCTTATTAGCTTTCTTGGAATATTTAGCTCCTTCATTGCTTCAATCAGTTTATTTGTATTGACAGTGTCATAGGCTGCATTAAAGTCTATAGATTTGCTTTAGCATATTTGGTCCGTTGTAGCTCTGTTTTTCCTAAATCCCGCTTGGCACTCGCCTGGCATGACATCCGTATAAAATTTTAAGCTCTTTCTTTTACTAGCGCCGCCAGAACCTTGTAAATCACATCTAACAGAACTATTCCTCTGTAGTTACTCCATTCTGTTACGTCCCCTTTTTTAAAAATCGGTACAATGATTGCTTTCGTCCATTGGCGCGGCAAATATTCAGTATCCCAAATTTCCTGAACAAGTTTATAGAGTTTATCATGCAGTATTTCTCCTTCGTATTTTAGATTTTCCGAGAAAATGCCATTCTCTCCTCGACTTTTATTATTTTTCAATGCTAGTATGATTTCTTCTACTTCCTCTTTCAGCGGGTCTGGCGTATCCTTCTCATTTTCCGTCCTTTCCTTGTAGTATTTCAACTCTCCCTCTGTTCTGCGTTTAATAATTTCTCAAAATATTGTTTCCATCTTCTACATATTTACTCTTCATCTCCCAGTAATTTCCCATCCTCATCTTTGTAGAAGACTGCTCGATTTTGGTATCCCTTCCTGAGATCCTTTACGTCCTAATAGGAATTCTTTATTTCCTTTTTCTGATATTTTTCTTCTATACTTTTCAATTCTTCTTCCATGGATTTTCTTTTCAGTGTTCTACACATAATATTTGTCGTGTTTTAATTTTCAGTTAATTTTTACACTACTCATTCATTCATCCCTTTTTCTTATGCCTATGCTGTTAAATGGATTTTGGTCGCTACTTTTATGGCCCCTCCTCCAACTTTTTTTTCCTATAGTTCGATACTACTACTTTCTTCTGCCAATCCGAGTGCCAATCTTACATGTTATATTTTCTCAGTTTCATCAGCTGTATTTTTCGTTTTTCGTTTCTTTTCTCTCCCATATTTTACTTTTGCTTTAACTAAAAAGTGGTCAGAATCTGCTTATGTGCCCCTAAAAGTTCTCATATTAGTTATCAGCCTCGTGTACTTTCCCTGAATTAGCACATGATCAATCTGGTTTTTTCGTTCATTCGCGGTATCATATGACCATGTCCCCTTATGGATGCTTTCTCTTTTAAAATGTGTTCTACTATTTTCACCGACTCCTCTATTGCAAAAAATATCAGCCTGGGCCCATTATCGCTACTTCATTTAAGAATGTTACAATAATAAAACAAAAAAACAATTTATTACACTCAATTTAGTTTTAATCGCATCCTGATGATATTAATTTGGTTGACGTAACGAGCGTAGAGTGTAACTTGGTAGCAAGTGTCAATACCGGCATTACTATGTTTATTGAGCAATGCCCTGTTAGATAAATTATGGTAGATCAAATTAATTCCAGAATTCTCGACAGCGGGTTCAAAGAATATAAAATAATTTTTCTTTTGGAGACGTTGCACACTGAAAAAAGCTAGCGCTGGGGCTGGTGCTGAGAAAGCATTTGGTTTACTACCAGTTTATTCTGAATATTAACACATGATTTATGTTAGTGTTTTTCGTATATTGGACGAGCGCATTTGTTCAAGGCCACGCCCTATAATTTTCTCAGTTTACGAAATCTATATATGTAAAGAATTTATGGTCAGTCAGGTGAATATAAAAGATGTTTTCGCGATATTCAGGTATTGGTAATTTATGACGCTATCTAAAATTAACTTTTTTAATTTACTTATGAAAACACTGCTAAATTAAAAATACTGTATAGAAAAGTAAAATATAAAAGAATATGTACATTGATTCAAATTGGATTGTATTGAAAAACAAATTAGAAATAATATTTCCATATTCATTAAATTGTTTTAATATCAAATGTATTTTACTCTTTACGGTGCATGGAAAGAGTATACAGCTGAGACAAATATTTCACAATTTCACTCGACTACAGTAGTTATTGATGATCAATATGTATATAAAAGTATAGGTACTATTTAGCTCTATCACAGTTCTATTAATAGTAATTTAACTTAATTCTTACTTGACTGTAATAAAAAACCCATTTTGAAAACAAAAGATAAATTATTTCTGCCCCGATGTTTGAAGCGAGCTATATAAGTATTATTGGATGGCGGCATTAGGCAGTTACACTCATTTTAAAGATGTTTATCTAGATTGATTCTACTTTAGTTCGATTCCAACTTTGGTAAAAATTAAATGCAATCACCTCGTTTACAATTCGTTCTGGTTATCTGATACACTTTCACTCGCAACGTTTTATAACAACTGTGGCCAAAGAGGTATATCTTTTATACGATATACTTTTTGATTTGTTATAAAACATTCACTCGATTTAGAGATATATGATTTATTATATTTCTGATTAATGAGCCTACTTAATGAATTCTTAAGTAAAGATGTTCATTAATTTTATTTCCTTACACTTTTAGGATAAGTGAACGAAATAATTGGACAAAAATTAGTTAAAAGTTGGTTGAATGTCAACAAATAAAAATAAATAATGAGTTATTTTTTCTTGTTGATGGCGTCTTGTGATGGATTATTGTTAAACATGTTATTAACTCGTAGTGTGCAGGTATTTCTTGTTTTTGAAAAATAATTTAGTGGTAGTCGTACTAATTTTTAAGAAATTTGTAACGTTGCATGATGTGGTTAATTAATTAATCCCGTCTTCGAAAAAAAATGTCTTCTGAAATTTACCACCAATAATTAGCCGAAAAATTACTAATTTATTTTGAGAGAGGAAATTATTTTAAGAAAATCTATTGATATATTAATAGGTTTTTGTTCTGCATCACAAGCAGGACTTCCGCAGAGATCAGTTCTGGGCCCATTCATCATGCTAATGATTTTACATTCTACACTGAAGACAGAAAATTTATGATATTAAAAAATGGACTAGTATCGATCTCATACAATGAAAATTCCATTTTTGTATTCCCAAGACATAATTCACTTTATTGGCAAACTATAATAGACCTGCTAGATCATGATCATATAAAATACAATATCGTAAAATAATTGTGTTTCCATCTTGATCAAAAGTTAACATGGAAAAATCATATTGAGAGTATAATTAGGAAATCCGAAGAACATTTCAATATAAATCGCAGTTAGTTTCATATCTAGTGTATCGGTCCTTTATTAAATCAATTATAAACCATGGTTGGATATTTTTTTAAATAAGGCATTATTTGTTGCTTAGGTTTAAAGAAATCGAATTCTTTAGAAACTCTTAGAGTAGAAGCAAAAACACCTTCTTTAAAATGTAGTTGGCTATATGGTAGGGTTTTTTGTTTTGTTTTAAGATTCAATTTATAACTTCGGTAAGAATAGAAAGTACCTTTATGGAGTATTTTATTAGAGTCTCTTGGCTAAAGAAAACCATCAATAATTATTGAAAAAAGACTTCTTTTCGACGATGTTCTCTTTTTTAAAATAAAAGGTCATCAATTTGAATCATTTACGAGAGATCTTGAATCTGTGTAGGAAATATTAAAGACTCTTAAGGGAAATCGAATGTATTTTTAAGAATCAAAATGCATATTCATTTGGTCTCTGTGTTATATTCATTTATATTAGTATCTATAGAATTAATGCACTAATTTCTCTGAATAAATCCTAGCCGACTTTTAAATGTAAATAAAACCTTTCCATACCTTCAAATGAAATATTCATATTCCGCTCCAGGTACTCCATTCTTCTTGATTAATTAATGAAGTCTTTCAGCTGTATTTAAATTTGAATAAAAGTTACGGACAATTAAAAGCCAGACGTTCATTTTTTAATAATTTTAAATAAGAACACAACAATAACACGAGAACATTTCCTAGCCAATTTTTAGTATTAGTGGTTAAATTAATTAACATTTAAGGGAATCAGACTTTATCCTGCGAAACTTTTGCAAGCTCTAATTAATTGCAATAACTAAAATTTTAGGTGCGTCCATTGAGATAGAATTATATTCTATCTCTATGCACCGTCAAATGATCATACCGGATAGTTAGTTCATTAAATCTTTTTACAATCAATTTTGCATAGATTCGAATCGAAGTTTGTACACGAAGTATTGGGATTTCAAATAAGATTTAAATTTAGCGAAAAAATTATTATAGAAAAATGTGTATATACCATTCCATTTATGAGGTGAACATTTTGATCACTTAATTTGAAAACGTAGGTAACAATTACCCACTTTAAAATGTCCGAATAGGATGAAACTAGTCGTAGAATAATAAAATAAAGTGGAAATTGACAAGTAAATAAAAAAAAAGTTTCGCACAAAAATTTTTATTGCAAATAATTTTATTAAATTTTCTTGAATTGACTCATATTCTCCAACGAGATAAATTGACTCTGAAGGTGTATTTCAAAACATTCGAATTCGAAGGTATTTTTAGAAAAAAACTTTTTAACATTGGATATCAGTTTGTCTATGCAGCATGCAGTAATCTTTCATCCCTTAACATCAGTGATCTAAACATGTCATATCAACCATATTGTGATGATATGTATCTTTCCATAGACCTCGGGCGGCTTTAACTAAGTCAGTAATAAGCAACACAAATTTTGGGTAAATATGTCTTATGGTAATTTTAAAGTTGATTGCACCAAATAAGTAGTGTTTAGATGTTACTAAAATATTCATACATTAAACAGTTCTATTCCATTCAATAGTGTAAGATTTTCTGCCTTAAATATGTTTCTATTAATGTTGCTCCTGTAGGAACTTCAACGTGTTTGCAAAAACGAAAAATGTCCTTTTATCCGCGGCATATTTTATCAAATCTTCGTTTATGCCAGGCGTCACGTAGATTAACATCGTTTTAAATCAATCAAAAGATTTTAATATTGCAACCAGTTTATTATAGGCTTCTGTTGGACATACTAATTTTTCCCTCTCGCCCGCCCCCCGGAACACCACCAAATTTGGAGTAATATCGCTCAAAAATCATTATTTTGCCAATATCTCGGTTCTGAATGGTCCTACAAAAAAGACGTTTTCAAAGTTAAAGATAAATAAATTCTCTGTCGGAATGGTCCAGACACATTTTTACGTAGTATTAATATTCTTGAAGTTATGGGCGGGGGAAGTCAATCATCGTATCGCATCCGCGCAGTATATCGACACTTTACTATATTTTCACGCTTTCTACTTCCTATACGTTTAATTTTCATTTTTATTATCAATTTAGAAATTACAAATGTCTACAAGTATCGGTGGATACTACCATTATGCGATAGTTTCCACACCACCTTGGCGTTTGGCGCGTTCTTTTTAAATGATGTCCCCAATAATAGGCCTAATCCTCTTTTGTTTATTTGGTAAACTTCTAATTCTTTTATTCTCTACTGCCAATGTATTACATTAGTTTGGATTTCTTTGAAGTTGAAGGTCCAAGAGGGTACCTTGCTTCAATGAAACTGCGAGTGGGGGTTTCATTATCGTCTGCGTCGTCGTCAGATTCAGTCTTCTTGTGTTTATCGTGTTCCAATAAACCTTATCGTCGGTTTCTTCGGTTTGATCTAAGTCGTCTACATATATTTCGACATTTGTACACGATTGTCCTTGGCATCCAGAACAGATAAAGAAACATCTTAGTCCAGCTTTTTTGGAACACGATAAACACGAGAAGGCTGAATCTGACGACGATACAGACGATAATGAAACCGACACTCGCAGTTTTATTGAAGCAAGGTACCCTCTTGGACTTTCAACTTCAAAGAAATCCAAATTAATGTATTGCACTGGCAGTAGAGAATAAAATAATTTTTATCATGTATTAAAAAAAAGTCCAATAGATTTTATAACTGTATGTTTAGAGATGAAACATCAATATAAGTATGTTAAATTGGATATGTTTGTTATTATTATGCTTGTATAAAGCCCAAATAAGTTCATTTATAAAAATAGAATTAGAACAAACACAACAAAAATAAACAAAAAAGGGTTAGGCCTATTATTGGGGGCACCATTTAAAAAGAACGCGGTCTACCGTAAGGCGGTGTGGAAACTAGAGCATAATGGTAGTAACCACCGATAGTTGTAGACATTTGTGATTTCTAAATTGATAATAAAAATGAAAATTAAACGTATAGCAAGTACTAAGCGTGGAAATATAAAAAAGACTTCCACCGCCCATAAGTCCAAGTATATTAATAATACGTAAAAATGTGTCTGAACCATTTCGATAGAGAATTTACTTATCTTTAACTTTGATAACTGCCTTTTTTTCGTAGGATCATCCAGAACCAAGATATTGGCAAAATAAAGATATTTGAGCGATATTGCCCCAAATTTGGAGGTGTTTCGCGGGCGAGGGGTAAAAATTATTATGTCTAAAAGAGGTTGCAATTTCTTGATCGATTTAGAACGGTATTTACACATCCTGAACTCCCTGACGCCTGGCCTAGTCAAATTCCATCGTTTTTTTTTTTTCAATGAGTGTCATTGACTTGCGTTTCTATAAAGGTGCTTTTTTTGCAGCAAAAGTTTTTACATTTCAAAATATATTTGATTGTAGGCAACTCATAATACATTGGGATTCGGTTCATTCGTTCGAAATTTCTCCGCGGATGACACTTTCGTGACAGGTTTGTAATAACCATCATATAAAGAACAAATATCTATTGTTATGCGCATCCGAGATCAAAGAACTGGTATCGTCGAAGCACTGTATGAAAATTCAAAGTTTAGATGACGGAGCAATAGTCAAATGTTACAACTTAACCAGTTATGAGCCGTAATAAACAGAAAAAAACATAAACCACCACAGAAATTAAAATCTGGCCACATTTAAAGTATTAATCTTTTTCTTATAGTCTTCAGGTATACCAACGCATACTAGTAAATTGTTGAAAATTTTAGATACTACTATAATTGTATCGAAATTCAGATAAACTGAGTATAAACGTCTTGAGTTCTGGGATGGTCTTTATTTTGTCGGGACACTCACAACTCCCGCGGGCTAAACTACATCCCTGCGCTCTTTCAGTACTCAGTGCTTCTGAGAAGACGTATCCTACTCTATAAGTAAGGATCTGAAAAATGGTAGCAAAGATCTATGTTGTTATGTTAAACTGCAAGTTCAGAAAATCTTTTACCCACAAGAGCACTGTGTACTTAAAAGAAGTAGATAGAAATATTCTTTTATAATTAATTATAGATGTGAAATATTTATCGAGATTATAATAAACACATTAACTGCAATATCCTCATTGACGACAACTAATAGCAGGTCTATTAACTAGAGGTTCGCAGGTAAAGCATACTGACTCTTTCTAAATCGGTTTGATAAACCCAGGTTGTAATAATATATGAACTACGAAATAAAACAAGATATTTCAACGGTGTCGCTTCATTACAATGACGTCGGATATCATTGCATCTATATTAGATGCTATATTTTAGATTTTTTACCTGTCTTAAAGTGAATTCATAATGTTCCGTCAGATGTTTCCGGTATACTATACGCACCAGTAGGCACTTTGAACACGTTAGTAAAAACCAATTTATTTTGTTTTATATACCAAGAAATAGTATTTAGTCCCAAGTATTAAGTATCATCAGTTTTCTCTGAAATGACAATCCATATTAACACGATAAAAGCGGAAAATTGATTGTATAGAAATTTTACAGCAGGCAAATGGAGCATGATTCTCATTTTTATTAAAAGAAATCGGTAATTAAATAAAAGATTAAAGAATTAGTTTGTTCTAACAAATAATCATAAATGTAGGCTCTATCAGACAAATTGGTTTCATCGGTTCTATTATTGCAAGTAGTTAATATTGACGGCATGGTCCACTGAGTGACAACTTAGTGCTTAAGAAATAAAGAACTTCCGATATAACTTATTTAACAGCCGCATCCTCCCAACCTTTCATGTCTGATAAATTTTATTCACACTAAGGCATTCGACTAGCAAACTGCTTGCCGTCGTAAATGATAAATTTCAGTACCTATACAATTTTATCTTCTGGACGGGTTATAAATTATTGCTTTTGTAATAATTTTATACTTTCAGTTTTATTTTATGGTCAGATGTAATTGTAAAATTAAAATAAATCCGTTATAGAATTTTCGTAAAAACAGCCTCAGTAGGATGGTAATAACATATGTGTTTTGTAAATAATGCTTGCACGTATATATCCATGTTGCGGTAGGATTCAATTCAGAGAGATCAGAATACTTTATTATTGTGAGATATATTTTCAATCTGTAAAAGATGCATAGAAACTAGAAGTTAAGTGGAAACCTGAAAGACTACATATGTCACAATCCGCAGTATTACAACGTACCTGTCTCTAAATAGAAACGGACTTGAACGTATAAGGAGGAAATCCGCTAAAGGCTTCTTCTTGAATAATACAAAATACGCGACGCCTTTCTTACAATACCAACTTTTACGAGAATTCTGACGATCAATACCAAGTATGGTTCGGTAGATTGCAATTTAAACTTTGGAATAATATCTAGAGAGTACACGGTCAATGTTGAATGGTTGATATAAAGCATCACACCTGTTGGACTGCATTTTGGGATATATATGCCGTACATAAATTTGATATAATTCTTTCGCTACGTATGTATAAATGAAGTATTAAATATACTTCAAACAAATAAAGGGCCTATTTTATTTGCGTTAACAAAACTGTTCTGGGGTATTAATCCATGAAAGCCGGAATTTCTTTAACTAAAATAATTATAATACTTACATATAAAAAACTATAATCAATGGACGCAATATTAATGTAACCAACATATTTAATGTGCACCTGATTTTAATATTCTAATTGATTCCATAGGTGAAGATGGTTTGGTTGAAAATCTGTCTAAACGTCGTCATCCGTTGCTGCAAAAGTTTGTTTTTGTAAATGATCAACTTTCAATATCTGTGCACTCTAATGGGTGCATAAAAGCGCTCACATCAATAACACCTGTCGAAAAGAGAAAACGCGTCTAGATAAAATACAAATTAGAGGAAGTGGTTCTCAAAAAAAATGTATACCTGGCGGACCAAAACATTTTGCGCTTTATACGTCTGCCCATAACTTTCCTGTTTATTAACCAATTTTAATGAGCTAGGTGTTGTTGCTTAGAAAAAAGAATGGACTATCGCCTAAAAGTTTCAAAATGGCCGATTCTTTAAAACGCAAGATGGCGGGCGGGTTTGAAAAAGACCCTTTTTCTACAACTGTCAAAAAAGGCTATGTTTGCGCAGTAACGTCAGTATCTAAAATGAGACATTTTTTCATTGACATTATATTTTTTTTGCGTTACCGTGACCCCGTGCGCATCACATACCTGTTGCTCATGCTGCTGTCTGGATTTATCCCGTAGAAGATTCAGTGTAACAAAGTTGGCTACATATGATATATCTGGTGGGGTATAGAATAAATCATCTTCACTTTTGAGACTCTCCGTAGTCTCCATTATTATCTTTTACTTTACTCTACTTATATTTTACTTAAAAAAACTCACAATATTCAACACTCACAATATTGAAAATGTCAGTGAAAAATGTTTGTTGACAAACATACTGGTTTCCATAGTTACCTGAGACATCTGCTACTATTTCTTTTTAAATTAATTTGCATTAAATATTATAATAGAAGATATCGTTTGATGGTTTTAGTTTAATCAAATTAAAGTCGTTGTAGAAAAAATATTGTTTGCAACTCATGTGCGAAATTCTTTGGTAATATCGAATGATTTTTTGCCTCGGCTGCGCCTCGTCAAAAAATTTTCTTTCTCGATCACCAAAGTAGCATTTCGCACCCTTAATACAAAAATAACTATTGTTTGGGCTAATTTCTTTAGAAGAAAAAATGTCGAAATGACACATCCAATAGAAAAAGCAATAAAATGAACCTTTCTCTACATTTTGAAACATCGATGAGAAAAATCGGTTCATTGGGAGAGATACGTAATCATACAAAGCGTCTTTTTGTCGTGTCATTCTTCAGGTTAATTTTATTGCTTTCTTGTATTGGATGTGATATTTTGACATTATATCTTAAAAAAAAATTTGCCCAAAATAAAACAATTTTCACTCGGGCGCATCTTGCATTTTAAAAAATCGGCCATTTTGAAATTTTTGTCGATAGTCCATTTTTTTTGTAAGCAACTACACCAAGATCATTAAAATCGGTTAGGTAATAAACAAAAAATATATTGGCCAATGAAACAAGAAGTGCAATATAAGTAAGACAGTTTAGGAATGACAAAAAGACGCTTTGTAAGGTTACCTATAGCTACTCTCCTGACGGACCGATTTTATCATCGAGATCTTGAAATGTAGAGAAAGGTCGGTCCATTTACTTTTTGTGGTTTTTCTTCCCGTTTATTTGCTTTTTTTTATTGTTTCATGTATTTTCAAGTGTTGTATATATTTAATTGACAAAATAAACATTATTATTATTTTTCGCTTTTTTTCTATTGGATGTGCCATTTCGAAATTTTTTCTTCAAAAATAACTGACCCAAAGAAAGGGCTATTTTTTTCCTAAATGATTGCGTGAGGCCACATTGCAAAAATATCATCAACATGTCTCCACCAGAATTTTAAACATATTTACTTTCAAAATCCTCAAATGTGTATTACTAATATCATTTTCGTGAAGTTTTTCTAAAAAATATATACTGTTATTAATATATGAATCAGTATTTCCAGATAACCGATTAATAATTTTGAGTAAGAATTTTGCCAAATTGTGATGGTCGTTTTGAGTTCCGGTTGACAAAACATTGTCAATAATAAAAACTAAATTATCAAACGATAATACTTTGGCAGATAGAACTAAACTTAGTGTGAATAGTATTATGGAATTATTGACAATTTGTATTAAATCAACATATTTTCAATTAAAAAAAAATGACTTCTATCAGCAGGATTTCGTTATGGATGGGGTCTCAATTATCTCCAATATTAAGTAAGTAAGTATGGAAGATTTTGAAAGTAAATGTTCAAAATTATATATATAAACCGGTTATCTGTTGGAGATATGTTGATGATATTTTGCAATTTGATCCCACGGAATCGATTTACTAAACAGTTGTTTGGAAGAGCCATCTATTAAATTCACATTGGAAATAGAAAATACCAATGAATTGCCATTTTTAAATATTTTAGTTAAAAAAGTTAACAATAGATTTGAAACTAGCGTTTACAGAAAAATAACTCATAAAAATAGATATCTAAATTATAACTCAAATCAATCAAAAAGTGTTAAAGAGGTGTTATAAAATGTTTATATGATAGGACAAAAACAATTTCTTCTATTGAAGATATGTTAAATAAAGAAAAAATATTTATTAGAAGCGTACTAATTAGCAATCAGTACCCAGAAGTCTTTGTTGATAGAACATTGACAAATATTGAAAATAGAATTAATATTCAGCACCAACAAGTACCCGAACGGCAATACACAACATTAGCAATGATTCCTTATGTACAGGGGTTATCTGAACAGCTACGCACTATCGGTGATAAATTTAATGTTAGGACAGTATTTCAAACTACTAACACTTTAAGATCTATACTTACAAAAACAAAACCGGTTAACAGTGATCAAAATTCAAAAAACTGTATTTACAGTATTCCGTGTTGTGAATGTGGTAAATATTATGTTGGTGAGTCATTCACACCCTTAAATGTAAGGTTGGGCGAACACAAAAGTTATATTAGAAAAAATTAAATTGAAAAATAAAAAGTTAGATTTCGAAAATGGACATCCAATAAATTGGGATGAAGCAAAAATTTTAACAAAAGAACCGGACAGTAAAAAGAGAAAAATTAAAGAGTCTGCAATAATTTTACTAAATGAAGACAAATGCGTATCAAATTATTCTGTAGATTGTTGTACAATATGGTTACCGATGCTAAAAGAAGAACTTAGCAACTTGAATATCTAATCTGATCAACTTTTCTGTGAGCGTAGTAAGTATCTATGGTTATGATATAAACATTAAAATTATGTAATTTCACGAATTACACAAGAGAAAGATTATTAGCATTGAAAAAGGAAACAGATGTGTCCGAAACGTCTGTGAAACATCAATGTCAAAAACCAACCTTTAACTGGTGCTTTGACGTAAAGTCACAGGCGTAAAGGTTATTTAAAAAAAGCAAATCCAGATATTTTTTAGATTGTCTGGGCAATGTTCAGAAGTGTGGCAGTAAATCCCAAATATGAACAGAAATAAAAAACTGAGAATTGCCAGAAATAACTTTTAGACAATAGCTACTTATTTAATACACCATAAATCCAATTAGTGACGAGAAAATCAACTTATTGCAGATTCTTAGAAAAACTTCAGTTCAAATGATGTTTTAAATAGGACGTGTTACTCCGATCAAACTATAAACACGAAGCTTTGATGGGTTTTAAGCAAGTACACGTCGTTTATTAAATAAAAGCGTCAGTATAATATATCACTTTTCCGCTTTTACACTGGTTTTTAATAATACTTCATTTACATCATCTTGTCTAGTAATATGATAACGCTTTATCAAAAGTGTTCACTTTATGTATGATGTGTTTTTTAGTTAATTTTTTTGTGGTGAAACAGATTCAAATATATACTTTGTTATGAATTATTGGAAATGATATAAATAATCCAGAGATAGTAGTAAATTTCTTTGTTCTCCCACTGAAAATATACCTCTACTATTTAAATTCAGTTGTGTTATATAAGTATAGTTATTAACTAATTATTAATATCCGTTTCTTCATATTTATTGTGTAGATATAACAAAATTGATAATTTTAAGCTGTAGTAAAAGACTCCGTTAAGGAGCGGTCTCACGATTCGATTTTAGTTGATCAACTTTCGTGAATCAACTGAAGTCGGTCAAGCTTTTGGTCCACACACTTCTAGCGTAAATTTGAATCAATAGTAAGATGAATTGGCGTCAAATAAAATTGTTCGTACTGGTGTAAACATTATTTCTGGTTTATTGATTAAAGACTTGAGGAAAATTATCTTGGAATGGGATAGACAGCGTAAAAATGACGTTTTTGGATACGGAATTGAATTTTAAGGTTAAACCAGTACGGAGTTTCAGAAATCCTCTTAAAATAATTTGCTTTGGAAGATGTGGCAGGATTTAGAAATCACCTGAGAATATCAAAAGGAAAGTTTAAAGAACCACTATCAAAAATTACCTCTGAATCGGATGATTCAACAAGTCTAGTGACCAATGTCAACGTTTCAAACATGTTTCAACTCGTCTAAAAAACAATGACTTGAACGATAAAGTTTGAATGGGTCAATCTTCTACGGAATCAACTTAAGTTGACCACAAATCGTGAGAATGCGATTTTAGTTCTGCGTTGTCACAAGGCGAATTTAGTTCATCAACTTTTGTTGATCAACTAAAATTGAACAAAACGACCTTGTGATTCTGTATTTTAATTATTGTTGATCAACAATAATCTATTCCACAAAAGTTGGATCCAATCTAAATTTGCGTTCTCACGATTCGATGTTAATTGATCAACTTTAAGTGCCACAACAATTAGGAAAGTTCCATCGTCTATAGAAATCATTCTGAATATTTCCTCATCCTATCTCTTCTTTTGGGACCTGTAATTATTATAAAAGTAATATAAAAAAATTAAATATTCTACTGTATTATATTGCTTATAAATACATAAATTATAATATAACTGTAATTATAAATAATTTTTAAGATTAATCTGCTAATAAACCAGAAGAACAACAAGCAACAGAAGGTGAATTTCCCAATAAATGACAAGGAAGTAGTCTCTAAAGCAAATCCAAGATCATCTACCAAAATAACGCCTCAATCAAACCTGCAAATCAATGTGGGAGTCCTCCAACACGCAAACGTAAATTAGTTTCATCCAATATCAATGCATCTGGCATATATGCTGCAATTAATAAGCTAGGCCACATTTCTCAACAATGTAAAAGTTCAGAAGATGCTGAATCTGAGCTAATTGCTGTTCACTTGAGGAAATTACTCTAATAAAATTCCCTGTTATTCCAGAAAAAAAATACAGGCCCTAGTTACTCAAGAGCTCATTCAACTTTTACTACAAGGTCCGCAGAATCCCTGACTGTCGGCATCTTCACATTTCACTAAAATGGAAAATTAGTCATTGCAGTCGCCTTATGAGGACCAGTTCACCGATCACGATTCTTATCCTTATCTCTTAATAATATAGAGAGTAATATTTATTACCTTATAAGTTCTTGTAATGCCTCATGGAATGCCAACGCACACGAGTTTTATAAAGTTTGAAATAGTATTTTTCGGTACTTTATACATAAAAGCCAGTGTACTTACTTGTATTTTAAACACACTCCACAGTATGTCGGAATGAATATCATCCAAATATCCACTTTTTCGAAGTTACCTCAGATTTTACACATGAATTAATATGATAACAAGGGTTGGAAAAGGCGCAGGCACAATCTCTAATAATGAAAATAAGTATACCATGAGGATCCTTAGTGAAATTTGGCTTGTGCTGCCTGTAGTAAGGATCATTACACATTTTCGCCGCTGAACACATTTTTATGCGAAAAAAATTTATATTAAAATCGACACTGCTAAAGTTATATTCCACTACTATTATCACTTCGCGCTCAAACTACCATAACGAAAGTTTTCTTAAATACAGCTCTACTATTGCAACTATAAAAATATGATATTATTATTATTATTTTTTCATTGTACTCTGCTGAATTTAAATAAATTACTGTATTAATTATTATCAACACATTATTTTGAGGTAAAGCCAGTCTTAAAATTTAAACAAAAGAGTTGACAATTTTTAAGGTATTTCTGTGTTTAAGATCGTCATATTTTAAACAACTAGATATGAAAGAATTGTTTTATTTAAAATCTTCGTATTTCTGAATTTTGTAATTAAATTTACAACTAATATCTATGTACAAAAAATACGGTTGCATTAAATTATTAAATTTATTTGACGACGTAAAATCAAGAGAAAATATATGTGGAAGAAGAGAATGAAGTAGAGGGACAGGAAAATCCGCTAATCGTGGTTACATATTGTGAGGCGAAACTATTAATTTTAATTATAGTAAGTTCGTCGGTTTCCACACATCTGTTATGTATAAAGGCCTTGCTAAATTTTTAATCAATACCAGGATATTCTAATATTACATAATATATGGTTTTGATAAAGAATTTTTCATAAAAACACATAAATACTCTTTTCATCATTACACTAACAAAATGTTCACTTTATCAAATAAGTATGATTATATGGATATACAGCAAATATACTGAGAAATTCATAAATAGGAGTAGAAATTTATTACCAGACCTTGATAAAAAAAATTTTCGTTACTTTATGTTATATTGAAGATAGTTAGTAATGAATTTTCCAAATAGATTTTTGTAATACGTCTGAACTAATTATGCTTCTCAATAGTGGAAACCAGGAGTTGAAAGGGCAGTTATCAAGATTTTGCAGCAACGAAACCAACTCCCTCCGTATTTTCGAGGGCGCTGAAGACGAAAAACATAGTGAATGAAGTTTTTAGTGACTAGTACAGTCATTTTAGTCTCTATTTACGGAAATAGAAAAAAAAAAATGATACAAAGCTGGATTTTGGTACAAATGCTTATTTGAGTGTGTAGTTTAACATACTAAAAGTCCTCAAAGATTCCACGTGAGCTTCGGCTACTGTGCGACATTGCGCTACCAGTGCGACTTACTGTGCGGGCGTTCGACCTATTATAGGCCAGTAAAATTAAGTGAAATATCGGGGAGGGGGTATTAAATATGTCAATAAAAATCCCAAAAATCCGAGTATCGGAACACACTAAAAAATCGTCTGCCATCTTGAAATTCGTGATAATTTTCGTTTAAAGTCAAATAACTTTATTATCTTAGCCGTTATCAAAAATTATGAAAATAGGAAAATTCGAGAAAACTTCAAAATCTATAAAATGACGTAGAAATTTATGATAGCTTAAAAATTCAAAAAGTTAGAGCTTAAAAATTATAAGATATCAGTTGGAATTTTGTAATTTTTTTCTATTAGAGTTGATTATTTTGTTCTGGTGCCTTAATTTATATATACAGGGTGAGTCAGGTTGTATGGTAAAAAAATTAATACATATGTGAATAGAGTATGAAAAAATAGTATTGACGTGTCTCAGGATTTTGTTATAATATAACCTTTAATTTTTTTTTACAAGGTGTTAAAGTTGAAAATTTTTCGTTGAATTTTTTAAATAAGTATCCTTTGATTAAAAACAGTCGTATCTATGAAATTTGGTTGGTTTATATTTTTCACAGGGCGCTATCAACTGTCGATATTAGTTTTTCAAAACTAATTCAGTGGCGTGCGTTTACGCACTTTTTTCTGATAAGAATGCCGATAACTGTGCGTTACTGGATTTTTTGAAAACCTAATGCAAAAATAATAAAATACTCTAAGGAAACAAAATCTTCATTAACGAAAATTTAAAAACAACTGTGACTTAATTACTACCTATTTTTTAAAATAAATTTTCAAAATGAAGACCATTAACCTCAATGCACTTTCGTGCCCGCAAGGAAATTTCATTTTATATTTTCCTGAGTTTATGCACATCTACCCTTAGTTGACGTGAAAAATGTACTATTCGGTCAACTAGTACTTGTTGGTTGTTAATTGATTAATCTTTAGAGTGCATTGAGGTTAATGTACTTCGTTTTGAAAATTTATTGTCAACAGTAGTAATTAAGTCGCCGTTGTTTTTAAATTTTTGTTATTAAAGATTTTGTTTCCTTAGAGTATTTAATTATTATTACATTAGGTTTTCAACTAATAAATTGTATAAAAAAATGCAGCGGCGCACAGTTATCGGCATTCTTATCAGAAAAAAATGTGTTAATGTACGCCACTGGATTAATTTTGAAAAACTGTTATCGCCAGTTGATAGCTCCCTATATAAACCAACCTAATTTCATTGATACGACTGTGTTTACCCAAAATATATTAAAAAAATTCAACGAAACATTTACAACTTTAACACCTTGTATAAAAAAATTAAGGGTTATATAGCAAAACGTCAATTCTGTTTTTTCATGCTCTATTCACATTAATTTTTTACCATACAACCTGACTCACCCTGTAAGTATATATAGGGTGTCCCGTAATAAAGTGCAAAAAATTTAACTGGAGATTCCTCGTCGAAAATTAAGGTGGGTACTTGATATGAAATTTTCCAAAATAAGCTTTCTCTGTTCGGCTACACCCCCTTACAGGGGTGGGCTAAAAAATGGTTTTTAATTTCTATCTCAAAATAGCGTAATCGGAAGAAGATGAAATTTGGCACATGTTGGTTACTAATCAAAAAGCATCTAACGAAATCATTTCATTCACCTAGCATGTACACCGTCTTCAATCTAAGGCGCACCCCTTTTGAACGTCATTTGCACAGTTATTAAAGGAAAATGTTTGTAACGTTATATGCGGACCTATGTAACTTTTTCCAGAGAATTCGAATTTGTTATCAGAAAAACAATTGAAAGTAAAATAAACAAGTTGCAGATATAAGTTGGAGTTTTTTAAATGGAACACCCTGTATATTTTTACGTGGTTGGATAGAGAATTGAATTTCCTTTAAGAAAACATAATATATGAAATATCTGGCATCAACCGTTTATGAGTTAGAAGTGTTTATAATGTGCATTGTAGATATTTCGTTATGTGCAAAGATTGCCATGATTTGAGATTGAAACAATGGATTTCACATTGTTGTGGGTTATAGTTTGACATTTCTCATCGTAATTGATTATAATATATTTCTATTTGGAATACGACGGTGTGGAAACTTTCTGTGATAATCTCTTAAAGCAGCCGACCTATTCTTGTTGTTTAATAAATAACACTGAAATAAATCTTTTCGCTCTTCTGTAGAATACATTATTTTATACGAAAATACTACGCAGCTAACTTAGCAATAATCAATTACGATGAGAAATGTCAAACTATAACCCACAACAATGTGAAATCCATTGTTTCAATCTCAAATCATGGCAATCTTTGCACATAACGAAATATCTACAATGCACATTATAAACACTTCTAACTCATAAACGGTTGATGCCAGATATTTCATATATTATGTTTTCTTAAAGGAAATTCAATTCTCTATCCAACCACGTAAAAATATACAGGGTGTTCCATTTAAAAAACTCCAACTTATATCTGCAACTTTTTTATTTGACTTTCAATTGTTTTTCTGATAACAAATTCGAATTCTCTGGAAAAAGTTACATAGGTCCGCATATAACGTTACAAACATTTTCCTTTAATAACTGTACAAATGACGTTCAAAAAGGGTGCGCCTTAGATTGAAGACGGTGTACACAAAGGGGTGAAATTAACTACCTTTCTTGAAATTTTGTAAATATCATTCTGCTTGCTATTTTTTTTTTTAATTAAAAAAATAACTAAGCATTATGATTCATTTAGAAACTTTTTTATCTAAATTTCGTATAATCGGCCATTTTTTAGAAAAAAATTAAATTACATCTGCCTAAGTGATCGTTCAAAAGCTATAAGTACGATTATTAGTGTAAAATACTAAAAGCGAGACTAAAAGTAAAAAGTAAAGTAAAAAGTAAAAGTAAAATTACGTGAGAAACCATTTTAAAGGGCATAGTGAAGAAAGCTCACATGGTATCATTGAGGACTTTTAGTATATTAAACTGCATGCCCAATTGAGCATCTGTACCAAAATCCAGCTTTGCATCATTTTTTTTTTTCTATTTTTCCTATATATACTGGCCTAGACCGCAATCCGCTCGAAAGGCCAAAAATCGCCCCTTTTTCGCGTTTTCCTATTGTTAAGACCCACGTTTGGAGGAGATTAGCTGGGAAAATCGTTAGGGTTTGATAAACAGCGAAGGATAACGGCAGGAAATGGCCTTTAGCTATGGGGGTTGTTACAACCCTTCTAGACAGTTGAAAAATGAATTTTTTTTCTTTATCTCCATATACCCCCGTTTTTGAGAATGCTGAATAAGAAAAAATTAGTTTCGCTAGTAAACATGCTCGGCAGCATGGGATTGGAGGGGATTAGCTGGAAACAAAATTGGTATTGGATACTCAGTGAAGGATAATGGCAGGGAAAGGCCTGTCACTACCCCTGGGGGTTGTAACAACACATCAGGAGGGTTGAAAATCTATTTTTCTTTTTTTAAGTGGACCTAGGTATATTTTAATATACTTGAAACTATTCACGTTCCTTTTCAACCCCGCGCTGCCGAGTATGCGTACTAGCGAAGTTGGCTTTTACCCATTTTGGAGGATAGGAAGGGGTAGACGCTGATAAAATTAATTTTTCCTTGTTCAGTAGCCTTAGAAACGAAGGTATAAAGATTACAGAAAAACGACAAGAAAATTAATTTTTCAACCCTCCGGAAGGGTTGTAACAACCCCCGGGGGTAGCCTGCAGCACCAGCACATTGAATTTGAGAGAAAACTGGATACATAGAGGCAATGCTATAGCAATTAACATCTTTCAAATGAGGTCAGTTATATCCTTACTCCTACATTAATGACGTTATAATGTTGACGTTTAAATATGTTTAAAAAAAATCGAAACACAAGAATTTTTTTACCACTTTTACGTCATTTAGGAAAAATCAATTTTATTATTTTGAAAAGCCTGGTATAGATAAATACGCTAGTTTATACCTGTCAAATGAACAATCATGATGCTTATGCATTTATGTTGTACTATTCATTAGTGAAACTTGGGCTGTATTGTTAAGAGTTAAGAGTTACGAGAAATCGAAATCCTCTACGTGTATATATGAGTCCTTTTATCAGAAATTAATTAGTTGTATGTAACATTTTTATATTAATGTAAACCGAAAATATATAATATTATGCTGAGTAAATGCCAGTTAACGTATTGTATAGCAATAACATTAATACTGTTGCCGGTTAAATATTTTAACCTTTAGTGAGGTGAATTCTTTTATCGAGAAAGGATGAAATGTGCTTCACTGAAGTATGCCTCATCCCACAGTCAACAAGTTCCCTTTTCCTTATTTCCAGTCAGCTATTCAATCAATAGAAAATTATATTAGGAAGAGACAAATTCAGTTAGTTTTATTGGAAACGGATGAAAATTAAATAATCGTAAGTAATTTGGGTTTGTTGTTGAGTAATATTGAATTTTTTCTAAAGAAAATTTTGTATAACATTATACAGGGTCTGCCAGTTGGTATAATTTATTTTTGAAGATTTGCTATAAGGATAAGAAATAATTGATTTAAACAAATTTGGAACAATTATTGTAACAATTTTGTTTTAAAATCCTCCTAGGTTCTTTCAAATTTGAAATTTTAAATCTTTGGATAGTAAGGGGACGCCTTTTGTACAACTTTGTTTCAGATATCCCCACAGAAAAAATCAAGTGTGTTGCTAAATCGGGGAATAGGATGGCCATCTTACTTCACCATATTGCGATAAGGAAACATTTTTTGCAACATAATTCGAATTTGGTTTGCTGTACGTGCTGTGGGACCATTTTGTTGAAATCATATTTGGTTCTGTCCAAATCTATGAATTCTAGCCTTAAGAGTGTCTCTAACATATTGCATGTATGTTCTGAGCGTATTGTAACAGATTTATTATTATTTTAGAAAACATAGACAATAAAGCATAAAGCTTTTCATGAAGCTGGTATGAATTGTCTTCAGTCCTGTATCGGCAATTTCGCTTGGTAACACATACATTTAGATGGAAGTGAATCTTATTCTCACATATAAAACATTTTCTAAAATTAGCAAAATCTGTCTGCATAAGGGCATGTCACTTCATTGGTATACCCCACAAAAAGAAGTAATTTGGCGTCAAGTTTGGTGATCCCGGTGGCTATTTCCTGCCCCTTTCAGGATCAAGAAATTGTTTATCTAAGAACTCTCACCCTTTTCGTATTATGAGCCATCCGGTTGGAATCAGACGTCTCTGAAAGTTAGGTTTAAATTTTGCAATAAATCTAAATCATTTGTGGCGTTAAATTTCTATCAATCCAATGTTGTCTAAATTGGTTTTTTTTAAAATACCAGTCGATACAATTAATTTTTGAGTGCATGCATTGCTACATGAAGACGTTTATTGTTATCGAACACCTGAAAGTTTGTGATATTTTACATACGAAGGATATTTCCAATATGGTCTTTGGAAAAATCTCACACACTGTTCATACTTTGAAGCAGTGATATATTACTCTTCAAAATATCTCGACCTAGGCTGTTTAATCATATTTCCTACTAAATTGAATGTCAAGTACTTCCGCTGCGCCACAAACTAATACCTCTCAATTGTCTCCTTAACATCCTCATGGTAACTACGATTTTCATAAATAACATTAAGCAAATTCGATATCCTTGGAAGAATTATCACTTGACCTCTTCCTTCAGTTGTACATGAAAAAAATTAGTATTAATTAAATTATTACTAATCACTGCTGGTCATTTTACCTGGAAACGGTTAGACATAAAATAAATTACTTGAAGACTCACACTGAATAAAGCAGATTGGTTGATAATGTAATCATCTTTACAGCAGGGCATGAGAAAAAAAGCAATGCTAAAAATGAATGAAAATGAAATTTTTATAGTTAGCCTACCATCCTGACTAAACTGAAGCCTTTGATGTGGTACTGACACGAAGGTTGCTTCCACTAACACTTGACGTGCAATTTGCTTGACAAATTTCCATTATCTGAGGAATAGATGGCTAAATGTCATGAAATCAGTGTTTCTAATATTCAAAGGAACTCACAGTTAGACAATTACGACATATATCCTTGACGAGATCAATATTCTTGTACATACATTTCTATTAGGAACATACTACGTTAATCTCAATGAAAACTCACTGTTTTAAAAAGCATACGAGAAACTATGGCGGCGTATCACAAATTACATTTAACTGATTGCACTAAGTATGAAGAAACATGCACATTGCACGTCAATAGTATCAGTTCAACATTTATGATTTATACAAGTACTTATATCAATAAAATATTTATTAATGAATATGTACGAGATAATTTTGAAAAAATAAAAATAATTAATCAGGAAATTGGACAGCCTTTTGTTCAAGCAACAAAAATAGCAAAATAATCTTAACAAAACAGCACATCCTAATTCAAAAAATGAAAATGCTATCTTGACATAAATTTGATACGGTTGAACATATCCTGTATTTTATTATTGACTTGAGTTCCAACTCATAACTGCCTGCTTTGATAAAATATGTTTTAAAAGTGAAGGTGACATTTATATTGTTTACTTTGTTCACTGAACCTGACAGATTGACTTTTCTTTTTTGCACAGCTTTTCCGAGCTTAGATGTGTTTTTATTTATTGGTTCATTTAACTTACATAATATTTTTATAAATTGTCATGTATTTGTAACGTGTAACGTTACTGGAATTGTATTTTAAACTACCTTGTAATAATAATGCTTATTTACAAAACAAATGTTGCAAAAATTACAGGAATTACATGGAATATTATTTTTAAAGCCAAAAATGTAGTTTGATAATTTTTCTATTCTAGTTACGTTTGAATAAATATTATTTGACATAAAACTGTTTAAGTTTAAATTTGCATAATGATGCATATTTTAAAGCATTTAAATAACATAACTGTCCAATTTAAGTGCCAGTCATGTAGCGAAGACTGTCACGAAATATTATTTTAATCACCTATTTATCTAAGACGCTTACGATTCCAAGACTTTACTCCTCAACACAAGGTGCCATAATAAATTATTATAATTGAAATAGCGCATGTTATTATAGTACTCTAAAGATGACGTATTTTTACAATATCTTTATAAGATTTAATCTTTGGAAGCATATCTCAAATATATTCAAGGCTGTTTTATAATAATTCTTCTTAGTGTATTCAGAAACCATTGCAGTCTTGTCAGTCAATTAATCATTAATAAGTTCATTAGGTAAATTTTTATTTCTATTTTGTTTACTTATCAATTAATTGTCAGTTAATTTAAAGGTTAGCTTTTTAACAACATTTAAGTCTAACGAATTTATACTCATAATTTTGTAAATTTAAATTTTTGTTTTTTAATCGTTTATTTATTTTTTATTTTCTTCGTACTTGAAAAAATTTATTCCAATAAAATATTGTGTATTTACGATAGTAGCATTTAACCGTCTTGACTATCATCTAGATTGGAACATCAAGGAATATATGCGCAAGAATATGTAAATGTTACTGGCTAATGGATAAACTCCGAGGCCACAAAAAAAAAAAAAAAAAAAAAAAAATATGTAAATGACGTCACCATCCTGGCAATAGGATATTACGTGGGAGTCACATCAGAAATGATGTAAAGTGCGTTCAAAATGATAGATAAATGGCCCACTGTAGTGAAGAGAAGAAGAAAAGGCCGAAACCTGAAGAAACTATTTCTTCACGGAAAAGAATTAGCGGTGAAGTCAAGTATTTGGGACTGACTCAAGACACCAAAATGAACTCTAAAGCTCATATAGAGAGAACCGGGGGCTATAACCGAGAATGGAACATCGGCTGTGCTAAACAGAAATGACCCAACAATTGGAAAAAACCGACTACTTGAAATGCAGCTCAGCTTATAACTTCACAAAAATCTTCAGAGTAATTATACCTGATGGGGTGGATGAGGGAAAAAGGCAGATACAAAGACACTTAAATGATACCCAATGATCAAAAACGTCATGTAGTACCGAAGCAGGAATTGCGGGAGGTCAAGCAGAGACAGACTTCAGCCTAAACTTGGGTAGCACCGCAACTGTGTTTCAAGTAGAAGTCACAGCCATAGAGGAGGCCCGTGCACAAGAAACGGCACGGTTGTCATATACTAACATAAGAATCCGCATCATCATTGACAGCCAGGCAGCTCTTAAAGCCCTAGAGGCAGCAGAAATTAGTTCTAAAAGGATTGGAGTGGACGCGAGGACACCAGGGAAATTTAGGCAATGAGAAAGCAGACAGCCTGGCCAAAGAAGGCGCAAGAGTAGCTTTTATGGGACCTGGATCGACTAACGGGATTGCATACGGCACCGCAATAGATGAGGTAAAGGCAGAAACGTGATCCATCCAAAGCAAAAACTAACGAATAGCTGAAGCTAAGCAGAAACTAGCTAAGTTGTGCAGTGGGCATCCTAATAGGACAATGCACACTAAATAAACATCTCACCAACATAAAAGTGAAGGGTAGTCCGTGATGCAGGATGTGTGGTGAAGCTAAGGAAACGTCTCACCACATCGTATGTGAATGCCCAGCCCTGAAGGCGAGAAAGATTGCACACTTTGGGAACCATTAGTAACACCGAAAGAGATAGCCAGAGCTCTCATCGACCGTGTACTCGCCTTCGTGGGAGAAATGGTTCTCACGTATTAAAGAGAATATGGGGTACAATTAGTTTAAGCTTCGGCACAGCTGGTCAAGATAGCAACTCGTAAGGAAAAAAAATCATCTAGTTTTATAACATTGGAAATGCCCTCGAGTGAGCGTATCGTATTGTAATTTTTGAATGAGCAGACTCAGTATGTAGAATGTAGATGTAGTGAATATAAAGATTTATGTTTTGGTCAAAGAAATTAGAGTAAATTCTGTTTCAAAATCGTATAGGTGATTTTCGTTTTAAACTTTGAGATACTGTGTATTGCCTATGTTTAAAAAATTGGTACTTGCGAGAGGGGTATTAAATATGAAAGCGCATAGCATTAAAATAATTAACTGTGCGTTAAACTCAACTATTCTTTATAAAGGTAATTAAAGAAAAATATAATTCGTGAATATTCAACAGGTTGGGAAAGCAATACTGTTAGACGAGTTAAGTAGCTTTAGAGGGAAAATGAAAGTAAACTTGTGTTCATAATACATTATTATTTGATTTTGTTCATTGGCATTTTCTTGAACTATGCGTATTATATATTTCCATTTTTCTAATACTTAATAATAATTTATGCAAATTAATCATAAAAATGGGAAATAAATTTATTTTATACGTAATATAAAAACAATAGGAATTTAATTTCAATATTTGTGTCAATATTTATGTTTCGTTAAAATGTATTCCCTTAGATGCTATACTTTCAGAAATGCTATAGGGCTTGTAGAACTCCTCAGATAACTAAATTTAATTTCCTGAATTTTTTAGTTCGAATTTGGTCTCGTATTGAAACTTCCTACTACCTCCTATAATTATGTTCACAACTCAATGAAAACACTAAAATTGTTGGTCGTTTAGAAGCATCGTTATTGCAGTGCAAAATGTAATAATTTGTTCGCTCGAGTTATTTGTGTAATTCTAATTGTTTTTACATCATCCTATGTGACTATAGTATTAACTGCATAACAACGAATTGCATAAAAATGCTCTTAACACCACTAGTGTTGTAAAAAATCATAATATAATGATTATAAAAATCATGAAAGCATGTTCACAAATTTTAGATTTTTCAATATCACCTTTTCTAATATAACTTTTTTGCTCGCCCAATCGTATTTTAAGTGGTCTAGATGATTCACCCACATAATGTTTATTACACTCGCACGGGATACTGTATATACAATTTTTTGAATTTTGTTCAGGATTTAATGGTTTCGTTTTTGTCAATATGGCTCTTAAAGTATTATTTGTTTGAAAAATTGTCCTAACGCCAAATTTTTTACCGACACGACGTAATTTATCAGATAAACCTTTTATATATGGAATTAATGTCGAATAATGATATTCTGGTTTTGGTTGCACCGGATTGTTAACTCTATTTTCAATGTTCATGAAAGTCTTATCAACAAATTCTTGGGAAAACGATCACAGGATAAAATGAGATTCAGCAAAAATTTTGACCAAAGAAGCAGACAACAAAAAAAGAAAAATCAAAGAGTCTGCAATAATTTTACTTAATGAAGATAAATGCGTATCAAATTGTTCGGTAGAATTTTGTTCAACTTGGTTACCAATGTTGAGAGAAGAACTCAATAAAATTAATATTATTTAGTATATTTTTCAACATTTCTATGGTAAGTATCTATGGAAATGATATAAACAATTTTTATTTTATGCCGTGTTATTCTACACTTTACATAAAAATCTAAAGCCTAAACTTTGAAAAAGAAAACGGATATAGTTTCCGAAACGTCAGCGCAGTATTTTTGTATTAGTTTAATTCCTATTAGTTGTCAAAAAACACCCTCTAACTGATCCTCTGACATTACGTCAAAGGCGTAGAGGTCATTTCCCAGTTTTAAACTGGTTAATTTGAATATTTTTTAGATAAATCGAATTTTTTTGGATAGGAATCTCAAGGAATGTGGTAATAAATCCCAAAAAAGAAAAGGAAGAGAAATAATTTATGAAATGCCACAATTAACATTTAAACAATATTTATAACATAAAATTTGTAAATAAACAATTCCTGAGATACCAGTTATCTTGGATACTAGCGTATCCACAGTTTTTTTTAGACTTTTTACTTGTCACGTTCTTACGAATTGAAGTCATTGAAAATTTCTATGTATTTTTTGGAAAAAATAATATAGGATAAAATAAAACGTGTTACGATACTCGTAACGTTACCTGTTTTTTACGTTACTCGAGAATTTTTCTCCATTAACTTAAAAAGCATCTCAAAATGTTACTAGTATCGTAAATGACTATAGCACAATTTATTTTAACAACTATGTAAAATTTGCACATTTGCCTCTAATGAGCTGTTTACCATAGTAGGCTATTCTTGATTAGCATGAATGGGCACTTACTTGACCAGTATCTTTATCAAATTTGTATAACCGCAAGCCAGGGTTATTTGGGCCATCAGCATATCTTCTTGGGGTTATTGAAGGCGTCAACATTGCCCATGAAATGGGGCGACCTGAAAATAATAGAAAATAATTTGAACCTGAGTTAAATAATGCTTAATAAATTACAGTTTAAATTTACATACGCAAAATGCAGTAGAAGTACAGATATAAAAAGTTAATAATGAATTACATTTTCCATAAAAAATTCGCAACTTTTAAAAGACGGAAAATGTAATAATTGTTGACCAACTGGGCGGACAATTACATGTTCTAAATTGCGTAACAATTTGTTCACAAGAAAAACCTAAATCTATTTGAATATCTCCTGAAGATTAGATTTTTGAGGGTTAGTCACTACAATTACGTTACTGCTATTTTGTCGTTAAAATACTAATTATTACAGCGAATCCATATTAAGTTTCTGAACTTTTCGAAAAAGGCAGTTTTTTGAGAAACCTGTAAAATCGACTATTTTCAAAAAATTGCAGCTCTGTGCCGTATGAAAAGTTAGGATATAGATTTACAGGAGTGCGTTTCGGGAAAATCTGAAAATATGGACCGTTTTCAAAAAATCACACAAGTATGGATATTAAGAAAAAACTTTATTTATACTTGTATGAAAAGAAAGTAAATTGTAAAAAAATTAGCCAAAGAGTTATTCATTCCTTCCTCTATTGAAACTCTTAAACTTTTTAAAGGAGGTGTGTCGGCGGATGAAGGGTACATGTAGGCGAAGATTGGAACATTTTCGATATCATCGAATATTGGTGATTTTCAAAAACTAATAACTTTTTATTCAAAGAAATGAAAGAAAATGACTTTCTCGGCGATTTGCTAAATTTCTTCATCGTTCTGAATATCGGTCCGGTCTCTTAACTTCGAAGAAGGTTCGAGATGTTCAGCTCGGAGGGAGGTACGGCATGTTTGGCGAAAATCAACAGAAATTCAAATTGCAATTTTGAATCTCTGGTGATGAAATCAGAAGCAAATGAAAAAGTATTTTGTTACAGAAATCTTGCGACGTGTTTTTCGCCCACGTCTGATTATTAGCAAAACGAATTTAGGACGATCATCAGGTGCTGTGTGCGCTAATACTCTATTAATACTGACAACATCGTAAACAAATATAATATAAACAGAAGTAGTTTTGTCTTTTGGAAAATGAAAATACTTCACACGCTTCCATCAGCTTTTACTTTGTTAGATTCGCTGATCTATTCGGGTTTATTATTTTTTATTATTATTATTGCAACTGTACACTGCACAACTCATATTCAATGATGTGAACAGATGATGTATAACACAAAAAAGCAAATGCACATTCACAAAATTAATTACGATCAGAATTAACTAGATTATAAACTACATACAAATTGTGACAGTGCATAACAGATTTTGGTCACATCACTGACATCGAGGGATATGCAATATTCTTGCCTTTATATTTTCAGTAGTGTTTACGACTATTTAAATAAAGCAATAAAATAATTTTTTGGTAATAAGACTTATTTTTCTTTTCATTAATATATAAACAGAGTAACAACGCGATTCTGGCTGTTTAATATGAATAAATTTGGAATTTATGTGTTGGTTGGTAACTCAAAATAGTTACTTCAATTATGTATACTTGTACACTTTTTTTTTTCATCATAAGAATTTGAATTGAATTTCTGCATATATCCAAAGAGAAAAGTTCTGACTAATTGACTTGATGCTAATAATTATTTATTTCTTACATAAATTAAGCAACAAATTTATATGTTAATGCTCTGAATGTGAAAATAAAGAAACAAACAAAAGAAAACTGAAAACAAATTATTGCAAAATTATTTTCATACATCAGTTATGTCTTCTCATTAATGTTATAATGATGAGAGGACATGAGAATCTAAAATAGGCCCTTTCCTAAATTAATAAAGATGAGTTTATACTGTGAAAAATGTTAATTTACTTCGCTTAATAGAGAAAGTACATAAGAACAAATATGTTTATTAGGAATACAATTATTGTTCATCGTGATGTTTAAAAAATAGATGTTCGCAGTGAAAATGGTCCATTATTGTAGGTTTCAGTTAATTAGCTGCCGAAGATGTACCAAATGAGCCATTGGGAAATCATTTCTTGTATAATTTAATGAAGATAGTGGAACTTTGTAGGTTTGCAGCAAAAAAACTGTGTTTGGGTGGTGGCATAGACGTGTTATTTTACTATTCGAACCTAGTATTAAAAATGGGCCAATAATTATTATTATAAAATAATAATGAGCAGATATAGGGATTCCTAGCACTCAGGCTTATCGGTCCATTCTACTTGAAGAAGAGCGACATTTTATATGGAGGATAGTAATGTATTTGAGAATTGGTCATGTAACTCTTCTGACTAAAATTGCCTTTCGAGATGCTTGTCCTTATAACGCCCACAAGTGGAACACATTCACATAAAATATGAATAGAGGTTTCCTCCCATATTCCAGAAATAAGATCGGTTTACCTTTAACCCCCATCATGAAGGTGGCTATTAGATGACAATGTATTGTAACCAAACCTATTATTAGTCTCGTTCGACGTTATATACTTATCTCGACTAACCTCAATTCCTTTCATCAATTTAAAGTTACCAAACTAACTAACAAATATTAGTAGTTAGATCAGAAAGATAAGAAAATATATTTTAAAAATTTCTAATTCCAAGAAAAAATTTGTTAACCTACGTGAGTAGAGTAGTAATGGCGGAGCTGGGTCTCCCCCCACCCTTTTTTTTTGTGGTGGGGGGTAACTAGGGTAATTCGAGTAATGTAGGTAATTAGACTGATGTAATTGCAATAGAGGTAATTAGAGTATTGCAGGTAATTAGCCTGATGTAGTTGCAATAGAGGTAAGTAGAGTAATGTGCAGTAATTAGACTGATGTAATTGCAATAGAGGTAATTGGAGTGGTGCAATGCAATTGTAGTTGTAATTAGTGTATGTACTGATATGTGTATGAGTATTTCAAGTAGAGGTGGTGGGGCAGCTTCACTCCGTGTATATAAATGAGGATGAGGAGCACACAGCCATTTGTGGTGCTAGTCTCCCAGAGTAAAGACATAAAATGTATATTTGTACTTCTTGTGGTGTAAGTTTTACACGTGGTGACAATTTGCGAAGACATCAGAGGCAATCTTGTAAGAAGATACATGATAGTGGTCCGCAAGCAAAATATCCTAAACTGGAATGTAATCCTTCAACATCTACAAATATGGAAACTTGTAATTGCTGTAATGTGACTCTAAGCACAACCCAAATGAATTCCCATAGAAGGACATTGCAGCATAGGACAAATTCATGTGTTCCGTTTATAGAAGGTGTAGAAATTGTGCAGAGCGCTTTCAAATACAGGATTGTAACCTATCGAGTATATAGCGAAAATAATCACCAAGACTATGTAATGTTCTTCAATGAAATTAGATCAAAAATATTAAATCTCTTCGAGGAAGTGTTACGTATTCATAATACAGTAAAAGTAAATATGGAAACGTTTGCTACGTACGTATTACAGACACAGGAACTATCTGAAATGAAATCATTTAACACTTCCAACAAAATCTTGGATCAAGCTATGGATTTGAACAATACTTTGGACACCTTTGTGGATGCTATGATTACACAAACTACGGAGTTCCTGGAACGTGATTCAGGTATTTAAACATACATTAAGGTGGAAAGAAAATGACTAATTATAATTTAATTTTAGGATGGGCCCTCGAACGAATTGCTTTTGTTGAAATCAATGTGAATAAATATAGTCCTCTGGGTGGTTCATCATATGTCAAGTTGCCAAAATCCATAGAAAACAAGAAGGCAGTGGTAAATGTAAAAAACCAGGATCAGTATTGTTTTGCTTGGGCTGTAACTTCAGCGTTGTATCCTGCAAATGGCTGCACATCTGAGACCTCATCATATCCACATTTTTCAAGAGTTTTAAATTTATCAGGTATGAATTTTCCAGTAAAATTGCGGGATATTTCAAAATTTGAGGAGATGAATAATATTTCAATTAACGTGTACGGGTTAGAAGAAAAATTTGAGAATAATAGAATAAAGTATGAAGTTGTTGGGCCTTTACGTTATTCTGAAAAAAAACTATTTATGCATGTAAATTTGTTACTACTTTCCGGTGAATGTGGTGTAAATCATCACTGTAAGAAAGATTGCGCTAATAATCACTATTGTTGGATAAAAAACTTGTCTAAGCTAGTTTCCGCTCAAATTTCAGCTCATGATCATAAAAAGTACTTTTGTGATGGTTGCTTACTATATTTTAATAATGAGCGTCAGTTATTCCAGCATCAGAGAAATGACTGTAATCATGTTTATACAACAACACCATCGACACAATTTCGGATTGATAAATATGGTAAACAAGTACCTGAAAATATATTAAAATTTGAAAACTTTGAAAGACAAATGCAAGTACCATTTGTAGTGTATGCAGACTTTGAATCAATTCTGAAACCTATTCATACTTGTGAACCGAACCCCGAACGTTCTTATACAAATAAAACTTTTATACACGAACCTTACTCCTTCGCATATTTCATAAAATGTTCTTTTGACAATTCTTTATCAAAATTTGAACTCTATCGAGGATCTGATGTAGCCAAAGTTTTTGTATCGCGTATTGAAGCCGATGTAAGGGAAATCTATAACAGATATATGAAAGATATAGTCCCAATGGCTAAACTCACAGCACAAGAAAGACAAGACTTCCTGAATGCGACCGTATGCGGTATATGTGAGAAACCATTTAAAGTAGAGGATGTAAAAGTTAGAGATCATTGTCATATAACTGGTAAAGTAAGATTTGGTGCCGCACACTCTGTATGTAACTTAAATTACAAATTACCAAATTTTGTACCTATCATATTTCACAATATGAGTGGCTACGACAGTCACCTATTTATAAAACAGCTCTGTGCACATAAGGACAGAGTTGATGTTATAGCACAAAATAAAGAAAAATATATATCTTTCACGAAACACCTTTATATGCATGATTACGTCAATAAGAAAGGGGAGAAAAAACGGAAATTTATACAACTACGATTCATCGATAGTTTTAAGTTCTTATCAACATCGTTGCAAAATTTAGGGGGCAACTTAACTGATAACCAATTGTTTGTTACGGGAAGTTTCTATACAGATAAGGAAAAATTTAATTTAATGAGGCAAAAGGGTGTATTTCCATATAGTTTTATGGATAGTTTAGAGAAACTAAATAATGTAGAGTTACCCTCGAAAGATGAATTTTACGATAACCTAAATGAAGAACATATAACAGATAAAGATTATCAGAGGGCTAACGATGTGTGGAACTTGTTTGATTGTCAGAATTTGGGCGATTACTCAGATCTTTATTTAAAATCAGACGTACTCCTTTTGTGTGACGTATTTGAAAATTTTCGTAAAATTTGTTTGGAAAAATATAAACTTGATCCTGCTCAGTATTACACTTGTCCGGGTCTCTCGTGGGACGCTATGTTAAAACTAACCAAAGTGGAGTTGGAATTATTAACGGACATTGATATGATCCATTTTTTTAAAAAGGGAATACGTGGTGGAGTAAGCCAGTGTACGGAAAGGAAACATATTGCGAATAACAAATTTCTCCCTAACTACGACCCCAAAGAACCTTCTTCATTCATCACATATCAGATGCCACGAACCTATATGGGCATAGTATGTCGCAACAATTGCCGACAGGTGGATTCGTGTGGCTGTCCGAAGAAGAAATCATGAATTTAGATATTACGAGCATTTCAGATGAAAGCACCCATGGGTATGTTCTCGAAGTAGACATACATTATCCACAAGATTTACACGACTTACACTCAGACCTACCCTTTTTAGTAGAAAATATTATTCCACCAAAATCAAAATCGAAATTGACAAAACTGATACCAAATTTAAACGATAAGAGGAGATATATTGTGCATTATATAAATTTGAAACAAGCGCTAGATAACGGGTTAATGGTTATAAAAACACATAGAATACTTAAATTCAAACAATCACCTTGGCTTAAAAAATATATTGACCTAAACACCGATATGAGAAATAAGGCTAAGAATAAATTTGAAAAAGATCAGTATAAATTATTAAATAACGCAGTATTCGGTAAGACAATGGAAAATGTTGATAATAGAATGGATATAAAATTAGTTACCCACTGGGAGAGCGTTAGGCGGAGTATGGGTGCAAATGCATTAATAACACGCCCTAACTTTAAATCATGCTCAATATTTACTGATGATTTTGTAGCCATCCATATGGGTAAACTAAAGGTAGTCTACAACAAACCAATTTACGTTGGTTTTTGTATCTTGGAGTTGTCTAAGACAGTATTATACAACTTTTTCTACGACGTTATCAAAAAACATTTCGGCGATAATGCTTCTTTGCTGTATACAGATACGGATTCGTTGATTATAAAAACATTTACAGATAACTTTTATAATTTCATAATACAGAATCCAGACAAATTCGATACATCTAACTACGAAGAAATAAATAAATTTAATATTCATAAGGGCTTGTCGGTGTTAGGTAAAATGAAAGACGAGTTCCCCTCTGATCCCATTATTAGTTTTTATGGTACGGGTGCGAAAGCTTATTATATACAATCGGTGGATAATGAACTCAAAAAAGCTAAAGGTGTGAAGAAATCTGTTATTAGAAAGCAGCTGTCAATAGATGACTATAAGAAAATCGTTGAGCGGGGAGGTTTAATATTTAGAAAAATGAATACGTTTCGGAGTTGCTTGCATGACATTTACACAGAAATAAAGAACAAAGTGGCCTTGTCCCAACACGATGACAAACGTTTTGTTATTCCTAATACTACTAAAACATTACCGTGGGGGCACCGTGACATATCATTTTTTCAGAGCGAACAAGAACAAAATATAGAACGACTGATAGTTGCCATAAATAATATGGAGAAAAAAAATGAAAACTTGGACGCTTTACTTGCAGCAATAGCTGATTTAAGCCAATAATTAATTTAAAATTTTTATTTCATCTTCTAACGTAAAGGTCGAAAATTCGAATACATGAACTACTAAACTGGAAAATTCAAACTACAAAATTTCACCAATATTTAATTGTAACATTATAATACAAAATTATTGTGATAATTTTAAGTACTTTCAAATAATAGAATAAAAATATCTAAATAAAAATCACAGTGTTGTTATTAGTAAACCTTTCTCCCAAAATAAGTTAAATATCGATTAGGTTAAATCGTAAATTATAAATAATGTAGGTAGTGACTTGAAGAGGTGTGTGTAATGATACAGTTTTACAATGTAAGAGTAGGTGACGTTGCTAAAACTAAAATGTCGTTTTATGCTGCAGTCAGGAATGTGATGTCATTTCAAATAGAAAGTTGTTGCGTCAGTTATTCGATGTGCGCATGACATTTAGAAAAGTTTTACGTCACTTTGTAGCGGGATTCTGTTGAGACAAAGAAAATCAACAGTGGGGTGAAAGCTTGGCTTGCATAAATCACGTGATGTCGTCCAACCAATGAGAGACGAGAGTGGTCACCCACTCCCTACCGTTGGAGGGGGAAGTTAGCTTGGCTTGGGTTTGAGGACGCTTACAAGATTCTTTCCGTCTTCGCCTGTGCTAGTGTGTGCAAGTGTGCTCTCGTGAATTTCATTGCTCAGTTTTTGTGAACAAAATGGTAAGAACCGTTAAAAATGTATCATCTGCTGGTGGGCGTAAAAGGCGCTCGTCGACACCGCCACCAACTTTACCGCCCTTGACTTTAATGACGTATTTGGCTACGTTTAAACCATCACCTGACGCATCTACGGCGTCAGGTTCCGCCATTAATGGCGGTGCTGTGAAGTCAGCAATAAAAAATCCATCCTCTGGCAGGGTTAATGTTTTAAACAACATTATTGTTAAAGATGGTATTGCTGCTGACGTTGGGGGCGCTTCGTGTTCTAACGAAGGCGGTAGTCAGCTAGCGTATCATGGGCACCATCAGCAGATGCACGGCAATATACATCCTGGCGCAGATTTACCTGTTTTGCACCTTGAAGATGGTGACCTCGGCAATACCGTCAATGTCACCGTATCCAGGAGTAATGCAGGTAAAGCCGTTCATACCCCGAAATTACATGGTTTGGCTTTAAACAAAAAATTTAAAGTCACACCATCTACTTCAGGGTGTCAGGATGTACGCGCATCTCATCCGCGCAAATCATCTATGTCTCTGGTGGCACATGACTCCGATGACGACTTTTTGCCTAGTAATGTAAACAACAATAAAAACACAAAGTCGTCGTCGGCGCCATCAAAAGGTAAAGGTAGACGTACAGAAACACAATCCATAGACTGTGACGCGACTTTATGGGACGAGATAATGGATTTCGCGCAGACAGTTGTACCTGCCCCTCTAAGTCCGCTACCTGCTTCACCAAAAAAAAATAAGGTTTCGGCAGGTAAAGGGCAGGTAAAACCGTCTGCGTCGTTTGTGGCTGTACCTCTACCTGGCAATAGCGCATTACAACAGCCAAGCTGTTCTAATGCGGTGTTGCCACCACCACGCAATGACGCATTAGAACAACCGGGTTGCTCTAATGCGGTGTTGCCACCGCCGCCAGAGGTAGCTCCGATTGTTAATGAGAATCCGCTCCCAGCACAAGCGGACTCTGATTCTGAATCGGAGGTGTTCTCGCAAGTTGACACCAAAACATCTGTTAAACAATTTTTTAAAATATACGGTCAACTTAAGAGAACACATGATTTAAATTTGAGGCTTTGTCGGGATCATCCGAAAATCTTGCGTCGTGCTGCTGATATGCGGGAAAGAGCCGCAAAATTAGAGGCCGACGTAAAGAGACAAAGGGAGGCTCTCGACAAAACTGCAAAGCAGATGAGGTTTATTTCGGATCAAATGGGTGGCTGAGCACTTGCGCACACGCGGCGGAAAGTTATTTTAAGTTAGATTTTAAGTTAGTTAAGAATATTGTTAGTTAGATAAGATTATTGTTAATTAGGTTTAAAATATAGTATTAATAAAAAAACATTAAAAAAATAAATGCAAAAAAAAAAATTTAAAATGTTTGTCAAAAAAAATAAATGACAAAAATAATTAAAAAAATAAATGCCCCAAAAAAAATAAAAATTTGTCAAAAAAAATAAATGACAAAAATAATTAAAAGAGCATACAAATAAAGGCAAATTAATTAAGTTAGATTTTTAAGTTATTTAAGAATATTGTTAGTCAGATAAGATTGTTAATTAGGTTTAAAATATATTATTAATAAAAAAATATTAAAAAAAATTAAAAAGTTTGTCAAAAAAATAAATGACAAATAATTACAAAAAAATGATACAAATAAAAGACAAAAAATGATAAAAAATAAATTACTGTGTATTATTATGTAAGAATATATTGTTAAAAATAAATATAAAAAAGTTTAAAACAAATTTTAAAAAGTGAATAAAAAATGATAAAAAAATTAATTAGTTAATAAAATAAATACACCACATGTAATTAATTAATTGTGCATATTATGAGTACATGTTTGACATGAATAAACACATAATGTAAAGGTTAATTAATTTAAATAAATAAAGAGTTTAATAGGTTAATAACAACATAAAAAAAAAAAAAAAAAAAAAAAAAAAAAAAAAAAAAAAAAATTAAAAAAATCGAATTTTAAACACATGAAAATCAAAATTAATGGTTAATTAGGAAAGGTCAAAGGTCAAATTTAAAAAAAAAACCGGAGAACCACCACCTCCTTTCTCCGGGGGGCGTCCGAGGATTCGATCCTGTGGTCTTCTGAGTGACCTCAAGATCGACGCGTATTTGCCCGCTCGGCTACTCGAACGCCCCACAAGAGTTAGGTCTATTTCCTAATTTCAACAAAAAACTACCTGCTCATCGATCCGTATTTACCAGGCAGGGTCGCATGGCCTTAGGCTATAAAATCAACCCAAGCTATCGGCTTTATACATTTACAACTGTATTATTTTGAATCAGTTTATATCTTGAGATATTTTAATTTAATTTAAATAATAATAAATAAAAGATAACCATTTTTTTTTTCAAAATACTTTTTAATAAAATCATTCATATGTTCATTTGTTTTAATATTTATATGATTTACTAATTTTCACAACTTGTAATATACAGGGTGGCACAAATATTTTTATTAATTAAAAAATATATACAATTAAACTTAAAAATAAAATGAAATATAAATTTACATTAATAAATACTACTTATAACGAATCAAATTTAGTAAAACACGTTGTATCGTTCACGCAATTGTTTTATTTACATTATTACATGTATGACATACTTCAATTCGATGCAATTGCACCAAGTTTGTGCTGCAACATTTACATTTCGTTATCATTGCACCATCCAACGTCGTCGTTTTGTGAATATTTACATGCTGGTGACGTCCGGACACTATCCGTGTATAGGATATATAACATAGCCCACACAGGAAGTGTTTGGTTGCATCCGGCCTGGTTCTGATTATGACAAAAGACGCTGACGTGCAATATAGTCTCCGCCGATCATCATAATTGTTTAATATTTTTCCGGAGAAGGCTAACTCTCCCGCTTCGTCTTCCACATCATCCCCAAGACCTTCATCTACACTGACGGGAACCAGGTTGCCATCTTGATTCAAGTCCTGAAGCTCTTGATTTACACCATCTCGGTGTAACACCATTGCACCCATATCATTTTCTGCCAGTTCAGTGAGGAATCGTCTATAAGCCATCTTTAAATGTTGGAACTCAACTGATTTGATGTTAAACCTCCTCCGTTTTATATTCTATAATTCGTGACGGTGACGCCCTTCCTATTGCGTCAAGTTTACTATTAGCTATTTAAACCAAGAGTGACCACAAGAGGAACGCATTCAAACTTCTTACGTAACACAATCGTGTCTTAAAACAGAAGTGCATACAATGGTCCTACCAAGAGAGTGGAAATTAAAACCAATAATAGCAGTACAACCGTATAGTTACAATAATTCAAGAATTTGCCATAATTGCTATACTGCATGGAGGAAGCAAATTATCAACCCATGCACTGGACTGTGCAAAAAGTGTGTAATTCAGAACCCAGTGCAGAAAAAAGAATTTCGAGACAATTGTCCAAATGAAACACAATGTCGCAATTGTCTTACCATACTCAAAAGAACGAATTTTGGTATATATCGAGACGTATGTGAAGCTTGCAAAGCAGACCAACCACAATTAAGACAACGATGCGTGTACTGTAGTAAGTACGAGGACAATTGTTGGAACAACATTTGCATAAAATGTATGTCAGGGGCACTCATCTTGTGTGATCGCATTGGTGTGTTTTATAGTAGTTGGACTCACCATAATAGGGACTGTTGGTGTCTTAATTATAAATAAATTATATTATTTGTATATATGTATGTGTGTATGTAATATATATTATAACCATAAACTGTAAATATATTTTTAGTATTGTAATAACATATTATTTTGTAGGAAACTTTTAAAATTATACAAAAAAAAAAAATGATTATTTTTAATTTTTTTACAATTTAAAATGAAGGAAATAAATTAAATAAATATTTAAGAGTTTATTAAGTAAATAAATGTATTAAATGACTTACAATTAATTTATTTACTAAAACTATTTATTAAATTATTTACAATGTTTAATTTATATGGATGCCTAATCTGTTCCCTCGCAGACATTATCGCACTCTATCAAGAGCTGATAATCTGACCAGTGGCTCTGGTCAGGTGATGGCTGGCCGTCTGGATCGTAGAACACCGTTTCCATAGACCATGCTGATGGTGATGTTGCCCTATCAGTGCTGCTGTCCGGGGGGTTATCTTGGTCTCCCTGGTCCTCGCCTAGATTCTCACCTATCCAATAAGATGAAGGTGATATTGGTCTGTCGTCAATGCTATCTGGGGTAGCTTGGTCATCCTGGTCCTCTTCGTCTTCCTGGTCCTCTTCGTCTATCGAATACGATGGAGGTGACCGTTCCCACCAATCACTGCTGTCTGGGTCGTATTCACTAGGCATTGACCAGGTCGATGACGTTGATTTTGAGTCGGTGCTGGAGGAGACGCAATTTACTTGAGAAGTGTCCATGATGTTAATAATTTTAAATCTGACAAACAAGAGCGTTGCTGTGTGTTATATAAAGCAAACTAATCTCCACCCCCAGCAGTGGCGCCTCCTACAAACATTACTTTACAGGCACCTCTATTATTGATGATGGAGAGGGGGTAAACATTTAATGTATAGTGTTTTACTGAATCAATGAATAAGTCAGGTTGGCCGAGTGGTTAAGGTGTCAAACTTCACTAATTAAAATTCATAATAACACGTATCCTATGATTGGATATGAATACCCCCTCTATTATTTTAGAGTGACTCCCTCCCCACACTACTATATATATGGGAGTAATATTAAACCAAACTTAGTTGCATTTACTATTTCTATCTATATACCACGTATCGAAATGGCAAATCCATCTATTATATCTATTCTAAGACGGTTGGCGCAAGAAGATTCCAATAATTGGATGCTGTTTAATCATGAGGCTGCGGAGATGGGGGTACCTGCTGAGGCTGTGGAGATTGGAGCACCTGCTGATGTTGATGCCAATGGTGCCAACATCGATATCCAGGAAGTCATCGAAGGCGGCGAAAATGGTATAGTGGACGATGGAGTCGACGAAATGGTGGACGATGGTATAGAAGTCGATGTTGCGGACCTCATCGAGGAAGACCAGCACGAGATGGCTTTCCAGATAAAAGATATGGTGGCTGGTACAATGGACAAGGTGTGTGCTACAGCGGCCTTCGTTGTGGTATGCAGCATTGACCAGGGAAAATACTTTATGTGCACTAGGTGCTACGTATCGTATTCTCGCATGGTCGTAGAGGGGGCTGTTCACCAACACGCAAGTCTGCACAACACGGTTGAGTGGTGGGACGTACCTACCATAAAGTGCAAAGCTTGTGGCGATGACACAGTGACAGTCGGTGCCATCGAAGGTTGTTTTGTGTGCAATAATACTGGAAAAAGAACAGTACCCATATAATAATATTAGATTTTCTAGTTTGTACTTTTTATATTATTTTTTATGTTTGTTTAATTTTTAATTATATTTAATTAATTTTATGTTTTATGTTATATGTATATTTGTATCATTCTTATAATATAGATTGTAGGAAAATAAAAAGGAATTAAAACATTTATGTGTATGTTTATTATCTTTCAAGTGTTAAAAAAAAAAAAAAAAAAAATGATTATTTTTAATTTTTTTACAATTTAAAATGAAGGAAATAAATTAAATAAATATTAATAAAGTATATTCATTTTATTATTCATTTGTGACACATATTAAAATATTTCAATCGACATAACTATATAATGATACATTAATATATTTTTCTAGTTAATGACAATTTTAAACAATAGAAGCTATATCAACCCACGAATTGTGTTCTACAGATAGCCCCAACCACTTTACCAGCACTTTATTTCCTTTCTTCTTTAATACATTTTCAACTAGATACACATCGGGGTATTTTGCTTTTAGTAGCTCCATTTCATAAAAACATCCCTTGATTGGGTGTCCAAACAAGTCTTCTATCAGGTAAGTTGTGGGATTTGTTATGTTTATTTTGGTAATTTTAAAAAGTTCTGTTGAAAAGTTCGGTGTAAACCCTTTATCAAATACACCTTTATACTTGCTAATACGAACTATATCACCGAGATGAAATTTCGGTTTCAGAGCAATCTTAATATAATTATATACGTTTAAATGTGTAGTTGGTTTGACATCAATGGGCTTTCTGCCAGTTGTACGATGGACTTTGTCATTGTAACTTTTTGTAACGTTTGGTAGGATATCGAGCCATTTATATTTACCCATAGCTGAGAATTCTTTATACAACCAATTTTTTAATGTGCGGATTACTCGCTCAACAATTGCTGCTTTTTTTGTGCTATACGTAGAATAATGATTAATTTCGTGCCGCTTCATTAATGCGGAGAACTTTCTGTTATAGAATTCAGTACCATTATCGGTCTGTAAATTTCTCGGTGAATAATTTGCTTCTTGAATAATAGTCTGCATAGCCTTGGTAACTTCTACAGCTGCTTTATTTTTAATAGGTTTGGTCCATACGTATTTGGAATAGCAGTCAATCACTACAAGAATATAACGATACCCTCTATTTTTATCAGCGTATGGCTGCATTTCAGCTAGGTCTGCTTGCCACAAATCACCAAACCCCTTAATTATGGTTCGCCTTCTACGAAAATTTCGTCGAGCATTTCTATGTAACTCGTTAACAACTTGTAATTTTTCGCTGCTAACCTCCATTATAAAATTGTCTTCAGCTATATATCAACTTCAGGCATTAGTTCTGGTGGAAATGCTAGGCCTCCGGATTGCACCTTCTTTGGTTGGAGTTCGGTGGCAATATGCTCTAATTTAGAGATTCTAGTGATTAAAGTATTGCGATTGTTTATGGCCGAACGTTTAACTTCAGAAATTGCTTTATCAACATATTTCCTCATTTCTATTTTCATTTTCTGCATCATCTCATTATTTTGTTTATTGAAAATAGCGCGATTTTCTTCTCCACTTCTTATAAGTCCCACATCAACATATTTTTTCATTTCCCCAATAATTACATCGGTTGTATCAAAAATAGCTTTGGCAGCATTTTCATCATTTGTTTGTAGACGCTTGTTAACGTAATTACATGTTGCACCATCTTGATCATCGACAGGTTCCCCTAAATTTTTTAAACGCTTATTTTCAATATCATAGTGATTATCTCTGGTAAGTTTAAAACCCACGCCAGGTAATCCACGATGGGCTATTAACTTACTCGCACTAATTCTTTTGCTGCGTCCAAATTTGTCGATAGTGTTTACAGTAGACATTTCTGACTGCATCTGATCCAGTTTATAAAATTTCAGACTATATAATACTTATTAAGTATAATGATACTATGTTTTATTTCATCTTTAATACACTATTTTTTCTTCCCTAAGTTCTGATATTATTTCTATTATTTCATTGTCGTGGTTGTTATTTCCCGCTATTTTCGAACTCCATAGTAGACGTAGACGATCCACGAGTTCGCTGGGTTTATTCCAAAAAATATATTCTTTATCTTTATTTCTGTACAATTTGTGGGTAGGTACACGTTTTAAGCCGTGACCACTTGTTGACGATCGTGTCGCAATTGTAGAAGATGTTAATGGTTTGATAATTTTGTGAAATTTTCCACGCTTAGTAGTGTTATAGCCATTCGCTACATCGAATTTTTTGTAAGGTGCCTTTGTTTTTCTTAGTATTTCTCCATATATCTTACTCCATTCATCATCGAGAACACCCTCTCTATTATCATCTAAAATTGTTGGGCGTTTTAGAAATATTAGATCGTACAATTTAGGACTACCTAGATACACGCCAAGTTTCTTATTGCCATACCATAGCGTAATATTTCCATGGGAAAAACGTATTTCGGCATTGCCCATCAGCAGTTTGCCTGTCTTGGGATCTACACGCACTCCATATAAACTATCATACTTGGAATCACCAGATTTTAAATTTTGTATATGTCTTTTTACAACCTCATGTCTTTTTTCTAGTTTACTAGCTGGAGAAGTTTCGGATACAGGGGTTGTTCTTATTGACGATGGTGGTGTTTCCATAATGGGGATATAATGTGGAACATCATCACCACCTACATACTTATCGGATCCTTCTTCAGAAGCACTCTCCCATGATACAGCCCTCTGGGTGGACACCCTTGATGATGATGGTTTTGAATGTAATTGTTGGATATGAGATTTGTTCTCTGCTGCTGAAGATATAACATTTAAAGGTTCAGTTATCGGTTGGTAGATCTTTTCAAGTGTTACGTGCATCTCCATATCTTTGTTCTTGATATAGTTAAACTTCTTCCGCACAGCATCTGTTGCCTCAATCAGCTGTCGCTTGAGTGTTATTTCGCTACTGGGATGTGCAAGATTGTTATATTTTTTATTATCTTTGGTAACCTTCATCTTAGCGCATACGTAAACGAAGTAATCCTAACGACGTATGTAATTCAAGTGAAGTTTTTAATAAAATGCATTATGGATATATGAAGCTATCAAACCCTTTTCTATATCGCCCACCTTGTACTTCTCTATCCTTATCAATCACTAGAAATCCATATTTGTCATTCCAGCACTTTGCACACATATTTTGAAATACTGTAAACGTTACATCAGGTGACACATGATCGGAAAAGATGTGATGCAGATTCATGTCGTCCTGTTTAAAGACAACAATTAAATTACTATTGTCTCTTATTAGCTGCTTCGGGATTCGAGAGTATGTCTGGCCAAGATAAAAACAATCCACATTTCTATGTCGGCCCATACTGAAATATCCCCTTATAACATCTTGTTTCTCACATATTACATCGTCAAATATAAACACAGACTCTGGCTTTGCCTCGGATGGTTCCACTATTTGCGTACCATTACTAAATGTATAAAATCCTAACCCCTCAATCGGCGCTAATACATTACGTAGATACTCATACTTGGGTTGATTTATAGACTTTGAGTATAGGTAAATATTTAAAAAACGTAAACCTAAACGATGCGTGATCAAAGATATTAAGACATTTGTTTTCCCACAATTCGAGGGTCCTATTATGAGGGCACGTACAGTTGAAGGTAGTAGTGGTCCATGGCGATTATCAGCACTTAACCCACGCCCAACTTTTTCATCCAAATTATCTATAGAAAGCGTTTGTTTCTGTTTCACAATGTGCATTGTACCGCGGCTAAATGTTATATAAGTAGATGTGTGATTTACAACTCTTATTTAAATGGTTTCTACGATACGATACACACGTGAAAAACGTACGAAGCGCGGTGGAGGATTAGTTAATTCCCTGATTAATAAGCTCCCCGTCGAGTTGCATTTGCCAGGTTATCAATTTTGTGGTCCAGGCACAGATTTAAATAAAAGGTTAGCACGAGGTGATTCTGGCATAAATCAGCTCGATAAAGCGTGTAAGCAACACGATATTGCATACGACAAAAATAGCAGTAATCAAGCAGCCCGCCATAAAGCAGACTATCAGCTTGAACAGGCTGCGTGGAAACGGGTGAAATCCAAAGACGCAGGACGTGGAGAAAAGGCAGCTGCTTGGTTAGTCACAACTATAATGAAGGGAAAACAACGTCTTGGTATGGGATGTAATTCAACAATATCTCGCAATCCAATAAGGAAACGAATCATCAAGAAAACAAAGAAAGGTAAGAAGAATGTTAAAAAGACAGCGTTTGGATCTGGGATAGTACGAAAAGTGCGTGACACACTGCGAAATGCTGGAGGCAAAAAAGTAAAAGACCAAAAGAAGGTGGTTGAAATTGCTCTAAAAGCTGCACGTCGATATATAAAACAGGCCAGTGGAAAACGCAATATTCAAACACCTCGAATTATACCAATTCCAAAAGTTGGTGGTATTTTACCTCTAATACCCATTTTTGCTGGATTATCTGCATTGGGTAGTTTGGCTGGTACGGCTGCTGGTATTGCTAAAGCTGTAAATGATGTGAAAAAGGGTAGAGAAGAATTAGCTGAAGCAAATCGGCACAACAGAAGTATGGAAGCAATAGCTATGAAAAGTGGTAAGGGGATGTATATGAAGCCATACCGAAAGGGGATGGGTCTTTATCTAAAACAGAATTCAAAAAACTAATAGACTCCCTACCTCGGAGACCTCTTACCGACATTGATCTTAAATATTATGCTAATAAAATGAAGGTAGCATACTTTCGAGGTGTATTTATGCGTGACTCACTACCAAGACATGGGCCACATTACAATGAATCCGCAATAATCAATTTGGATAGTATATATGGTCCTGGGACACATTGGGTGGCATATAAAAAACGAGGTAGTTTAGTAAATTATTTTGATAGTTTTGGCGACTTACCCCCACCTATAGAATTAGTTACATATTTCAATAACGATTCAAGGAGGGCCAACCAAATATTCTATAACTACAAACGTGTACAGAATTTTAACACAGTGTTGTGTGGACATTTGTGTTTAAAGTTTCTCTCTACGAAACAAATATAAAACGCCATGGAACTGAAATCTATGACCCCAGCAATAGATCGAGAAGGTATCAAGCGAATGGGTCACTCACTAATTGCATTCTCCCGTTTGCGTAGTCTGTTGAAGATGAGCAAACAACAACTAGCAGATATGCCCAAAGAGGTGATGATTGGGTTGGCTTCACATGAAATTGCATTAGTATGGGATAAGCTACCTACACATCTTCAGAACGATGTCGATATATTAAAATATCAATATTGTACAGAACATTACCTTAATGATTATGAAAGCAATGTTGACGTAAATGATGGTCCAACACCTAGAAAAATGTTTTGCTGCTATTGTAAGGTAAACGATGTAAATGTGGCATCCAATAACAATGTAAATATATTACCATCAACTTCTAAGAAGAGGAAATTATACCATTATTGCTGTAATCCACAATAAATTGGGTAACACAATTTAATTATATCAGTCATGTCGTACACGTTCACACTAACGAGCCGCTTAAGTGAGCTAAGTGTCAACTTTGATCCACCCATTGAACTGGATAGGAGCAGTCGTCATGGGTTAGGTTTAATTGGATTCTACTCTTACAACTCCATATACAATGTGGATGAAACAAATAACATCTTCCAATATAGGGTTAGTGCTAAAGATACATTCACTACTGTTCACATACCTCTGGGGGCTTATGAAATTGATGAAATCTATGCTGCAATGTTGAAAGCTATGAATATTGATGGAAAGGATTACACAAATATTCACTTTAAGGGCAAACAACAATACCTTAAAGTGCGAGATTTTGTCAAAGTATGAAGTAGATTTTAGACAACCAAATTCAATAGGAAGTCTGTTGGGATTTGGACAAATATATTTACAACCAAATAAAAATTACGAATCAACACAGCCTGTTGATATTATGAAAGTAAGGATGATACGCGTAGATTGCAATATTATTTCTGGAGCTTATCTGAATGCAGAAGAGTCACACACTCTCTTTGAATTTGACATAGACGTTGAGCCTGGCTACAAACTTACTAGAGAACCCAAAAATATCATATATTTACCTGTTAGACCTAAAGGGTGTCAGTTAATAGACAACATCACACTACGCATACTGGACGACAACGGTGATTTGATCGATTTTCGAGGTGAGAAAATTATTGTAAGGCTAGAATTGAAGAAAGTCGGATATCACCAACCAAATGGGTTTTAGATATAAACAGCGACAGCAAGTACATCACCATCAGTATGATACTGTAGCGAACAACAGTATAGATAAAAAGAAAGGGAGATGTGGAAAGCAATTCATTCAAAGTCTATACCTTAAACAGTTAAGACATAGATTGTCAGTTGAGGATCAAGCCTTTTTAAAATCTATTGGATTAAAACTGCGAAAAAATTGGTCATAATAATGGTGGCTACATGCACGCTCATTAATAACAACAGGTTGGGGTCTCACTCAAACGAGACAAGATATTTTAGATACCGCCAGTCACGTGTTCAGTGGCAAACTACCCCTTAAGTTCCTTATGGGTTTTGCAGAAGATTATACCAAAGGCATTCTGAATGTGAAGCAAGAATTAATTATGATAATTGCACGCTCATTTAAAGACTCCTATATCGGTGAGGTTGATGCAGAGTTGGAAATCAGCAAAATTGAGTGGAAGATAAGGCACATTGTACCTGAAGATCGACAAAAGTTAAAATTATTGAATCGAATTAATAAAAGTGGTAATAATACCAAAGTTAAGATGGTCTACCGTGCGTGGGATTTTTATGAGCTTCCCTGTCTACGCGATACTACCTATGACATATGGGCTCTTAAACTCTCCACCCGTCTTGAAAGCCCACTTTTCATCCTTCTTGGCTTTCAAGGCACTGATCAGGCCAATGATAGAACAAAGGATGTTACACAGTTCAAACACGCAGACATAAATAATATTCGACTATTTCTAAACTCTGAAGTATATCCATATGAACGTTGGAATTTAGATTTCGATAAGAAGCTCGATTCTGCAGCATATTATGCTTATGAGAACTTCCAACGTAGTTACTATGATAAAGATATGAGCGAACCCATGATGGATCTTGGGGAATTCAGGAAGAATCCTTTGTTTGTCATTGATTGTTCACACCAACCTGTTGCAGTGAAATCATCTACTGTCGACATAAAAATAGAATTTGAAACACGAAAAGCGAAATTTCCGGAACAAACTCGAGTGTATGCACTTATACTTCATGATACATATTTAAGTTATAACGCATTAGATGGCTCGGTTCAGAATGGTTTTCTCGATGTCAAGTAAAAAAAGAAAATATTTATTATTGTGGAATTAAGTAGTGCAACCTATTTCTATCAAGATATCTGGATAATTTTATCAACAATAATCATGATGTACTTGCAACTGTTTATTTTCTCAGAATGTAATTGTAGAATTAAATATAAAATTAAAATAAAAACTGTTCTAATTATACTATGATTGTATTTTTTGTTGTGTAATAAGAAATATGAAATAAAATGAATGTAATCTTTTAATGTGTATTTTATTTATTCAGTTTTATAATATAATATAAAATACAGAATATTGTTTACTACAGATACATACAATATTTGGTGTAATAAATATGACAATAGAAGATGAATATTATTTATGTATCTACATTGTTATCTTCTACATCAGACTGGTCGAGTTGATATTTTTCAATAATATTCTTAGGTAGGTACTCCATTATCTCGTATAGAAAATGTTTTAGTTCCACTCTGTCCATATGCTCACAAAACTCATCCAAATTTAAGAAGCCACGGGAATATCTACCACATAGATTTACACCAATGCTATACGCTTTAGAAGCTTCTTTAACCCGTCGAACTTCTTCAGCGTCGAAGCAGATATTCATATCATAATTTAATGAAACCAATGCATCCCTTATTAAGTCATCTAGTTTACAAGACAATCTCTCAATGGCAGATTTAATGTCTTCTGCAGGGGTCCATGTTTGGGTTGAATATTGCATCCACATCTTTGCTGCGTACCTACAAATAAAAAATGAAATGTAAAAAAATACATAAAAAACAGCACTAAATGGACTTACGTTTGAGCTATTGGTGTACACGAAGTAAAAATATGTTGTACAAATGTCAATTTAGATATATCAGAATCTTTATAGGCTAACAAGTGATACTATTCTATAATACTCCTAGCATTCTTCCACAATATTCCATTTCTACTTAATACTTAAACTTAGCTAACTTAAATACTTTACGATTATTTTTGTTTGAGAATTAAACACCGAAACTTATTAATGGACTAGATTTTGCTCCAGGATAAGCTGGAGAACTTTGTCCTAAATATGTCAATGTAACTTTACCATTTGACGAATTTATTTTATCGATAGTGTTCTCACATATAATTTCCACAAACCGTTTCGGTAAAAATGATTTAAAAGTCGTAATTGAACTTTCCTCAAACAAAGTTACTATGATTGATTTTCCAAATCTTGTATTAACCAAAGATATTTTTTTTATGATATAAGGTTTATTTAAAATTAACGCTGAAATGGATCTTTGCTCTAAAACCTGCATATCTTGATTTATTAGCTCATTAAGTGCTAATAAGTCAACTTCGGAAATTGCCATATTTAAAATGAATATAATGAAAGAATTATAAAGAGTAATATAAGATATTGCTCACTTGAAATAACTGAAGTCACTGACTGCACTAGGCTGATTTGTTAGCTGTAGATGGTTCACGATAGAACACGATAGAAATGATTTTGTGTTGCGACTACATCTTCTTTATAGCAGTCTAGCTGAGCTACCCCACCACCACTACTTGGAGTACTCATACACATATTGGTACATACACTAATTACAACTACAATTGCATTGCACCACTCCAATTACCTCTATTGCAATTACATCAGTCTAATTACTGCACATTACTCTACTTACCTCTATTGCAACTACATCAGGCTAATTACCGACAATACTCTAATTACCTCTATTGCAATTACATCAGTCTAATTACCTACATTACTCTAATTACCCTAGTTACCCCCCACCACAAAAAAAAAAAAAAGGGTGGGGGGAGACCCAGCTCCGCCATTACTACTCTACTTACGTGATTTTCCCATATTACCTTTTCGTCAATCAAATTGATATTAACGTTCACTTGTGTGGATCCAAAAAATTTAGGTACTGTATGCTTGTAATAACCACGTGTAATATTTTTTCTTAACTTAATAAAATTTAATAGTAAGCAGGTAGCAGATTTTCCTTCCCTTCAGATGTAGGTCGACCGTGATCGTTAACACTTAAGACTAAAAACGAAGTAACATCGACATGCAAAGTCATACATAATGTTAATTGTTACTTCTCATAACCGTGGCAAAGTATCATGAAGGAAATTCAACTTTTCGTAGCTATCTAATCGCTCCTCAAGCAGTATCAGTATCAATTAAGTTGTCTTCTACACAGTTGGTCCACAAGTTTCACAATTTATGTTGGAAATTTCCATGCTATATGAATTTTCCTCTACAGGGACATGCAATTGGTGGAAATTAAATACACGACCTACATAGAGTGTACTATGTGTATTATATTCAAGAAAATATATAAAACGATAATTTTCTGTGGCTACAGGACCATAGTCCATTGCCATTCCCCCCCACACACACATACATATACACACACATATAAAACGATTACTTTAACAACTTTGATTTCCAACTTAAATTTTTTGACTGCGAGTGTATACAACCTCTCTTATTCATGATGTACGAGGTGTCAAAGGAAACTTATATAGATGTAAAAATAGCAATAAAAAAAACTACATTACAGGTTACATTTGTTGAATAAATAATATGTAATGCCATTTAAATTAAAATTTGTCATTAAAACATTTTTGTAATGAATAATAAGGTCCATGAAAATGATGCGTTATTTTTCCTAATTTGTTCCTAAATGTCATATTTTATTTCGATCAAATAACACAGAGTTGTAGTAAAACCTATTTAGTGCTGTCAACTTCACTCCTAGCCGTGTCAACCTATTAGTTTATAATTTCAAGAAAAATTTGTTCTTAATTTGTTCTAATTTGGTTCCAAATATTATAATTTGTTGTGGTCAAGTAACAGAATTACAGCAAATCTTATTTGTTGCAGTCAAGTTTACTCTTAGCCATAAAAATTATTGGTTGGAAAATTTGTTTCCAATTTATTCTTATTTGTTCTAACTAAATAATCCGTTAAAACAACGTCATTGGTGGCGCCATTTTGTAGCCATATCATCCGACTGGTTGCATATTTTAAGAAAAATTAGCTCTCGCTATGTTTAAATTTGGTGAAACTGATATAATTAATATTCTGTAAACCCCTGTGAGGACACTCATATCTTCACCTGAAAATCACTGGCAAATACTCCTGAAACATGAAATATACCCAAATGTTTTAAATAAGTTTTTGAAACTTAATTTTTGATAGATTTGCAACTTTTTCACTCTAAATTCATCAGTAAATACTTCATTAATGCACTTGGTTGTAACGTACAACAAATTTGAGTCATTTAAAATTTTGGTTCTCACATATTTTTATAAAATGGATAAGTAACAAATAATTGAATGGTGATATAATGTGCATATACATATTACAAAATATTCTGTAAATTAATAATGTATATTGATTTTCAAACATTAACATTGAATGGTATTTATTATACACAAGTATCCTGTAATCTACAAACAGGAGTTTAAAAATACATTTTCCTGCCTGCTAAAGGAAATGAATGCATTATATATCACAAATTAAGTTTATTAAAATCGTTTACTCAACATTTTTCCTTTCAACTTTTAATCATTTCCTGAGGATGTACCTTAAAATATGCCAGGAAATAAAATTACTTTGCAGACTCCGGCAGCTGAAGGAGATGATGATTCAATTTCTTATCAAAAATGTTTTATTGTGCCCTTTAAACGAAAACGAAAATCAAACATAAAGTTAGAGGTTTGCTTGTTTGTATTGTGTTGGGTTATGTGATATGTAAGTAATCTGAAACTCTAAAGGCGCGGTATACAAATAATGAAAAAACATATTTGTAGGCTGCTGGAAAAAATCGATCTAAATCTTTTATTGTATGGAATCTTTCATCTCGTATTTGTTTTCCATCTGATGTTTAGATATAACAATACGTTCTATTATAGAATATTATATTTCTAAACTGTTTCTTATACATACAGTGTGTTACAAAAGTAGAGAGGCATTTTTTACAGTTTTTATCTTACTATTTTTGTGTTTTACTGATCATCAGAAAAAGGCAATATTCTGATGCATCACTTAATTTAAAATTTTACATTTTGCAAATCATTCGTACGAAGTCCCCAATAAATAATTCTCCACTTATTTATTTTTGTTATGTTAAAAGTTTTAGTAATATATTGTTTTCTGTCATTTGTAGAGTAATTAATATAATTTCTCATAAAAATATTACAATATTGGAATACTCTCCTATAATTTTTTCTATATTAATGGAGGCAATAGAATTGTAGTTTTTTAACAAAACGTTATTTTACAGGTAAACTTTACCGCCCTCGTTTAATTTAGTGACTCAATTAGTTAGACCGTAAAATTTAATATATAGAGTATAATATGTTTTGCAGGACCTAACAAAACAGCTAGCTTAACTTTAAATTATTTACAAAATAAAGATTATTGTGTAATAAAACAGTAGTTAAAGCGCTTTCCATTGAAACACGAAGCAGAGGGTTTTCTCCCTGGAAACTAAATACAAAATCCATTACAGTAGCCATAAAAGTTTCTGTTTATTAAAAGTTCTGACTAAATGAAATTCTCATTAAAATTTGAAATAAATGCGATTTAATTGATGTAGAGGTAATAAAGTATTTAAAGAGTTCTTTAGTAATTTTCATATTACCATAAACTTCACTCCGTCGATGTAATTCCTAAAACGATTAATGAATTATCAATTGTTGCTTAAATTACTAAAAGTGGTTTTGCACTAGGCAAGCTGTTATAATACAAATTAATTATTTTAACAGTTAGCCTTAAGTAATTAAATTTTGTTAACAAGTTCGATTTAACTGCGTAACTAATAACAGCTGTGTATGGTTTAATTAATATTTTATTCGCTACTGCTATACAATAATAAAAATAAGTATATTTATTATTGGCTTACAATAATTTTTCGCAAATATGCTTTTCAATCGACGTCATACATATATTCTGAACAAGAAAAAGTAGATAGATCAGAGGTAAGTATTTGTTACAAATGTAATAATGTAATGTTTCAGTCTCTGCTATTTATTTGATTAATAGTTGGTATTTTTAAAGTCGATATAGTACAGTGGGTTGCATAATTTGTAACAGTGTAAATCCATATTAAACATCCATCTGCTTTAAATGTTAAATGGGTTGCATACCTAAGGTAAGAATAATAATTAGCTTTGCTTCACTTAGGCAGCCCATGGGGAAGCATGGTGTATATTTGGTTACCTACTCTTAGGTTGTGTAAATTTTTAAGCTTCCGGCCACTTTGATTGGTCGACGGGGTCGTCGTGGAGCGAAGCGAGAAAATGACCTCTGAGTTCTAACGAGACGTTGTCTGTGCTAAATATTTAATCTATTTGCTTAATTTGCATGTCCACTTTTGTTATGGGATATAGGAATTTGCCGGATCGTTTGTTCGATTATTTGTCGGCATTTTTGTGGTGAAAAGAACACGATCCTCGAAAGTTTTCGGATATTAAACCGTCTTGTAACTATAGCAATTTTTTATGATAGGGACGCTTCCCTGAGGTTTAAAAGCATAACTCGCACTATAATACGTCGAGTTTTGGTGAAATAGATTGGACTCCGCTAATAAGCCACCTTCCAGCTACGTAAGTGACTAATACTAATTAACCAGACCCTTGGAAAAACCTTCGAAAAATTACCTGAGAAAGCGAGATCAAACAATCGCTTCGTTTTTCAGGGCTTTTTATGTTATTAAATTATTTTGATTACAAGTCAGCATTTGGTGTTAGTTTCTTTCATCTTTGAAGTTAATTTATTCGAAAACGGTGCATTTCATTGACACATTGAAAGATACAAAAAAATTTATAAATGATACAAGACATCTCATAAGCACATCAATTTTGTGAAAAAACAGTGGCGTACCTTTGTTTTCAAATAAAATATTTGTTGGCTAGCCCAAATGCACGCCGCTGTATTCTTGCAACCTGTGTCCGATAAAGAATACAAAACCACCTATCTATGCTAAATTTCAAAAAGCTATCTTTTGTTAATATTGAGTTATGGCCAATTATTCTAAAAAATTTTTTATCTTTAACACCCTGTAGATAATAAACGAAGCAGAATTCGACCATAGTTTACAGGAAAAATTGTCTTTATTTTACGCTGCACTAGCTCCTGGTAAAGTCCTGCTATTAGAAACTGGTGTTGATACTTCTAATTATTTTAATAATTTATGCTTTTCTAAAATGAGGTATGTAAAAAGTATATAATTCTGATTTCAAAGAAATGAAACAAAAGTTTAGATTCTCTCAATATTTTCTTATTAATTGTGAGTTGATAATATTTCCAATCATCAATTGAAAATGTTTTTGATTTCTCCCTTTCTTTTCGGAGATCATCGGGAAATGTCACATTATTTTTAAAATGTTATGAAAAAAATTAGAAACAGGTTAGGAGAACAAATTAGCGTCGTATGTGCTCCGTCAGCAGCTGGTGCAGATTCTTACTTTCAGCGTTTCTGGAGATCTTGTTTCTCAATCATTTGTATCAATTTTTTTCTTATTCTTTGCTATCAAACAAATATATGTATTAAATTTACTTTTCACTAATGAGCTTAATACACCCTAATGTAGTGCAGGATATTCTCTTTAATGTTATAAGAACTATCTAATGTGTAACGCTTATAGAAAACATATTGAATAAGTGGCATGTTCCAAATTTTCTGAAATTCTGAAGAATTTTTTTAGAGAAAGGAGTTTTCGTGAGGTAAAAATCAAGTTGAAATCACACAAAGAGAAATTTGGATATATGGTTGCAAAGTAAATGCGGGGCATAAGAGACACAATATTATTACAGCGACTATTGGCAAGCTATTATCCCACAAATAAATGAAATTATAAGGATTTTAAGGAACTGATAATTTGCTGAAATATTTCCGGATTCTCCTCCACGTCGATTATCTTAAATGCCTGACATTTCTATAATAGTATATAATTATATTGCCATGAACTTTTTACATCAGAAGATTACAATATGGTTGAAGTGGCGAGCATTCAAAATAATTATGGCGTGAAAAAATCCTGAAACTATTCTATAAAACAAACTGTCATACTTAAATAACATAATATTATATTATGGTAGTATTGAGCTTAAAAAGACAAAAGATTTAAATTAATCAAAGTGAAAAGGCTAATTTCTCAAGTGAGTGATTGCAACTATAATAATGGAGCGATTCCCAACGAACTTACTACAAACTCAAAAAGTCTGCTGCAAAACTGAAAGTAGTTAAATTTGTCTACAATTGATGTAGAAAATGATATTAAATCAGTTTCTACGTACTCCGCTACATTACATTTAGTCCACATCAGCTAATTAAACTAAATGGGTACAGTTAAATACAGTAGTAAACATATTTAGGTACTATATAAATATATAATATATAAATCGAGACAAACTGATGCAACCAAGATACAGGAGGTCTATACGGTATAATACATCATTAAGCGTGATATATTATTTGCTTCCGTATTATTTAAGTTAAATATAGAACATCACTAGGTTTAAGATTATATACCAAAAATATTTGGTTCTAGATAATAATGAAAATAATTTATTTTACCTTTAAATAACTGAAAGCTTTCTGTTTTAACACTGTAGCATCATTTTGTTGAACTCGATTGTTATAAATAAATGCTTTGATGAGTTTCCTTACCGATGAAACAAGAGAAATCATTTAATATAATTAGCACTGCAACTTTATGATCCAGTTTTTTAGTTTAAATACTTGAATTTTCTGGCAGCGAAGGAACCGAATTATGTAACGATATGATCGAAAATGATTGATGGGGAGAATCGTCGATTTGCTGCAAAACGCAACTTTTGTAATCAAGACGAATTGCGTCTAGCGAATAATGTAGCTAGTCCGTGGTCATTTACAGTTTTACCGCTGTTAGTAGATCTATCATCTTTCAATAGATCAACCCATGAAAAATTCACATCAACTTAATAAATGATAAACATGTACTCTAGCTTCAAATATTAGTTTCGTTTTATAACTGTTTCTTAGTAAAAGTTGCTTTATAAAGGATAGGTCTGTTATATATTATTAATATTTATTGCAAGAGGTAGTTACTTACGTTTGCATTCCACATATTCTTTTAGAAGTTAACTCCCAACTGTTTTTGTAAACATGGTCTCAGTTTTTTTGATTCGCATTCTCCAAGTTAGTTTTGTCAGATATTTTTTTTGAAGATAGTCCAGCACAATGGCCTGAATACATTTTGGAGCATAGATGAGATTTTAAGGTTTCTGATTATCTTTATGAGTTGAATTTGAAAAGGACAGGTACCACCACGTACTTTGAATAATTTAAGTAAAAAGAGAAGAAGAGCAATTGAATAACTGCGGATTTTTATGTATACTTTAATGTATAAAGAATATTTTCGAAGTATTTTACTAATTTTGTGCTGAATCTGAGTGCCCTTGAGGGGTATTTGAAAGACAGTCAATACTTAGAAAAAAGTGACACTTTGAATTAGTGTAAAGATAACTTTTGGTTTTGACAAACTTTACTTATGCCTCTTGTGCACCATTTGAGGAATTAGGAGAAACAGGAAGCAAAGGATTATAGAATATTATATCAATTTAGTGGTTTAATAAATTTTGTTATCAGATAAAATGTCATCATTATCTTCATCATAAACACTAGTAATTTTGTCTAAATCATTATGATTCCTGAGTTTGTCCTTCTGGCTCATGCAAACGTCAGCAATACATAATCAGATATTGGTTAAACAACCTCTGTACCTCAAGATACGAGTGCAATCGCTTTCTTTAATATGTTGTGTGTTTCCTGATATTTGATCTCATTTATCTGAAATTCCTCAACTAAAAGAAACAATTACTGCCCTTGAGAATTCAGCATGACTTATTTTATTTTAGATGTCAATTAAATTCTCTGAAAATATAGAGACACTGGAAATCGTGATAGAGTGGTTTTTGTAAATATATATATTTTTTGTTATTGGCATACTTAGGAGACGGAGACATCCTATATGCTCCCAAGAACAGAATATTCTTTTCTTTATATTTTGAATAAAGTATTATCCGTTGAAACGTGCTTTAAGGCTTTAAATTTAAAAGAGCTAATAATTAATTTCTGAGCAGAATCATTAATTCATTGTGAAATCAGAAACTCGTGGTAAGCCTCATTTCATTTGGAATAAGCCCTATTTTAGCGGTAAACCTTGATTGTGCAATTACATCGGAAGTATGCCCATCAATTATTAAACCCTCCTTTCAAATTAGCCTACGAAAACCTGTGAAATGAAACAATTTTTTATTTCTAGATCCACATTTAAACTCAGACTCATATTTTAAACTGTTCAATTTGAAAAAGTTCGTTTCGCATATTGTTCATTCTGTTTCACAAACCAATTACTGACATGCTTTGAAAGAACAAATGGAAATATTTCTATTTCACTAAACAAAGAGCTGCGTTTAATTAAATAATTTATATCTGGGAACGTTTCTGTTTTCCAGCAGAGTGTAATATTTTAAATGTACGTTGGTCTTTTGAATATGTCTTGGAGAAATTGTATCTTATGATGAATATGCTACTCATGCTAGTTCAGTGTAGTCGAAATTATTACAGCCGGGGAAATGCCCACTATGTGACATTTTGCGTTTAAATGACTATTTATTTGTTTTCAGAAATGCTTGTTCTGGATATGGATATTGAGTGAAGAAAAGAAGTGTTTTTTGAATTATCAATGCTGATGATTAAAGTGCAAAATTTTCAGTATTTCATCAAAATACAAGGGCTTTACTACAACATGTTTTCCCAACTTAGTAATTTCGGAATTAATAAAAAAAAAGAAAATGTAAGTTACACTTAACTCTACTGAAACTCACTAGATAGCTTCTTATAAATAAATAAATACACAGGGGAAGTATTTGTATTATATTATATTCAAACAAGGAAGTCAGAGGAATAGAAAATTAAATGCCTTAAATGAACAAGGTGACGAAATAAAATTGAAATTTAACTACCTATATACGCAGTTTTCACAAATTTTTTGAACTATAATTGAAACGGCTGCTTGTCAGGTTTTATAGATGTGAACGTCAAATTGTAAGCACATTAACTTCATTGAAATGGGACTGTAGATTGATATAGCAATGCTATGTATTGCCCGGTTTAAATGCCTGGTATATAAATTCATGAATGCATTAAGTACTGTATGGGACTTGCACAATGTTATAAATTGAACAGGTAAATTTAAGACAATTGCTTATAGCTCTCTCGACTATTCGCTTTATTGACTCAAGTCAGTTAGTCAGTTAGTTCACCTATTTACACTATAATATTAGTATCCATACTCTATGAATAGCTACGAACATTCCAATTTAACGATAGTGTTATTATTTTTAATATTTGTTACAATAGACTATTAAATAATACATCACTAGAAACTACAGCATTATAATAAAATTATTAGGGTTAAACTGACTTTTTACATTTTATTTTAAGAATTTATGGCTCATCTTTAAAAAATACGATGCATAAAGAGCGTATTCAAATGCTATGTTATTGATTTTCTTTTCATTGCTTTAGTTTTTCTCAACTTGGCGCAATCCAATTACCTATTTACTTTAATTTGGGAAGAATTTTCTGCCTTTTGGTTTATCAAATAATAATCACCCGCTTTTGTGGTGGCAATAAATGGAAGTACAAGCTTTCATTACATCAGCAAATTTAGGATACGAATTTTAGTAGGATAAGAACAAAGTAGACAACGTACCGGGTGAATTAAGGCGGTTTCGTTCCATATCTTTCTTACTATAAGTTTAAAAAAATTTTTAAAAAGATGTTTTGTTTTATACTTTAGGGAGGTTGCCACAATCATAAATTTACATTTTCCACAAAAATAACATCTGTTGCAGCTGTGGCAGCCATATTATTATTTGACAGGAGAAAAAATGTATTTCTCGACTATCCCCTATTCTACTATGTGATTCTATTCTAAAATAAGTTTCTTCGAATATGGTAGGAAATAAAAAAAGCTAAATAATGGTTCTCTATTATTAATACTTAGCGATTCACATGGACTAGAAAGATAAACATTTTTATTTCACTTAATTATTTTGTTCTCTGTGGTAATAATTAAGAGGAATTAGCAATTTTGTAGATTACAAAAAAAATTGTTTTAAATAATTTTCTTGTATGCTATTTTTAATACTAATAGATACTAATACTACTAATAAAAATATTTAAACATAAATTGTAACTTTTTGTATTTTAACTAGTTTTAGACTGAAACTAACACGAGAAGAAACAATCGAGGAAAACCTGTTTTGACCGTCATTTTCTCAAAGATGAAGGTCATAGCGTCAGCGATATTTTTGGAGAAAACATGAATTAATTATTGTGGGAACTCCTTATCAAATTATTCTGCTATTTTAACGGGAGGTAAAGCATATATTCCGCTGTTAATGACGAATTTTTATGAATGATATAGAATTATTATATAATCTAGGGCTGTATGCATGCATATTTGAATAAGTCTCAGGAAACCGGAAAAATAAAAAAAAATACGAGATTTTCCACACGGTCTTATCCCCTTAAGTAAAAAAATTAGTTTATTGGTTTCAATATCTTGCCTTAAAAAGTATGCAATACTTATTTAAAACCATGGTTATTGGTTACACTGTTTATCGAGGGACGACGAATAAAATTGATTTATAATGAATATTTTCCTTTAGCATTCTTAATAAAGCTTATGAGGAAAGTACAATTTATCTAGGCGAATAAAGTTTTTCTCCATTTTTATACAAGGTGTTTCATTGGGAGAGGGACATACGTTAACTGTGGATAAAGTTCACCGAGATGGTTCCAAACAGCCCATACTTAATGGGTCTGTCGCCATTTATAACCAAGATACAGGGTGTTTTATCAATTTTCTCTATTTCTATCTTGATTGACACACCACCCTGTATATTTTTTTGACATTTGGCACACGTATTCTGCATAATTTGGCAAATCCACCAAGACATTAAAAATGAAGAAAATCCAGATCTGGCGTGACAAAAAATTTAGAAAATGTTCCATCGTCAAAACAACACCCTGTATATCGGAATTTTAAAAATTTGTTTCCATATTTTGAAAGAGCGATGAAAGCTGAATTCAACCACGTACTTTCTATTTTCCCACATAAAATTTTACTACTAAAATTTTTAGTTAACATTGTATTCTATGAGCATTTTGGGGATACACAAGCCGGACCTGGATTTACTTAATTTTCAATATCTTAGTGGATTTGCCAAATTATGTAGAATACGTATGCCAAATGTCAAAAAAATATGTGGGGTGGTTTGTTAGTTATCAATCAAGAACGAAATAGGCAAAATTAACAAAACACCCTGTATCTCGGTTATAAAGGACGATAGACCCATTAAAAATGGGTTATTTGGAATCACCTCGGTTACCCTTATCCACAGTTAACGTATGTCGCTCTCCCAACGAAACACCCTATATACTTGAATTCAATATTAAAAACTAATAAGATGTCTAAACAAACATTTTCTTTAACATAACTCTTTTCCAAACATTGATTATTTTATAATGCGACTTTTTTGGGCTTTACTACACTTTTTCCCGCCGATCGTTTAGCACGTTTGTCATTTATACATTTTAAAATACTAAGTAATAAGCACCCAAATAGTTTGTTTTGCATGAATAAAGACATCGAGTTTTTCAAACAAAAAAACGAATTACGCAAAATGTAATAGACTGCAAAAAACTTATCAGCACATCGCGCATCGTATCGAAATTTCTTTTAGTTGATTAGTAGGTGTTGTGGAGTTTGTGGAATGTGAAGTGTTGGGTATAAAGATAAAGCTGTCATATTCGATGCAGTTATAGAAACCTTCATTATTGATGTAATTTATTTTAATGTGTTTTGTGTTTTTGTGATTTTATTGTTGTAAGATTGATGAAACTAGTTTAGTATAATAAAATGAAGGCGAATCGCAAGAGAGAAAAAACAATAAAGGTGATTTTTGAAAGTGATTAACTTTATGTCATTATTTAATTATTTTTTTCATCTCCAGGTAGGTCCAAAACAATATAGGACATGGTGAAAACATCTTACAAGGTAAAACATTCTTTATATCTATGCGTATACATCTTGACAATTACGTGCAATAAATTGCTACTACTAACATTAAGACAAAATTTTTCGAAAGAGAACTGTAGCCCCGATAATGGATTTTCTAAAAATTTCAAAAACGAATAAAGCTTTGGTATAATCAATATCTATAAAATTTAATTTTAAACATATCAATTGTTTAAAAAATTTAATTATTAATTTTCATATTTTAAAAGATGGGAAAAACAACGCCTTTGGTTATCAAATAAAAAAAAATTCTGAATTTGTAAATATCTCATATATCATAATACTTCTTATAAGTCCTAATTTTGAGAAATTTTCGTAAATGTACCATATTACTTTAAAAATTTGATGTCTTTATTTAATACTGGAATCGCACGTAGGAGGCCAGATTATAGAAAAAAGTTTTCAAAGGTTGAAAACTAAATAAATAAGTTCAATTTTTATAAAGTTAAACAACCATTTTAGCTTGGAAAGTTTGAGGGGTTCTACGGTATAATTTGCCTGAAATTGTCTAACGAACAATCTACTACCAGCTGCATTTCATAGTCATTAAAATATTAATTTTTTATCATAAGATGTAATTTGAATGTATTATAATATATTTACTTTAAAAATTCATATGCTGGTTATTAGATATTCTTCTCTGGTCTGGTGCCTTTATTATTAGAGTTATCGAATAATAGTAACTGTGAGAGATAAGTACATCCCTCTGGTGGTCAGTTGCTACTACCAGTCAAGACATCGAAGATGTCTCGTGACCGATAGCGGCTTGCCAAGCAAGCACCAAGAGCGGCGACCTCTAGCCCTGATGGACTAAAACATGCTTAATAAATAGGTTTATAGGAAACAACTACTGGACGGGCAAAGGCCCCGACTCCCATTGAATTATACCTATAAATCCAAAATTGGTAGCCAAATTTGTTATTTGTCTTTTCTCCACCAGACACAGACCGGTTTCGAACTCTGTATGTTCTCATCAGTGTGCCACAGGTAGCTGAAAAGACAAATAACAAAGGCAAACCAAACTGGTCTATGGCAGACCCAGCACATGGTAAGAGATAAGTACATCCCCAGAGGGATGTACTTATCTCTCACAGTTACCATGTGCAATTTGGATTTATAGGTATAATTCAATGGGAGTAGGGGCCTTTGCCCGTCCAGTAGTTGTTTCCTATAATCCTATTTATTATGCACGTTTTAGTCCATCAGGGCTAGAGGTCGCCGCTCTTGGTGCTTGCTTGGCAAGCCGCTATCGGTCACGAGACATCTTCGATGTCTTGACTGGTAGTAGCAACTGACCACCAGAGGGATGTACTTATCTCTCACAGTTACCATGTGCTGGGTCTGCCATAGACCAGTTTGGTTTGCCTTTGTTATTTGTCTTTTCAGCTACCTGTGGCACACTGATGAGAACATAAAGAGTTCGAAACCGGTCTGTGTCTGGTGGAGAAAAGACAAATAACAAATTTGGCTACCAATTTTGGATTTATAGGTATAATTCAATGGGAGTCGGGGCCTTTGCCCGTCCAGTAGTTGTTTCCTATAAACCTATTTATTATCGAATAATGTTTCATACAAAAGTTGTTTAAGAATAAAAATTCCATAACCTAAAATTATTGCGAATTGTACGGAATGTTTCTTTTTCCCCGCACACATATTAATTTCGTTATTTTAAACAGAACACTATGTATATCATTGCATTTTTAGATTCCTTGTCAATTTTTCTTAACAGTGATATAAGCTTTGCTATATTTAAAGCCTATAGTTTGTGCGATATTAAATATTATTAAAAAAAATTGACACGTGCAGACCTTAACTAAAACCAAATACCTCTATTCAGAGATTAAATGAACTAAAACCGTTTTAAAGGCTTATTATATCTAAAATTGACTATATTACGTATTACTCAGAATTATGAAAAAGTGTACTGGGTGTTCTAAATAAAAGATATATTTTAGATAACTCCAATAACGAAACATCCTGTACAATTCGCAATAATTTTAGGTTATGGAATTTTTATCCTTAAACAACTTTTGTATGAAACATTATTCGATAACTCGAATAATAAAGGCACCAGAGAAGAATCTCAGACTGGTGAACAACCCTATATAAAAAAAGAATTAGCTAGATTATAAGTCAAACGATACTTTAAAAAAAATTGGCAAAGCCTACTTTGTGCAATAGGCGATTTAGAATATGGACAAGTATTCAATTGGAAGATAATTTAATTTTGCGTTCAACGGCGGATATAAATATGGGTCGTTTCATTTGAAAAGAAAAAGTAAATCGCGTTGAAGGATTCTAAATATAAGTTACAATATTTACGATTTTGTTTCTGTATGTGTATCGTTTTAATTCAAAATATTTGTAAAATTGTAAAAATCGTTATTATAGCAAACATTCTAATAACATTGTTACTAATTTCTTAAAGTGTCTCTGGTACCGCCCTTTGGTAAATTTTTTTTGTACCTTCATCACGTTTCTTGTAAGGACGACGACTAGAATGCGCGTATCGATATTTACATAGTAAGTCAGCATGAGCTAGGGGAAGACTCCAATTGATTAAAAAAAAATCGACAAGTAGATAGAAAAGTTAATAAAGTTTAAAGAAACAGCTCCAAAGTGAGTTGGTGTGGAACGAGCCAAAAATCAACCGGACTATTATTTGCATTCCAAATTGTGTTTGTTTTATTTAACAAATTTTACAAAGTTTGAATGTATTTAAACAATTTATGCTTATTAAAATGTGCAACTCTCTGTGATAAATTTCCGGATGCACAAAAATGGAGATACTGAAATATAGATAATTTATAAGAGCATGAAATTATTAATTTAAAAATTCATCAAATGATCATGCAGTAGGTATGTATTTAATTATTATTTATTCTTATTCAAAACAATTTTATATCGTTCTATATGAACGACCGACATGCATTATCGGTTATTGAAACCCTTTAAATACCTACTCCTTGTAATATAAATTAACATCAGAAAACATAATTTGGTTTTACAATATATTTTTTAATATCTACATACAATTTAAATATTTTTTTATGGATAAGATTTCTACTTAGTCATTTTATGACTTCATTAGTTTTTCCATAAAAACTTAATCGCTGTAATGAATACCTAGCAGGGTAATTGATGATGGGAACTTGGTAAGTAATATGACTTTAAATTGTAATATTTAATTTAAAAATCGGTGAACTTTGAAAGTGTCTGAATATTATAATCTATCTATCTCTTCCTCATTATTAATCAAAGTCTCATTTAGTAATAATTTAGTGCTATCTTGAGGAAGTAAGCGATAATAATACAAGGTGTAGCAACGTTAAGGGTTTACTTTGATTTTTAAATTTTTTATAACTTTAATCATTTAATTTACCAAGCTATACTACCTCTCAACTTACACACTTCACGAGTAACCCCTGGGACATCGCCATTTGCTCCAGCTAAGAATCGAACTCAGGAGAGATATGTGGTGGTCAGCGATGATTCTCTCACAACCGCGATTTAACCCATCAGGCTATCATCTCGGTGTGGGCAATGAGTGTATCTCATAATATACTACTTAAGCTATTTATTTGTATACAAAGAATACTTCGATCAACTGATAATAGTGGAAACAAATTATTTAACGAAAATTAAATTAAGACTGTATATAAGATATATACAATGTTTTATGAGCTTGCAGGTTCTTACATTTGGAAGAGAAAACTGAATGTTTTATTTGGTGCAAATGTGTTACTTGAATAGTAGCACGTAATCATACGTTATCCCGGAATCTTTCGCTCCAGAAATGGAATAAAGGTTACGGTACAAAATGTGAAAATAGAAAAATTTCGAGGGCGATTGATTGCTGTTTTCACAACAGAATTATTGTGAAAGTTGTCTTGTAAACGCAAACAGTTATTGGTCCACTTATAAAGTAAACTAGTTTTTTAAACCCTCAACGGTATTAAGAGCTAGGAAAATCAAAAGCATTCTAGGAATGACATTGATATAAATATTCAAGGAAAATTAATCTTATTGTAAACCTTAAAGATCACTTAAGCTGGCACATAGGTATACATACAGTGTGTTTCATCTCTCGCATACATACCCTTCCTCAGTTTTTTTCAGATCAACTTCAAAGTTATGCAATCGACAAAACTGTTTATTTATTTGTCTAAAAAAATTACTTTGTCGATCACGTGGGATACTCAGGACGGTTAGAAAATACAAACATTTAAAAAAAGCATAGTAGGCTCTGTTTAATCGAAAATTTTCATACTGAGAAAATGTTTAGAATTGTAAATTTAGCTTAGTTATTGGGAAAATATATTAATTTTCAATCCTATTTAATTTATTCAAGTAGTTAAAATATCAATGATTGCTAGTATCAAGAAATTAATAGAATTTAATAGAAACAAGGAAACTATTTAAATGACCCTAAATATCCTTTGAAGAAAATAATGTTCAGTGATGAAGCAACATAATAATATTGTATTGTCACAGAATTACAGATGGTGGGCATAATCCTAATTTCGTAATAAACTGTAAGAATTTTAGGAAGAATTTATGTTCGATGCGAACACTTTTTTTGAAAATAATTTGATTTTCGAAATGTTTTTAAATTTTCTAAATACAGCGAGTGGAAGCTAAGTTGTTTCTGTTAAGTTTTGTTAATTTCTTGATATGATATTTTAACTACTTCTGTAAATTAACTACTAAAAATGAATACGTTTGCCCAAAAAATCTGATTATAGGCTAAGTTTGCAATTCTAAATATTTATATGTAATATTGATATTTTTCGATTAAACAGAGCCAATGTTTTTTAAATTTTCATATTTTTCAACCACTCTCAGTGATGGACGAAATAACTTTTTTTTAAATATTAATGGATTTTGTTGATTGCATAACTGACCAAAATTTGTAGTTGATCTGAAAAATATTTAGTAAGGTACGAGAGTATGTAGGCGAGGTGAGATACACTGTATATGAAGAAGCGGCAAGGTTCACTGTGGTTCGTCATATTACCATTTTATTACAGCAACGTTCGAGCTTAAGCTCAGTCAAAATATGATTGCAGACTTTGCATGTTGAAAAACATCATGTCGTAGTCCAACGATAAAATTACGAAATATGTGGAAGCTCTTGAGGCAGAAAAGCCAATATGGAATCCGAAACATGTTGGTCATAAGGAGAGCAATATTGTCCACGATTCGTGCTGTAAATTGAACAAGGAATTAGTTATTCCAATTTTTGAACTAAAAAAGAAGGAGGACAATTTATTTGCCACTAAATTTTTAAGTTTCCGAATATTGAAGAGCTTACAGACCACGGCCCACACGGACAATTTTCACACGTTGGCTCGTGAAATGCCGGACCATAACGAGCTTTGGATCAGTTCCGTGGTTCGTCGAAACATAGACCGTGTACCGGGCCTTAATATTTTAAAGAAAATTATTTATTTACTTAGCTTATCCGAAATGCATTTAAAAAATCGCTGAAACAATTAATTTTAATAGATAAACTGTAGTTTTTTTTAAATTCTATTAGTAGAAGAGCCCCCGACCAGGATTTTCGACCTCATCGTAACACGGGAATTCAATTTTTTTTAACAGTTCACGTCAATATGAAAAAAAAATCCTCGAAAAATTATCGAAGATGTAAAAAAAATGGGTCATAATAGTTAATTCGATCATCCGAGCTCGGCCGCGATTGGATATTAAGCAACGAAATTTTCAGGGATCCGAGGGTTAGTTCTAGCTCTCCTGAAAGTTCGATCGAAAAAATCCTCCGGGGAGGGGCGCAAGGAAAAGTCCCATTTTTCGTCAAAATCAACCTTTTTAAAAAATTCATAACTCGGTTCATATCAGAAATGGATATAAAAAAAAACTTAATTTTTTCTTCTTATTACCCGCCGTCCGGGTCCGGCTCCTCTAGATCCGAAGGGAAAGGCTGTGGCGTGTAACTAGTACCTATATGTTTGAAAAATCGCTATAATCCGACAAAATTACCTCTATTATAAAATTCATAACTGCCTTAGGAGGCAAAATGGAGAAAAACGATTACCCCCCAGGATTTTTTAAATTACATCAGGTTTTCAAAAAAAAAAAATATGCCGCCGGTCCATCTCAAAGTAGGCGCAAGTTATTAAGCTCAGCCAGGATGCGTGTTTGGAGAAATTTGAAAAATTGGAAAAAAAAATGCGAAAACCCGAAATCTTTAAAAACGCTATTTCCAAACGAAAAATCTCCGTCGCGCCGGTCCGCCGTTCTCGTAACTCGAACTGAACATTTTTCATGAAATTACCCGCGGTGTGATAACTCGAAATTTTGATCGAGGGCTCTCCTACTATATTTACCTTTAATGTCATTAAATTTTTATTTATATATTTATATATTTCTTTTAAGATTATTTAAATTTTTTATTTAATTCTCTCAATATTTCCTCAATAGTCTGTAGCTAAGATTTTTGCTTGTGTTATAAAATTAATAAATCTGGTAAAGTGGAAGATCGGTTTACCAAACCTTAAACATTTTTGTAACAGTATATAGAATTACTTTATTCTTTATTCTTTATTGATTAAAAACAAAATCAGTTAAATGCACCAGAAAGAACCAGTAAAATGACCATTACGTAATTTATTAAAAAAGCTACAGAAAGAAGAAACTACAAAAAGAAAAGACTACAAAATGAATACAGTTCTATAGTAATCTAAAGTTCCTGATAGTGGAATGGTTAAGGCTTATCCATCTGATTTCTTGTGTATTATATTCTTGCTGAAGAATTTCAACCACATTCGTGTTTTCTTGGAGGTTTGATCCATTGTCCTTACTTCATACTGTTGTCGAGCAATTGCTTTAAGTACTCTCGGATATTCCTCAAACACTACACTACCATTACATAGTATTCCATTTTCAGAATCGTTTGTGAAGTTTGTTTTACTGCCCTAATCAAGAGCGCTTTCACATTTATTTGTTCTTAATACCTATTTCTTTATTTCTTGTGTTTGTATTCTCTCTTTTTATCATATTTATTTGAATGAAGTTTTATATTTTTATTACGTTTACAATACGTTACATTTGATATCAGTCCAATAAAGTTTATAAGTTTATCCAAAAAATGTTAGAAACTATTTCAAGCGGCTCATTTTATGATGTTTCTAATGTTTCTATGCAACAGAAGGTAAGATCTGGTATTGTCAAAGTTGTGTTGTAAATAAACTTCTGTGAAGAAATAATTTCAGTTTCAATAATTTGATCCTTACAGAAATATCAAAGCGCATAAGTACTATCTGTGCCTGCAGCTACTTTTTTAAACTTCATGTAATCAGCAATTCATGCTGCTCTCAAAGATAATTTATAATTTTCAAATACTGCTTCAAGTCTTAGAAAGTCAAGTCTGTTTTAGGCTTTAGGGTCTGAGAACATATCGTTTCTTCTTTAGGCAAAATGACTTACAACCTTTCTAAGGCACACCCACACAAATACTATCTCCATAAGGAAATGTTAAGTGTCAAAATTCATCCAATGAATTAATGAAATAATGGATAGCCGCAACTTCCACTTGACAAGTACGTGAATTATTTAGTAGCGACCACATCCTTATTCTAAGCAAAAAATACGCCTGTTTTCATTCTCTGGGCAATGTACCCTGATTATCAAATAAACAATTTTGTAACATTTGCATTTCACAGTTCGTACATAACATTTAAGGTGCATGTCTAAAAAAATTGAATTATAAAATTTATTCTTCTAAATGTATTTATTATAATATAATATAGTTTAACAAGATTTAGGAAATGTTTTTATGGCGACAACACCCTACTGTTTTTTCAGCGGAATAATCAGATAAGCGTATTTCTCGGAAGTTTTACGGGTGGCGGGAGACATAAAAAGGGAACATGTCAGACCGTCGATCTCCAAAACGTAGACTCTAGTCAGTGAACTTCTTAAACAGGCTCTGAGGGTTTAAGTTCATTTCTTATTTACTCAACCAAGTTTGAAACAATAGCACTAATTAAAAATGTACGAACTGTATAAGAAATACCTATGTTGATATAATTCGAAATAAATCTTTGTAATAATTATTAATTAGATTTAGTAACATTTAGCTGTCCGCAAAGAAGATTTATTGAAATAATTGAAAGTTTATACCAAACAAACGATGCTGGTACCAGCAGAAATCTCTTGTTAAGTACATCTAAACCTTCTGTAAAGGGTCAATCAAAAGTCAAACAACATTTTAAAATGTTTCTTATCGGCTTACAAATCTTAACAGGCAATTATTTGTAGCTAGGTATACAGACAAAAAACTAAATTATTTGTAGTATACAATACATCCCCTTAAATTTATAATACGCGTATGGATAAGCCATGCCATTTAGCTGATACTATTATCTCTTACGGTTATATCATTCAAATTGATAGCTACACTATGAAACTAATATTGGTTTGAAGTGTTATAATGATCATATGTAGTATAAAATAGTTCTAATTATTCTAATTTGGAAATTAGTTACATAAACATACGATCATTGTACTGGCTTCACCGATTTTTACATATCGTTCTCAAAAATAATTTGGATGTCATATACATCTCTGAAATATATTTAAACCATCTTTTGGAATACTTAGATGATTTGCTGCCTCATATAACCCCTTTATTAGATGATATAAATGTTAATCAGTCACATGAAAATATAATGTCCAACAGTTCATATTCATATTATTAAAAAGTTGATGTGAAAACAGTCTCGAAAAAAAATTCTACTTTATTAGTCATATTAAGATGATGCACACAAATTGTGGTGTACTTAAAATCGCCACCCTGTATATTACCTATAAAAATGTATCTTATCAACCGTAGACTTTTTTTGCCAGGTTTATTTTTCTGACTGACACTCCAGTTGTTAATTAATTGGATGTATTGTTCAGATCTCATAAAATGAAGTTGTTCACGACGATCTCTCAATGGAAAGCCATTTATTACAACTGTCATATTTCATATTCAGTGCCTTATTGATACACAAATTACTAGCATTGAATCTATAATTAACAAACAGCAACCACAACAACCTGACTCTCATTCTGCAGGAAATAATAAATTTGACTTGACTGGTATACTAATTACACATTTGATTTGTAAAGAGATCCGAGCCTTCCATCGACAACTTCAATTTTATTGTCACCAAGGGAAGAAGAAGTTCTTCTCACGTGTTAAATCAAGCCGAGAAATGTCTGATTTACACACGAACAGTTTGTATTAGAGTGCAGAATATTGCGTACGACTTTTTAAGTAACGTTTTTCCAAAAAGGGACTAGCAAAAGTTGTTTGAAGTAGTTCAGCACACTCTTGGGTGTCTTTAAACATTTTTTTGTTGAGCTGTTGCATTGCTATGACAACAAATTTGTTTTTCAATGGCAATCCTACTTTTTGTGGCAAATATAGAAAAAGCACATTTCACATTCAAAATGTCCAACTTTAAATCCAGACCCCATATTTTCGTTAATTTGTGTGCTAGAATAATTTTCAAAAATATGGTCTTGTGTTAATTTGGCCGTAGATTTTAATTGCATCTGCTGATGAATAATTGAATGTCACATTAAATAGCCATTGACATAACCTATATTTTTTTAAATGGAAGCTATTTTTTTTAATATGAATATGATTTTTTATTCTGAATACGGCAATAATATTATGTTCTATATTTCTTTGAAAAATTAATGACATATCTTCAAATTGTAAATGAATTCAATGATAATTATTCCAGCCGAAATTAAACTATAATGTGGCCACCTCGTAGTCCTGACTTGGTGCCTCGCTTGGTGCCAATGGACTTTTTTATGGAGTCATCTAAAAAATATGTATCAAGATAGTATTAATGATAATCAAGAAATTCAAAATAAAATTCTTTATAACTAACTTTAAATAACTAAAGATATTTTACATATGTATACGTTTCCCCTATGTTATTTATTTTATTAAAATCTCTTGTTTATACTAAGATATTTTTTTAATTTTTCAAAATAAATTGTTGCAATCAGTAGGTATCAAGAATTTGATTTATTTTTAGAAAAACTAATTGTTTCCTTTTAAAAAAAAATATATTTTATTCACAACCTTTTGTGTAATGTTCATTTGTTTTTTTGATATAAGACCATATCTTTGAAAGTTATTCTAGTACAAAAATTGACAAAAATATGTGTTCTAGGTTTAAAGTGGGACTCCGTATATAACTTATTTTTGATAATATAATATGTAGTAATTATAAAAATTAAATAATAATTAATTATAAACATTAACATTTAGTTTTACCTGTAATACTATTAGATTATGATTTCTGTTATTTTCCTTTTTAGATATAAACGAAATAAAGCGTTCAGATAGAGAACTGCTAGGGAATTATAATTGATAATATTATTAAATGCATTTTTTACAACAAATAACACAAATTTATAATATTTCATTTATACCCACTGTAGTCACCAATTTAGTATTGATATTTTCAAAGAAGTTCTTAAACCAAAAATAATCTTATATGTATGTACACTGCATATGTAATTTGTAGTTTTTCCTTGTTTCTACCACCAGGGATACTTTTATACTTGATCTCCTAGTAGATTTACTTTTAATCACTTAGGGAGTTTGGGAAACCAAAGTTCAGCTTGAGCAAAGGGAAACTTCAAGAATATCATATTTGAAATAAACGTGCCTACAAACATAAAACGACCGATTGAAACAGACACTGGAGTAATGAAGGCTTTGCTGTGATATTAGTTTGCAGAGCAAAACTAGATTTCCGCTAACCAGAGGCTATTTTTGGTCGTACTAGTATTTACTCATATCCACAGATTAATTGGTTTTCAATTACATATCGCATCCTATTAGGATAGCCGGCGAAGAGCAAATTAACATGCTAAAGGGAGAAAGTCATTGTACTCAAATGCATAAATATAATAGTTTATTTTATTATATTATCTGATTTTTATTTATGGTATCTATTCTTTCCCGTTTTGGGACATTTTTGGATGCATTAATTCTATCTAAAAATTTATTCGAGTAGATCTATACTTCTAGTAAATTCGAGAAAGTATCTGAAAGCGTTATAAAATTATTCTGACAAACAGACCCACGGACAGATATTTTTTAAAAACATATTTTGCAAACTGGGCAGGTAATACATTTTTCAATTTTGTTGAAATTATTTTTTTTTTAATTTTTCTATCCTTATATCTACTGAACGTTATTGCTCAATTATGAATTACACCATTTACACCTACGAGGTATCATTTAAAAGTAGAAGTCCACGAAATACATAAGAGTTTTCTGGAGATTGTTTGTATATCCGAAAATAATTCAAATGAAAATAAAGTTCTTACTATAAATTTAGAAATAAACTTTACATACTTTAAAACTCCATGTTATGCATGCATACAAGCTTATTTTTAAAGAAATAGTACTTTTAATTGTTCCATACTCATATTATTCCAAACTGTGTTTCTTGCATAAAAGAATATTTTGACCAATTCATTTGCAGAAGTGACAGTTATCACAATCTACATTAAGATAGTAAATTGAATATTCTACTTCACGCCTCATCCATCGTTAAAAAAGGTCCCAATTTGTCAATATAAAAAGAAATTCGTTTATTTAAAAAAGAGGTAGAATCACTCTAACTTAAATATTCATTTTATACAATTTTGATGAGTAGTCAAACGCTGATAAGTATATTGATTCAAATTGATAAGGGAAATATTATTTCTCTGATCTAGTTCTCTTTCTCCCGGCTGGAGTATTTTTATCAATTCAACTATAGGTAGGTATTCTAATACTCTAAATATCTTAAAAGATGAAGTTACTCAGTTAGCCAGTCTGTCTGGCTTAAAATATATAATTTTGAGGTCGATTTCACTTTTAGGAAACCTTAAACTTATTTAAAATACTACCTATAAAGTTTATTTGACACTTTGCGAGGTATTACGGTAAAATAATAAATACTTTGTCAAATTTTATGTATTTTTAAATAAACATAACAGAGATCAATCAGCCGGCTCAAAATTAACGTTACCTCAACATTGAGTTGGCTGATGCCTCCCAATGTTTAAGTAGCAATTATCTTTTAGTATAAGAACCAATTACTACTTAACAGTTGCACAACAGTTGAATCGTCCGACTGAACATATTGACAAGGGTATTTAAATTACAAAAAGAACCCGGTTTCAACTAGCAGATAGGTAATTTATTTTGTGATCGCTTAACGTAAAAATATTTTTTGTACATGATTTAACTTTACCATTCGTTTGTGTGCTTTATAGGGATCAACGGATGAGGTGGAAAATTTACTAATATTGAGCCTGGAATATGGCAACTAAATATAACAAAATAGCTTTATACGTACGTTTCAAAGCAATTGCCTTTTCAGAATAGAAATGGAAATATATAAATTAATCACACAACATTTTGCTTCATTAGCAGAACCCCCAATCCGCTTAATTAAGTTACTTTTTGCATGTTCGATATACATGTATGAGACCATTAAACTGTTTTAATAATAATAATAATATGTCTCGGTTTAAATACCTTGAGTTATGATCACGTGAATAAGCTGCGAAATTTTTCTGAAAGAAAGTAAAAATAAGGCAAACTGTTTTTCCACTATTCAAAATTTAGTACAAAAAAATGAAGCTTTTTTAACATTGGAAATGTTTTTGTTTTCGTATAGGGGGTTGAAAATCAGTTTCATGATGCATATTATGAAGCATGACTTATAGAAACAGTGGCGACAACAGAGTGACCAATTTTTGATTGGTTGTCTAAATCGCGTGGTACCGGCAGTCATGTTATTATTTTTTTATAGGCGTCTTCTTGTCGAGAAAATCTCAATGGCTATATCTCGTTGCGATTCTTTGAATATTTAAAAAGTTATTAGCGTTTCAATACCCCATGTCGAAGAGTTTTGTAAATTTTGCGAAATTAAAAAGGCCGATTGCGCGCGCAGAGCCCTCCAAATTTTATGCGCGTGCAGGACTTGTCAAAACTTTAAAATTTTTCGTTAACGTCACAAATGTTTTAGTTAGGATCTGCTGACCTCAAAATCGCAGCTGAACCGCACAATTCACGATGTACTTTCAAGTTGGACTTTCGAGCTTGGATTTATTGCCAGAACGGCGGCCCGGCGGACTGTTTTCGTTTGGAAATAAGGTTTGAAATTTTCGTGTTTTCGCAAAATTCGCCAAAAAATCCATAGTGCGTCCGATAGATTACACCTTATAGTCAATTCAGCGAAATTTAATGATTTCTTAATATCGGTCCTAGGACGGAACCGATTACAGTTTCGGACTCGGGACAACTTCAGGACCCCGAAACAATTTTCTGTTTCTCGATAGTGCTTTTCCTTCACTTTGACATTTAATTGTATCGAGTATTTTATATATAATCAGATATTATATGCATAATTGTTTATTTTATTATTTTTTTTGAGGTAATGTACTAACGATGCAACTTAAACTTGCTACACTAAATGTTAGGTCATTGTTTACTGGATTCACCGAATTAAAAAATATTGTACTTACGTACAATTTTGACTTGTTATTAGTTACAGAAACTTGGCTTTCCCCGATAATACCTTCCGAGCAAATATCAATTAATGGTTATGGTGTGATAAGAGAGGATCGTGTTGAAAATAGAGGTGGTGGTATAGCTTTATTTTATAGAGATCATATAAAAGTAAATAAATTAAATGTTGAAAGTATATCTACGTCTTTGGAACAACTATGGGTAAGTTTCAAAGTTAATAATATTAATTTCGTTATAGGAGGGATCTACAGACCCCCTCATTCTAATATTGCTGATAGTATCAATGCATTAGAAAATTCTTTATCTCAAGTTACTCCAGTGGCTGATGAAATATTTTTAACTGGTGACATAAATATTAATTTACTAAATACAGTCAACAATAATAGTATTAGATTTATTGAATTTTTGGAAGCGTACGGTCTCTCGTTAGTTAACCATGAACCCACTAGAGTAAATGTCCATAGTAGCTCAGTAATTGATATCATTTCTGTTAGTAATCTTGAATTAATATTAAACTGTAATACTCTTGATACATTTGATATATCTGATCACTGTTTAGTATACTGCGAACTATCTATTGAATCGGTAAAACCAAAACAATTTTTTAGAACTTTCAGGGATTTTAGATATTTCAATTACGATAATTTTGAGACAGATCTCAGATCTATACCTTGGCACAACTTATATTTATTAAACGGTTGTAACGAAATAATTAATGCTTTCAATGATTATCTGGTTAGTTTATTTGATATTCATGCGCCTCTTAAAACTGTTAGGATGAACAAATCTAATGCTCCCTGGTTAACTGACGTAATTAAAATAATGATTACAACTCGGAAAAATGCTTTAGCTAAATTTAAAAGAACACGTGATGTTGGTGACTGGGAACAGTATAAAAATATTCGTAATATGGTAACGACGGCTATACGAAATGAAAAAAAAGGTTATATCGAATTTATCCAAGGTCAGCATGACAATAAAAAAATATGGGATACTCTTAGTCTATTTGAGATAATAAGAAAGAAGGAAAAAATTAGTTTGCCAGATCACCTGAATGACCCGAATAAAATTAATGATTATTTTGTTACGTCAGTTAATAAAATAATAATACCCCCTCCAGATAATAACTTGGAGTTTTATAGGACACACCAATATGATCCTAACCTTAATTTTGAGTTCATTCCTGTTACGGAGGATGAGGTTGAAAAACTAATAAGGAACATAAAAACTAATGCAACTGGCACTGATGGTATCACCTTAAAAATGTTACTCATCTGTATACCGTTTCTTACTCCTCTTATAACTTTTATCATTAATAAGTGTATTACTGAAGGAATATATCCTGATAGTTGGAAAACCTCGCTTATAATACCAATTAAGAAAATAAGCAAACCGAATGAATTTTCAGATTTAAGGCCAATAAATATATTACCGACTATTTCTAAGATCCTGGAACGAGCTCTGTACGATCAAATCTACAACTATTCTTTAACTAACTCTATTATTCCTGATAATCAATCTGGGTTCCGGCAAAATCACAGCACCACCAGTGCGCTCTTAAAAATAACTGATGATATAATCGGCAGTCGCGACACAGGCAATGTTTCCGTATTAATATCATTAGACTACACCAAAGCCTTTGATACTATGAATCATCAACTATTAGGTGCTAAACTTAAATACTACGGCTTCAATAATATTGCATGTTCGCTTATTAAATCTTACTTAGCTGATAGAAATCAACGTGTGATCATAGATAATAGAGTTTCAAATATTAGAAATGTAATTCATGGTGCTCCACAAGGTTCTATTTTGGCTCCACTACTTTTTATTCTCTATACCTCAGACTTCAAACGGGTTTTAAGACATTTTAATTCTCATTTTTATGCAGATGATACTAATTTATATTTTACTTCGAATATTGAAACATTTCTTGAAATGGAAAATAGCCTTAATGAGGATATAGATTTATTAGTAAAGATATCAAAAAATCACTGTCTAAAAATTAACCCCAAAAAATCATGTGCAATTATCTTTGGAAATTCTAAAGACCGACAGAGGGCCATAAACAATGTTTCCTTACATGTAGACGGACAGAGACTGGACTATAAAGATAAAATAAAATGTTTAGGATTAATTATAGATGTTCAGTTTAGGTTCGTCGATCATGTTAACTCACTTGTTAGAAGATCATATTGTCTATTAAAAAATTTTTATGCTAACAGGCATTGCCTTAACCGAAAACTCAAAATTAAACTATGCGACACTATGATATTATCTATTTTTAATTATTGCGACATAGTTTATGGCCCGTGTTTAGATGTTTACAGTTCTACACGTATACAAAAGGTACAAAATTCATGTATACGGTTCATTTTTGGGTTACAATATAGAGATCATACAACTTCATTCATTAATGACATCAAATGGCTCAAGATGTTTAATCGAAGAAACCTACATATGGCCTGGCCTGTTTTACTCAAAAGCTCCTTAATACACAAACCCCTGTTTACTTATCAAATAAATTAGTTCCAAGAGCATACGTACATCGAAGAAATTTAAGATATACAAACCTACTTACCACGCCCCAACACTCGACCGCATTATTTCAACGATCATTCTCTTATCAGGCTGTTATCACCTACAATTCTTTACCGGAGGAATTCAAGTCACTATCTTTAATATCTTTTAGATATAATGTAAAGAAGTGGTATAACAATGACCTTGTTCTGATACTATTTTTCTTTATTTTATTTTTTTAACTACATATTTAGGTACTATATTATTCAATTTCTTGTTTCTTATTTATTTTAATACCTATATGTATAAATGTTTATGTATTTGTTATAAATTGTCTTGGTTGAGTGGCAGAGCAGCCTAGGCTGAACTCCGCCAAGACAGAAATAAAATAAAGACGATTTATTATTATTATTATTATTATTTTTTTTTTTTTTTTTTTTTTTTTTTTTTTTTTTTTTTTTTCCGTTTCCGGAAGAAATTGCTGGACAGTCTCCCTGTGGCCTCCGACACCACACAGAGAGAGCGCCAGCGAATAATCTACAGCAACTCCCCACATCCCGCAGGGTTAGTCACTGTAGATTCCAGACTCATGTGCCCTAAGTAGACGAAGGGATCCCAGGATGACCGCTTTCTGCATTTGACCAGCCAACCATTCTGCCGATGTTTGGCAGGCAGGCATGGTCTTCAATGCGGAGAGCAGCGTGGGCTTCATACCTCCGAGTACACCGATTATCAGGACGACCATTTTGACAGAGTAGCCTGGGTATATCACTTGGAGCTCGTACCGGAGATCTCTGTATTTAGTCCGTTTCTCCTCCTCCTTCAAGGCGATGTTTGTCTCAGCAGGTGCTGAGAACTCGATGACATACATCACCTTGGTCTGATGGTCGAGGAGGACTATGTCAGGCTTATTGGCGTGAATTCGCCTGACAGTCGGGAACGAGTAGTTCCAGTAAATCCGGCATTTCTCGTTCTCGACAACGGACTCGATATCTCCGGGGACGTAAGGCAGCACTGGTGTTTGGTCTATCTGGTACGAGTGCCGTAGATGGTAGTATAGCACTCGTAAAGCCGCGTTATGTCGTTGGATGTAGACCGAAGTCGCATAAATCGGGCATGCAGATAATAAATGCATGAGCGACTCCGGCGCCTGACGGCAGGTCCTGCAGTTGATATCAGGTACCTCTACACCCATCACGCGACTGCGATAGACCAATGTGTTAATAACACCATCTTGGCAGGCCACAATGTATCCCTCGGTCTCCGACTTCAGCCCCGCTGACCTTAAAAATGCGAAGGTCAGCTCTGTCGATAAACCCAGTGCTTCTATGTTGTTATAGAAAACACCGTGCAGGGGTTTATCGACGTGCTGCCTGAACAGATTTCTCTGTTCGGCAGCTTTGATGTGGGCTGTCAGACGATTAGGCGGAAGCTCAGTGACTGAGTCACCTCGCCGGCCTTCTCGCCTGTGGTCGAACACGAGACCGAGTTCATCTGCGGCCCTCTGTGCTGCCCTAAACAATAAAGCGCCAACTCCCACAGTTTCATGATCTCTCACTAACTGTAGGAGTGGGTCCGAGCTCCTGATGACATTACATGCCATACTCAGTGCCACTCTGCCATGCATGCACTCCAGACTCAAGAGTCCTCGGCCCCCCCGTTGACGTGGGAGGTACACACGAGGAACGGACGATCTAGGATGAATACTCCTATGAATATTCATCATCTTGCGGGTATTCCTGTCCAATTGACGCAGCTCATCTACTCCCCATTTGACTACGCCAAAGGAGTAGAGCAGAATCGGAACGGCAAGCATATTAGTGGCAGACACCTTGTTCTTCCCCGAAAGTTCTGATGACCAGATCTTTCGGAGTCGGTGTCTGTACTTGCCACGGAGAGAATCCTTTATTTGGTTCACATCCTGGATGTGGCGTTGTTCCACACCCAGGTATGTGTAGGTCTCTCCGGCATCCAAATGTCGTAGGATGCTTCCGTCTGCGAGCTGCGCATCTTCGTGGAATTCCCCGCATCGTCCTCTCTTGAGGTGGACGACTGCGCATTTGTCCAACCCAAACTCCATTCCAATTGCCCGCGTGTATTCCTCGACCACCCTGAGAGCATTTTGAAGTTCTCGCTCTCCGGAGGTATAGAGTTTAAGGTCATCCATATAAAATAGATGGGTGACCTTATGCCTCCGGTTGTTGGGTGGCCCACACTGATACCCGCGGGTCTGGCGGAGTCCAACAGATAGCGGCAGCAGTGAGATGCAGAAGAGGAGCGGACTCAAAGAGTCGCCCTGAAACACTCCTCTCTTAAATGTCACCAACTCTGTCGAAACTCGCTCGGCACCGGATGTTATGGTGAAGCGAGTTCTCCAAAGCGGCAACAGTTGTTCGATGCATCTCACTAGTGGTGCTGGTACCGCAAGACATCCGAGCAAGTGTAACAAAAGCTCGTGGGATGTTGTATCAAATGCCTTGCGATAATCAATCCAGGCCATTGACAGATTCCGCTTGTACTGCACAGAATCCTGTGTAATACAGCGGTCTATCAGCAGGTTTTCCTTGCAACCTGCCAGGCCCTTCTTGGCACCACGCTGTTCGTTTATCTGTTGGTAGACCGGATCAACAGACCTCAACATCCTGGTATACAAGATACGAGTAAATAACTTGTAGCAGGAGTTGAGGCAGGTAATCGGTCTATAATTTTTTGGGTCAGACAGATCCCCCTTTTTGGGGATTAGCACAGTTCGCCCCTCGACAAACCAGTCCGGAATTTGCTGCCCCTCGTTCAACCATGAGTTGAAAACTCGGGCCAGATGGCGGTGGGTGGAAGAAAACTTCTTCCACCACCAGTTGTTTATACCATCTGGACCCGGGGCAGCGAAGTTCTTGGTTCCAACAAGTGCTTGTTGAACCTCTTCCGTACTGATTGCCGGGCACACTTCTTCTGGCTCTTCTAAAACTCTACGACAGAGAGCCTCGAAGTGTGCTATAGCTGGAGTGTCATTATCGAATGGACTCGCGACTTCGTAGATTCCTTTCCAGAAGGCTTCGACATTATCAACAGTTGGCGGATTTTCGACAACACGCTGTGGCTCTTGGAACAGGCGAGACGGGTTTGTTTGAAACAATTTGTTTTGTTCCAAACTCCGCATTCGCCTGACCAAAGTTTTCTTAATAGCCATTAGCGCTCGAATCCTATCTAGACAGTGCTGCTTGATGGTCTGCAGCACTGTGCGATTTAGACTGTGGTGTTGGCGTCTCAGTCCGGCTGCCACTCGCCGGACCTTCGGTGTAAATGGTCTACCTGCGACTATATAATCCACCACACTCTGGATTCGAAAAGCGTGATGCCTTGCTGATCGAATTTTAGCTTCGATCTTCTGTACGCGCCGCTTAGCTTTCTCGACCCTATCAACTGCGCTTGCCAGGCGCTGTTGTGGGACGAGTTGCTTGGCGGCAGCGTACACCGCGCTGTTGATCTGCCAGATGTTGGCATCTTCTGGAAGCTCCTCACTAATCAACGAATCCATTCGTGCCAGGTCTTGTGGCTTTGGGTTAACCCTGGTGTTAAGGTTAACCCTCGTCCTTAAAGCGATATCGGTGTACTCAGGAGGATGTTCCTCGTCAGCTGGTATTTGCCGCGGTGGAAGTGCGGCAGGCACTTCCTCACGCTGACGAGGTGCCCTTACGTAACCTGTTCTGCGCAGGAAGGATACTTGATCTCTCAGATGTTGTTGAGAGAAGGCGCGATACTCCGGGTGCATATCGCACCACAACCGGTGTAATCGCGCCATGTATCCCCTGCGCGCAGGTTCGCTGCTCTCATAGCAGTTAAGCAGATCATCTCTTAATCCCTCCGTCCACCTAAAGCGTCCATGTCCAATAGCAAAGTCGTCATCATTGAGACCGTCCGGTAAGGCCCCTCCCACCTGTCTCTGACCCCCATCCGACTGGGGTCGATTGTGAGGGGCCTGTCCTCTGTTACGGTCGAAAACCAGAGGAAATGAGTCCCCAGGATGGTTAGCCCTGAGGACCCACGGCCGACATTTGTCAGAGAGGGTTGCCCCTCCCTGTCCGGGGTGCACCGCGAGGAGGTTGCCGGTCCGAATTTTGCACCCCTTATTATTATTATTATTATTATTATTATTATTATTATTATTATTTTTTTTTTTTTTTTTCCGTTTCCGGAAGAAAGTGCTGGACAGTCTCCCTGTGGCCTCCGACACCACACAGAGAGAGCGCCAGCGAATAATCTACAGCAACTCCCCACATCCCGCAGGGTTAGTCACTGTAGATTCCAGACTCGTGTGCCCTAAGTAGACGAAGGGATCCCAGGATGACCGCTTTCTGCATTTGACCAGCCAACCATTCTGCCGATGTTTGGCAGGCACGCATGGTCTTCAATGCGGAGAGCAGCGTGGGCTTCATACCTCCGAGTACACCGATTATCAGGACGACCATTTTGACAGAGTAGCCTGGGTATAGCACTTGGAGCTCGTACCGGAGATCTCTGTATTTAGTCCGTTTCTCCTCCTCCTTCAAGGCGATGTTTGTCTCAGCAGGTGCTGAGAATTCGATGACATGCATCACCTTGGTCTGATGGTCGAGGAGGACTATGTCAGGCTTATTGGCGTGAATTCGCCTGACGGTCGGGAACGAGTAGTTCCAGTAAATCCGGCATTTCTCGTTCTCGACAACGGACTCGATATCTCCGGGGACGTAAGGCAGCACTGGTGTTTGGTCTATCTGGTACGAGTGCCGTAGATGGTAGTATAGCACTCGTAAAGCCGCGTTATGTCGTTGGATGTAGACCGAAGTCGCATAAATCGGGCATGCAGATAATAAATGCATGAGCGACTCCGGCGCCTGACGGCAGGTCCTGCAGTTGATATCAGGTACCTCTACACCCATCACGCGACTGCGATAGACCAATGTGTTAATAACACCATCTTGGCAGGCCACAATGTATCCCTCGGTCTCCGACTTCAGCCCCGCTGACCTTAAAAATGCGAAGGTCAGCTCTGTCGATAAACCCAGTGCTTCTATGTTGTTATAGAAAACACCGTGCAGGGGTTTATCGACGTGCTGCCTGAACAGATTTCTCTGTTCGGCAGCTTTGATGTGGGCTGTCAGACGATTAGGCGGAAGCTCAGTGACTGAGTCACCTCGCCGGCCTTCTCGCCTGTAGTCGAACACGAGACCGAGTTCATCTGCGGCCCTCTGTGCTGCCCTAAACAATAAAGCGCCAACTCCCACAGCTTCATGATCTCTCACTAACTGTAGGAGTGGGTCCGAGCTCCTGATGACATTACATGCCATACTCAGTGCCACTCTGCCATGCATGCACTCCAGACTCAAGAGTCCTCGGCCCCCCCGTTGACGTGGGAGGTATACACGAGGAACGGACGATCTATTATTATTATTATTATTATTATTATTATTATTATTATTATTATTATTATTGTATGCAAGTAAGAAACTGCATGGTTCAAGAGCAGGATTAAACAAATGTTTTTAGTTTCCTAGTAGCGGGTCGAAAATCAGTTTCATGGCAAAATGACGTAACGCATGAGATTTCAGCGGTTTCAGAACGATAGACGTCAAAATTACACTTTTTGGTTCACTCCTATTGAGCCTAAAATCAGAGCGTGACCGTGCAATTCACGATGTAGTTCTAAGTTCGACCCTCTACCTTGGATTTCATATCAGAACAGTCTCTCGGAAATTCGTTTGGAAATAGTATTTGAAGTTTTCCTGTTTTTGCGATTTTTTTCAATTTTGTCAATGACTTGCAATTTGACAAATCATAGGGGTGGATATAGGATCGGGGTTGCTCTGGCAGGTTGCCGATATTTGATTTGTACATATTACCGAGTGTTAGACTAGGTTTGAGTGCCATTACTTTAACATGAGGTAGATTTAGCAAACAAAAAAATGTATCGCTGTACGACGTATGTTAACTACGTGAAAACCAAATTTAGGCAAAATTCAGTAATCGTAGCCCTCCCCAAGAAAAGTTTTTGTCAAATGATATAAACGAAATCCGATTAATTTCAATGTTGCCAAGAATTCTTTAAAACAAAGGATTGTTTGTAAAACAAGCTGTAGATGATGTAGATTCGCCTATTGTTAAAATAGCAATTGAAATATTAAATAATAGACGAACATTTGTACTTAGTTGATGAGGACGTTGATCTCCTTGTTCTATTAATCGCTTTAACTCCAGAAGAAAAAGATATATTTTTCAAAAGGCCAGGAACAGGAAAAATTATATGGAAAATTCTTTCTGCGTCAGAAATCCAGAAATGACAAGAACGTATAAAAATAGTTACTTACATTACCTACTAGATGCGAAAGGTTACTTTAAGGCGTGAAGTGATTTTTGAATGGTCGAGGCGAAGCCGAGACCTTTCAAAAAAACACCGAATACTTAAAAGGGCTTCGCATCGTGAAATGTATTATATTTTTTCTACTATATCGAAAAAAATTATGGGATTTACTAATTTAAAATTATGAAATGAAACTAATTGACGTTTTTAATAAATTTTATAGTTTAGGAGGCTGCCTGTGAAAATTGTTTCCATGGCAACCAAATATTACACATTTTAATTTCTGGTGGTTTCAAACTAAAATAAACAAATACATATGTTTTGTGGCGATATAAATGTGAATATTGCTTGTGCCTTGTTTTACCCCAAGAAATCCAAAGCAAGGTATATGCAAACTTATGAAGCGTTTTTAAAATGGAGTAGGTAGGTACCTACTACGTTGGGTACTACGTGCCGACGAAAATGTTGGCGTACTTCCTAGAAAGACCTTTCTTTATTAATAAAAAATAGTTTAGTTGTGTTAATTTGTTCAAATAGAACGAATTAATTTCGTTTAAAATTTGTTTTTCTACTTTCTGTCCTGGCCGCATAAGTTTTACTTTCGTAGATAGCAACGCCTTAGCAACCAGGTAACTCGAATGTTTACTTTCGTTATCGCGCGTGTTGCTAGGGTTACAAAGTTCATTTATATAGACGGTAGTAGAAAAATACAGTTTTACTGACTCATGCCTTCAGTGGTTATGATACCACGTCTAGAATATTTCAGAAAGAAAAATTAAAAGTGATCAAACTTCTTCAGAAAGAAATGCTTGGTTAATGTAGTAAGAACTTTCAATGGCAAGAATTCAAACTCCTCACAAGTAAAACAGGCTGGTGAAACTCTTTTCCTACTTGTATACGGTGCAAGGAAAATCACAAATGTCTCACTCAACCCATACAGATTTAATCAATAAAAAAAATCGCTGCACGAACAAAAATCAAAGTTGGAAATATTACCACCAACTTCAGAAGCAGTCGCTTAATATTCATTACGAGTATTCTACAAAATTCAGAAATGGCTTGGCAATGAAAAAAATCCACAACAGTGGGGATAGAAGAAAATTAACGGCTCCTTACAACCTCTGACAACACTTTTTGTGCCAACAGCAGAATCAATATTGCAGTTTATCTCCTGCAACCGCAACAGAAAAGCAGGTTGAAGATGCTTACAAATTTACGGAAATTGTCAGGGAGTACGATGTCTAAATTATTCATACATGGATAAAACTATTTATTTATATGCTATCGATTCCGATCTTCTTTAGATACAAAGTGTGTTTCATTCAATATATATAAAATTTTAAACAACTTGATAATCCTCACTTGTACAATTATTATGTAGGTACTTTTTCATTTTGCAGAATATACTCACAGATAAACAAGCAAAAAATGAAGGAAACAAACGTAAAATTGGTAAAAAAATTTAATAAAAAAGTAAAAAATTGATATTTCTCTATAAATGAAAATATTCTTATTTTTTGAAAATTTCTCATGGTTCAATTGCCAATTTTTATTATGCATGTGAAAACCTAGTTCAGCCCACGATTTTTCAAGTAGGCAGCTCCGACACACCCCTTACGGTTCGGGACTCTTAAGTTTCTTGAAACATAGGTATGTATTTTTAAACGTATATGTCAAGTTTCAACGAATTCACTATGTTCTTGTTCGGTTTGGACGCTTTTCCTGTACTATTAGCTGCGTTTAATAGTTTGCGATTAATCGATATCGGTATTTGTAATTGTTAGGAATCACTTTTCATCTTCACGAAATTATTTTAAATTATTTTAGTTTTAACATTAAAAATGTTTGTTAGTGAAAAAAATTTGTATAATACCATTTTAGTTTTCATTATGAGAATGTTTTTGTTAATAAAATAACTTTTTATTTTAATTTCTAAATAAAACTACTGATAACAAGATTTTAATTTTTGAAAATGTTTTGTGTTAATGAAATAACTATTTACTACTTTGCAAGAAATTTTCATTTTTATCACATCCGAAATATCACAAGATTTGCGTTCTACTTCGTCATTTCCAATGTCTCCTCCGGTTGCATCTTTTGCGAAGGACTGTAAATTTTTTAAAGAGGGTTTCAAATTATTTACCATTTATCATATCTGATAATGATTCATAAATAGGGTTCTTGGTCATGTATAATCAAGATTAAGTCACAATATAGAGAAACTAAATAAAAACTTGGTAAGCAAATTTAGCAAATTTAGCTATGGTTATTAACAATCAATTAAGATGAAGCTCACGTAAACAATCCAGTTTAAGAAATCAACTCTGCAATTTTTATAATTTACTACATTGAAGATAAAATATTATTTTTTGAAATTTCTGAAATATTCAGTGTTTTGAAAAATGCGAATGCTACAAAAGGTAGAAGAGCATGGTTTCTAAATGACAGATAAAATATTAATTAAGATACCAAATAGTTATCACTTTTAGTCGCTGATAATACTTTAAGTACTGAAATTTTATTAAATATGACAGCAAGTACTTACTTTATAGTCTTACATTTACATTAAAATTTACAACAATATTTAATCTGTGAGTATCATTTACAAAAACAGTAATATTATGTATTCATCATACTTACAATACAGGAGAAGAATGTATTTAATCGAAAATATAGATTTTTAAGCTTCAAACGAACAAGCGTAGATAACTAACTATTTATAATCAATGGTTAAGTGATTATAAGGTCTCAGTAGTTGTGGAACTTAGTTAGTCTAAGGGATATAGTTAAGTATGCATTAATGTTGTTTGGAATTTACCAGCGATGTTCGCAGCACACCGGGACCACACAGAGATTAGGAAGAGGCCAAGCAGAATCCTACTAAGGATAGTACAGCCAGAGAATTCGAGACGAGAGCAGAAGCTGGATATCTTGTTAAAGTGGTAATACGCTTCACTACAGGAACGTGTTTCGCCAGACGGCGCAGCGATGCTATTTGGTAGAGTTTTCATTTTAGTAACTTGCCAAACAATATTTAATATATACCGTGTGTCTTCTCTGAGTGGACACACCCCCGTAAGCAGTTTATTTATGGGCCGGTTTTAGACGGATTTCTTTTAAATTGTTGATCTTTAACTGAAGGATCTTTTGATTACATGCGTACGTGGAGAAAGAGATAATGTCTGTTGCAAAGTAGTAAATAATTATTTCATTAACACAAAACATTTTCAAAAAGTAAAATCGTATTATCAGTATTCCCCCCCCCCCACCTTTGAGGTAGAATGCAAGGCGCTTTTTTACATGCGGTTTCCCCAATTGGCCTAATCCATGTCTTAGTCAAAATAGGTGGAAAATCAACATTACTCTTCTTCATCCTCTTCTACCGGGAGCAATGATTCCTCTTCTGCGTTTGCTTTAGTGTCGCCATCATCAATTTATTCATAAAGGTTTGTTCCTTCGTATTCAAAATCTTGCGGGTTGATATCTTCAGACGTATCTGCCGAATCATCACTGGGAGGTGCATTGAGACAGGATCGAGCATGGCAGTGTCCACAAACTGCAGAGCATGGCAAACCAATTTTTCTGCAACCGCAGTTCGTCCCACAACCTTTTGTGCAATTACAGAAGATCATATGGAGGAGGTCATAGGGCGCTGGTGACAGTAACGTCATAACGGGCTCTAAAACATGATCATTCATGACCCATCCCTACTGTTCAGTATTTAGTTCATTACCCACCCAAGTTGGTATTTGATAATAAATCCGAAATAGATGCTGTCGGGCGGCTCCATTTGTCAGTGGAAGTGATTGTAGTTTTACAGGTTTATTGAACCTAGTGGATTTAGCAGAGCTCAAGTGTCGGTAGTTATCAAGCGAATCTTCTTTAATTGGAGCTCCATATATCGCCAATAAGAAATGTACTCCATTGTTACCAATAACTTCGGAAAAACAAGTCTCCTGCTAAAACACTTCCGCTGAACGTTGCAAATCTTGGCGATTTTCAAGTAACTGTAAAGTTTTCTTTTTACCTCGATTGAAAAGTGCGGATTACTCCAAAGATGTTGGTTTTGAAAGAAGGCACTATTACTATCTACGGAACGTAAATATCTATAGATATATTTTTTTAGTTGTCCAATTAAAATAGAAAATTAATTAATCACGGCAATAGTGTAACTTCGAGAAAAGACTAAACTAACTCTTAATAGACCTGTAAAATATATTGAAGGTTTCTATCTTTAAATAATAGAAGGTAGACTAGACTGTTTGTGTCTGTGCTTGTAGGCGAGACATATAGTCCTTTGTTTTAAAATTTCAATAGACGTTCTTATTACTTCCTAAGCTAAGAATTGTCAGAATGAACTATTTTAATGTCCATTCAAATATAAACTTACTTTATTGCTTCTTGGAGTTATTCACTGCAAGAATGGAATAATAAATTTTGTTTTTTGTTCCTCTTTTTCTGGTTAAAGGAGGAAGCAAAATTGAAAGGAATTATTTTACTTGGTAAAACTTTCATGCTCATTGTTTTCTAATTTTAAGTCAAACTTAAAAAAAGAGTTTCTCTTGTCGAAATCACATTCTGAATAATTATTTTACGATAGAGTTTTATTCGAAGCATGCAAAATATCGTTGCTGAATAGTTGGTTTGGAAATATATAAAACTAAATTTCTAACTTTCATGAAGTTTATAGCAAATTCGTTATAAAATAATAAAAAAATTGATTATTTTCTTAAATATTTGAATGGCATCGACATCCAAATTCTTAAAATACAATAAATGTTTATGATAATCATTGAAACTTTGTAGTCTTCTACATAACTACCTTCGTAGGTTTTGCACATTTAGGTCATATTTCAAATTTCAATAGAAGCAGTTACAGTGGACTTCATCATCCACAAAGGAATTTGATTTTGTTAACACATGTAAGAATCAATTTGGGCTACATCGTGGTTTAAGACAGCGATCCTCGATAATTGTTAGGAAACAACCTGGTCTTGGAAATGCATAGTTTAGAGACGAAACTGTGATGATATCGCCTGGAATTTAAATTGACGGAAGAACGAAAATTATTTTGGTGAACGATTCTTTGAAAACAGCTTGTTACGTGCATGCTCGATATAATGTTCTTCCTCGGGCATTTACTTGTGGTGCAATTTCTTTTCGTGAAATTACACAAAATGAAGATTAATTAGCATTGAAACAGAAACAGAAAACAGTTTATTTATATTGGATGTCAAAAAAAACAACCTTTAACTGTTCCTTAGATGTAAAGTCACAGGAGCAACGGTTATTTTTTTTTAAATCCAGATATTTTTAAAATTGCCTGGGAAATGTTCAAAAGTGTGGTAATAAATTCCAAATAAGAAAAAAAGAAAATTGAACAATGGCACAAATAACTTTTAGCCAATATAAAAATTCTCTATTTCATGTTGCTCTAAATGCAAAATAAGTCGAATTACTTTTTAAAAGAATATTAAAAATTACTCGAAAATTAGAACAATAAAGATGTATTAATTCTTTCATAAATAATTTACATTTTGAAGTGTAATTTAGCAGAAAAAGATAACGTAAAATATCTGGAAGGTTTGTTTAATATTTCTGGACAAAGCTTAAAAAAATGTATAGAAGATAGTTGTATAAAAATTATATATTTTGTTTTATTCGAGTCCTTAATACATGGAATTGCTAATTGTATGCCATTGTATCATTAATTTTGTGTATAAAAAAATATGCGGATCTTTTCAAATGCTTCCCGATTTTCTTAAATATTTACTTGATATCAATTATCTGCAAATAAAATAAATTCAATAGGTTATTGCAAATCAGGAAATTATAGTTTTAGAACAACTCACGAAATACAAAATAAATATTATTCAAATGGAGTCAAATAACAAAAAAAATACTAGCAAATTATACCTCCTATGTTGTAAATACAAAACTTTTTTGCCACCCACCCTCCGATTACCTGCACCCAATATAAATATCAAAGTTGAGACATCACTGGCTTCTCTTAGTAATATAAAAATCGATATAATTTCACAATTATAACTTAAACGTATCATATTACATTTAAACTACAGTATTTATTACCACGATAAAATAAATTTCAATGCATCAGTGATTAAATATACTTCATTTACTCCTTAATGACAAGATATTTTTAACCAGGAAATGTATTTCTGACTTGTTATTAACATTAATGCATTCGCTCATTCATCAACATAAAAAATTACTATATGAAGATTTGACTTGACGGTAATAAGAATTTCAATAATTCTAACATCACTATTTATCAGACAAATATAAAATATTATTGGTATTTAGATCAAAGAAATGTATTACAGATTTTTTTACTTTGTTAACGAGTATAAGTAGTAGTAGTAAATTCAAAGCTGCTTTGTAGATATTTTCGTGGAGATTGTTCAACAGAATTGACATTGCTCATACCATCATAAATGTAATGTTTATTTATTTATTTGTTTTTAATATTTTTCTATACTTGCTTCTATTATAATATACATAGCGTATAAGTGCAAGTTTATCTTGTTCTTTTGCCAGACAATCAAAATAAACAAATCGTGCTTGCCTCGATGAGGTGTGACAACTCAATGGTTTACTATCGCATGCGAACAGGACTGATTTCAAAATTTAAAATGTTTTTAAATATGAGTATCTTCTTTATTGGGGACTTTTAAGCAGCTAGCACTGTCAAAAGAAACATTTCGAGAACACCATGTTGTAGGGTTGAGAAATAAAATGATGAAAATTTCTCTAGATATGTTTGGGCACAAAGAAATTTAATTTAGATGTATTAACTCTTGACGGTCAGTTTCCTTATGAAAGATTTTCAAATTTATGTATTTTTATCTTTTTAAAGCTTGAGAACCTTTCCTGAATATTTTCGCTACGGTTAACGGAACATCTGACTCCGTCAACTAAGCCTTATTTTCGAAAGGGAGGAAGATCGAAGACCACATTTTTATATTCAGTTTTCGGAAATTTTGCAGAATAATTTCAAAGCTAGCACATTTACAAGGAGATTATTGATATTGCTCTCTTATAAAATTGCGAAATGGAATTCTTGCATGTAGAGTAGAACAAGGTTAGCACAAAATTAATTCATCAGTTAATGTCATCGCAAGACTTCATTCGTATCTGACGGATTGTGTCATCACAATAACCCTTATTTATTTTTTACAAAATTAATTATGCTAGTGAATGGTTACTTGTAAAATTTTAGTGCTAGCGAAATTTGGACGAAAAGTTATTTGGGTGTGGGGAAGTTGATTTGCCCTGCTCTTATCTTGGTATCTACAAAGAGCATCTCCTGTCGTGAAAATAATAGTTGTTCTTTGTAGTTTCACAAGTTATTATCGTTTACCGGTTTTAAATTATTGCATTTAACATTTTTGAAGTTTATTTCAAAAACAAGTTTCTGTCTCACATAACATCCAAAAGCAACTTTCATTACATATACTAGGTTTATAGTTTACGAAACTTTTCCACGAGTGTGTTAAATATTGAATGTCTACCTTAACGCATTAAGAAGTTATCTAAATGATAAAACTTTACTTGAACTTGGATGTGGGAGAAAAGTAACAATTCGTAACTTTGAAGATATATAATTTGATATGTACTAAACTAAGTTTTATAAATCGCTTCACCAGAACAACACTGGGATATCTTAAAATATAACGAATGGAGAAACATGAGGTTAAAGATTGGCAGTTTTTGGAACTTAACATAAAAGTCATATAAGTAAAAATACTACGTGGAACTTTTAAATACAACTTACTTATATATCTATCCTATTATAATTTTGCAAATAATGTATGTTTTTACAAAAATTTACTATTTATTAACATTTATCCCACTATTGCATCCATATTAAGTGATAAAATTATATTATAAACTAAGTGGAATAGTGAGTCAAAACACTGAATTACAGAGAAATCTGAAAAAATAACATTTGTAACGCAAAGGATAGTTTTATTTCTAAAAGATTTTAACAAAATTATTTTTTAAATAAAAAAATTTAAAAATGAACCAAAAAGTCACCAAGGAACTTTTAATCAATGTTGCCCTTTTTTTCTTTAATGTTGATATAAAAATCTTTGTAATTTTCCTCTATGTAATTCTTTTCACACAAATACATAAGACCTTGTTTCTTCTGTGATGTAATACCTGGCGGACCTCTGGGAAAAGCCTTCGTGAGCTTTATTTCTTGGGTTCTAGTCTTTGCCTTATATTCTGTATTAAAAAATTTAAATTCTGGTTCTTCATAACCATTTCTGTAAAATACTGTGGTAGGTTTTTCTTTTATCACTTTAAAGGTTTTTACATCATGCCAGTTGACAGATTCACCACGGCTATTTTTATTAAAATTCCTATGAGATTCACTGACCTTCTTCCAATTTATAAAATCAGCTGTATTCATTTCCTGCACTTCAAATGGTGTGCCAGTTTTTTTCGCGAGCCTCATAATTACATGTAACTGTTCAATAGAGAAAATAGGTCCTGATTTTAACATCCTCTTCTTCTCCCTCTCTATTAATGAATGCATCTGGTCTCCTTCATTTTGGGTGTGACCCACTATCAGATAGTTGTGTACAATTGAGGGGATATTTAAATTTTTAAGTGCATAGAGGTACATGGATATTAAGAACTTATTTTTGTTCTGTCCTGTGCAATTGTCACTATAAAATATTACATTTTTATTAGAACAATGCTTCTTTAAAAATAAAAAGATCAAAGTAGATATTTCATTTGCACCTCGATCAGCAAGGCCTTCGTGCCATGTGTAACAATATCCTGTTCTATTAGTAGCGTTGTAAACAGTAAAGTTAAAAACGTTTAACTTACTTTTATAGAAAAAAGAAGAAATTTCTCCGTTTGGTAATTGTATGACCGCTTGAAGATCAAAACAACACACTACCGTTTCTGGGCCTTCCACACTACGTGATAATTGAATATCATTTTCTTTTTGTTTTCTTGACAGTTCTTTTTGTTTCAAATGATCATTGTATTCATGTTTCTGCCTTTCTTTTTCCTCGGCACTTGAATTTTCGTAAGCTGTACAAAAAGAACACTGGTCCTTTTTTGGTTTGTGAAAACCAATATTGAATGTCGTGTTAAATATTTCGGAGTAGTAGGATATTTTTTGTGGTTCTATGTTCCACTCGTCTGTGCATTTTTGTACATAGAGGCGGTACATTACTGCCAAATTCAAACTTCCTTCCAGAAACTCCTTAGACGTATTTGCTCGACAGTAATGCGAATCAACCCTTGGGAATGAGTTGATGTGTTCAATAATTTTATTTTTGTTTTCGTTACTTACTTGGTAGTGATGTACATGGGTACCTCTTAGATCTGGTTGCACAACACCATCTTCATTAGCTTTTGCTAATGCCGTGCTTATGGAATTGTTGCTGATATTTAATGTGGCTTTAAAAAACTGTTTGCAAACTTGCACTTTACTTTTGTCAATGATGAAATAATATTTATAATTAAATGATCGTGTACTTTCTGTTTTGCTCTTTCGGTATTTTCTGGGTGTAGATTGTTCAATACATTGTACAAGAAACCCTTGTTGTCTAGTTTTATCAGCCAAACCATAATAACTTTTGAAAATGGAAGATCTTTTATCCTCACTTATTTTACTGCAACAGTTCAATCTGCAGTTATTGCAGGGAACTGGTTTAACTAATTTATCACTTATATGACTTCCACTTTTAGTTACATTAGCCTGTTCGGAATTGATTTTCATTTTCTTTAAATTTCTTTTCCATTTCAGTTCTCTTCTTAATCTTTTTTTACATTTCAAGTTCTCTGGTTTTAAATTTTCTTGTTCACCATTTTTTTCATTTAATAATACATCATTTTCATATTCATTATTTGTAAGTAATATATTGTTTTCATCTGCATTCACTATTTCTTTATTTTCTTCAGGCAATACATATTTATTTTCTTTAGGGTGAATATTGTCATATTCTTCTGTAGAAGTGTCATGTGAATCCTCATCACTTGGTAATTCCCAATCTTCATCGGAAATATTATCGGGTTCAGCATAATCCGCAGCCATACTTGTAGATGGTTGGCTAAAAAAAAATTATACAATAATTAATATAAAAATGGACGTTAAAAAACACACCGATACAATAGGAAAATAAATTAATAATTTTTTCTACAAAGTTTTACCACTTAAATACTTAAAATATATGACAAAACTATAGTAGGTAGTGGTCATCTTAATTTATCAACATTTTAATTATTTCCTAAAAAACCTGTAGGCTTTGTGTTAAATTGTTGATAAAATAAGTTCTTTAGAAACAATAACATACCACAGCATTATTTCATTTTGTGTCACTGGCTTCAGTGGCAAAGAGTCATCGTTTTCATTCTCGGTTGTTTCTATGACGCAAAACTCAACATTTTCAACAGGTAGCAAGGTAACAAAATCTTCATTAATCGGGATCGAATCATAATCCATCTTTGTCTCTACAGTTTCCACAGCTTGGGGTGACATATTTTCATAAACTTCATTATGAAAACTTTGAATATCCTTTGTTGCATGGTCTGACTAAATTACACAACACATAGCAATTAAATTTTGAGGTTATGTCATAAATAATAAATAAAATTCTTACCTGCAACTCACTTAAACTCACTGGGTTACTATGCAGTAGTGATAACTCAAGCAGTTTTTTACCTCTACCACTTTTTAAAGTATCTAAATTCATTTTTAACACACACACTCCACAACAATGCTTTTATTAATAAAACCACAACGCTGCTTCTCACTGTATTGCACCAAAATAACACACAATTTGCGTATTAAATTTCAGAGCAATATTGAGTTAAGTTACAATTTTGCGTGAAATACTGGGATATCTTACAATATAATTATAAAATGTCTCAGTATTTCACTTAAAAACATTATGTCCCACTATTTTCCTACTGTCTATTTAATTATATTTAAGAGGCATACTGGGATACGTTGTTTTTTTTCTTAATTAGAAAACATATTGTAACATATCTCAGTGTTTTACTAAAAATATATGTTATGCGGTTCCCAAATATGTAAACATGACAGAACCTTAAAATTTTAAGTTGTCTCACTATTGCTCTGGATGAGCGAAATGTCTGCTGTACCACGATATATATGATTATTTTTATATCTATTCAACTAAAAAACTAAGAAGAACAAAGCCAGCAAATCGAGTTTAATTTTTTTGACGAAATAATCCTTAATGTTACTTGTTCGCTGATGCTTCACTTAAAATAGACAAGACAATATATTCAATACTTAATTGATGTCTTGAATCAGTTTTTGTATATCTGAAGTTTTGATTTTTGGTATGTAATGATGGTCGATAGGTAACGCACCTGCATCTCACCCAAAAGTTGTGGGCCCGATTCCAGGTCGTGGCAGTGGAAAATGCTGTGGAAGGATTTTTCCACTTTTCACGGTGTATGTCCCTTTTAGTCCCCTCCCACACAAAGCTCTTCTAGAGCCTTCCAGGATAAAGGGGGTTGTAATTATATGTGGAGAAGTATTATTATAATTATTAATAAAAGTACATGCATCGAATGACTTGTGGCGATTTTTCCCAGTCTAATGGGGGTCAGTAAATTCCTTTTGAAGGCTTTATTGATTACATTAATTATTGGCCAAAACTCAAATAGAAATATTAGAGATATAGAAATAATAGAAACTGTTTATCACTTCACTTCTTTACATAGATTTGGTCCTGAGAAGGGCTACTCAATAGCGATAACCACTACAAGACCCTAAATAACAGACTCATAGGTAATGTATCCCCAAACCTACATTAGCCTTAATCCAGATGATATCAATAACTGATAGGGGAAATTTTTCTACTCATAATTTTTTTTCCACTCTTTACTGAATAGATAAAGTTTTGATCTTATGACGGAGTGACGGATAACAAATTCTGTGACGAGCCTATCAATCCTTAGAAAGGCAGATATATTTGAATCAAGAAATTATAATTCAATCACTTACTTCAACTACGTAATGCAAGATATTTACAAGTATTTTGCATACCAGGATACTTGATATCGACATATCCGCGAGCCAGCGTGGTGCTAAGGAAGACACAGCAAATTACAAAGGGAACCTAATAAGTTACTGTTGTATTACAATTGTCATCTTGGAAAACTTTCCCTCTAAACTGCCACCAACTATCTCGATTTCAGTTACAGAGAAGCGATTTCCCTAAGCACCTCTTCTTCCTCTGAAAATTTGCTGCCCTGTAAATGGATTCGAGATAGTTGGTAGCAGTTTATTGGACAAAAGCTACCACACGTCATCACCGTAACAGATTACAGTTAAAGGATGAATTTTCCAGGGTGGCTTTTTCTACTTTTACGCATGTCATTATGGTTCGGATTTGTTGGACTCTGTTAACCTCGCGGGTATTAATCTACACCATACGGCAACTAACTAAAGCCAGGACACCAAATACGGAACTGAAAAGTGCTTCCAGAATGGTTGAAGTATATGCGACAGCCTCTGACAGAGTTGGATAAACGCAAAGCAGTCAGCCCAAGAGTTGACAAACCGGAAATATCACTGAAGTTTCGGTACTAGTAGACGGAATCATTATGTGGCAAGTGCCGACACTACTTATGCATAACTTAACGTGGAATCCAGAAAATATTCTTATCACAGCAAGTATGTACCGACAAGGAAGAGTTGAGTATTAGGAATATTCTGGGAAGACAAGGTATCTGCGACAATGTAACTGTCTTTCCGGTTATGCTGTAAACTTTTGGATACATTAAGCAGACGGTAGTAAAACAAATGATAGATATTCACGAGAACATTCATCTTAAATAGTAGATCCTCCAGTGTACCTCCAACGTCTACGGGAGGGATTAATATTCTTGAATCTGTTACGTCCATAAACTTCATTATTTGTCTTGACTATTAGGCCAGTCTAATTAGATCCAAAAAAACCGTTTTGAGGAATTAATTTCCAGCAAGCTGGAAATCGTTTTAATACCTTCAGTTGGTCCTAAATACGTGTAATCTGAGTTTGCACCATCCCAAGAGGTGAGCATAACTGCTGAGAGCCAAAAGACCGCGAAATTTTTGCACTTTATTTCAGTTTTTGCTTGTAGCTCGAAAACGGTGCGTCGGACGGAGAATGTCATCCCATTCAATATTAAAGAGGGTTAAATTCTGTGTCGAATGAACATCTGAAACTTCAAATTCGGTTCAGTGGAAACCGGGCAAATTTCTCATTTCGGTGCAAACTTACGCCTTGCGACTTTCCAAGGCCACATATCTTTGAAACAGATACTCCTATTAAAAAGACCCATAAAATAAAAGTTGTAGAGAATAAAATTTAACGCTATATAGACACCTCAATTTTCAAATTCAGTCATTTTGAAAGACTAAATTTGGCATCAATTCAAAATCGGTTTTTTCGACGTTTTGAGTTATTTTAAGGAGATTCGAGGTAGTACGAATGAAAAACATTTTTAATTTTAGCAAAGTTGTATATTGCCATTTTTAATTAGTAAGTATTATTAATATTAATTAATTAATAAGTAATTAACCATAGCTGTTAATAATTTAGGTGCAATGAAGTAACAAAAACTTTTAAAATATGAATAAAATATGTTTAGAAATAAATAGGCATGCAGCACAAAATGAGGCAGCATTCATGTTCGCATTTTCTTAGATGTCGATGGCCCTTCATCTACGCTCAAGCTGCGGTGTCATGTCGAGGCCCTCTTCATCGGTATCATCTTGAAAGGGACTATTTTTACCTATTTCTGCTTCTACGGCGATCGGCATGTGTGACACTCCCTCATCCTTGAACGGTGCTGAATTCGAGCATGACTGGGCGTGGCAGTTGAGGCAAATTGTTGAACATTTCATGCCTACTTTCAGGCAGCTGCACCTCCCTGTACACCCCTTCGTACATCCGCAGAACACTGTGTTGAGGATTTCAGCTGGAGCTGGATCCTTGGTGTTCATGGTGGGGAGCAGGCCAAGGTCCGTCCTCTCCAACCCCAGCTGAGAGGATCCTTTGGTCTATCATTCCAGCCCTGGATTTGGAGGTACACCCGCAGAATATGTTGGGCGGCGACTGCATTTGTTGGGGGTAGAGAGGCTAGATTGAAAGTTGGCTTTATGAGGGATTTTGAGAATATCTCGTGGCGGATTTTGTCCAAGGAGGTCTCATCAGTCTTAGTTGAGAAAAAGTTGACCTGCTGAAATGAGGTCCTCAGGATCAGCATCTGCATGGTGAAAAATCTTAACAGCCTTCTGTAAAGCCGTGTTCTTTTCAAGGAGCTTGACAAATTTCAACTTCCCTTGGCCATAGAATGCAGAAGCGCAGAGGTTGTATATGTATATCAAACCCACTGATTGCATGTAGGAACAGAAGGTTCTGTTTTATTTTATTCTCTACAACTTTCATTCTGTGGGTTTTTTTAATAGGAGTATCTGTTTCAAAGATATGTAGCCTTGGAAAGTCGCAAATCGTAAGTTTGCACCGAAATGAGAAATTTTCTCGGTTTCCACTGAACCGAATTTGAAGTTTTAGATGTTCATTCGACGCAGAATTTAACCCTCTTTGATATTGAATAGGATGACATTTTCCATCCGAAGCACCGTTTTCGAGCTACAAGCAAAAAGTGAAAAAAAGTGCAAAAATTTCGCGGTTTTTTTGGCTATCAAAAGTTATGCTCACCTCCTGGGATGGTGCAAACTCAGATTACACGTATTTAGGACCAAATGAAGGTATTAAAACGATTTCCAGCTTGCTGGAAATTAATTCCTCGATAAATTCTAATTCGACTGGCCTATATATAGATATACTGGATATATTGTCAAAGTCGTTAAAGACAACTGGACTGTTAGAGACGAAGAAATCTAAGGTAATCATGTCTAGGAAGAACGAGTGCTTTAATAATTCAAAACAGCACCAACTAGTTCAAAATCAATGAGACTACTAATAATAAAATTATGACTTTTTATGATATCATTATACTTATGATGTAAATCTACTGGAATGATTGACAAACGTGATGACATTTTATTACAACTGCAAAATTACATTACCGTTGTATTTAAATTGGTATAATATAATAAGCAAAGCTAATTAAGTTTTAGCCTAATAGTCACGTTGTATAGTATCTTTATGTGACATTTTAATTAAACTGTTAAATAAACTCTTTACAGACATACGTATCTGACAATAATATTATATAGGTAAATATCAGAACAAAAATATCCGTGGAATATCTGTCGTATCTTTCAAATACTTTGTAAATGTACTTACCTTTAATAATTACCGATATATTCTGTATTCTGTTATTTGTATTACAATAGAATTGCGCATTCTGTACTATATAAAACAACAAAAGGTTGTTATTTATTACTGTTTGTATTAAAAATATGTTTTACCTCCGTGAAATACTCCCAGAAATTAAATTTAATTGCAATAGTTAATCTTCCTTGAAATAATAAACAAATGGATTATGCATAAAGTAAAACGATTGTACAATTTCATGTATAACTTTTTTAAATTGCTGCATTTTACATATTACGGAGAACTTAAAAAACTGATTTACATAGACGTAGTGTGATTAAAGTTGTGGATTGCTTATATAAATCACAGTTTAAACTCACATTTTTGTCTCAAAATTTGCTCTTTTATTCTATAACAAAGAAAATAAATCCCTAAAAAAACTGTTCGAAACAATCTGAAAATTATATTCGACCACTTTTCAAATATTCACATATTCCCATTTAGGCTGGCTGTGACATTCATAAATCAACCTACGCCTCTTTAATATTTTATTACCTCCTTTAAAAACAGATTTAAATTCTATTTTAACTTACCATTCTCCCCATAAATCACTCGAAATGTATCCGAATGTAAATGCCCGAAGAATTGGCCTACGATAATGTCGGCATATTTGCGCACAATTTTCAGATATTTCTTATTGTGATGGTCCAAATAAGTCATGTGGGATGGAGGGTAGGCTCCCCTTTGTCGTTCGTTCGATCCAGGAGCCATGTGTCCAACTAGGTACACCTGCAACGGAAAGAAATTTTATGGAAAAATATTCAGGAAACATCTTTTATGTTATTTCCATTGGAAAAATTAGAATTATATTTGTAGCATATCGTCAGCTTACGTAATAAAATTTCTCAGCCTTGTAACTTCGGTGACACAGATAATAAATTAATGTTTACAATATAATTAGTTCTTATATATGAACAAATAGTATAAATTAAACGATCTCTATGTTCAGAGATAGGGATGTACAGAAGAGTGTCATCTTATTGAAAAACAGTTTTCTTCAATATCGCCATCCATTTTGGCTAGGACTTGAAGTTTTGAGAAATTAATTACGTTTGATACACAACACGCTCTAATAGACTCGGCTAGAGCGTGTTGTGGCGATAATGCTTGGTCACACTGTCTATCGTGGACTGGGTTCGATCCTGAACTCTGGGCATTGGTAATGTCCATGGAAATGGAGGTGGGTGTTTTTCTAATATATAAGACCCTCCTTGACAGCTTTAGGTTTGAATTTGTGTACATCTTACATGTAAGTACTTTTTTTTAACAAAATTATTATGTTGAAAATTTCACGCCAACCAATAAAACAGGAGCATTTCTTAACGTGACATGACAACCTATGCATTTTTTCGGAAATTTTCTCCTGCTGGGGTATTATAGTGGAAATTTTTTGATAGTTGCATATAAAAATACGAAAACTTCAAACGCTATTTCCGAACGAAAATCCGCCGCCGGATCGCCGTTCTGGCAAGAAATGCAAGGATTCAACTTGGAGCTACATCGCGAATCGCATGGTCTCACTGCGATTTTCGAAGCAAGGGGAGCGAACGAAAAGTAGCGATTTTGATGTCTACCGTAAAATTGGCAGTTTCTAATTGTTTCCCCTGATTTAGGTGTGAAATTTTCTTGTTGAATACCACAAGTACTTAAATTATTCCTGGAAATTTTTTCTTGATCACGAATATTTTAAGAAAATTATTAATAATTTTCAAAATATTCGCGAACGCGAAAAAATTTCCAGAAATAACATAAGCACTAGTGGTATTACAAGTGAAAATTTCACACCAGCATTTTCTAACCAATCAGAAGTTTGGATTTTGTTCCGTTACCATGGCAACCCAGTTATTATTTTGGAAATCTTTTTGTGCTCGGGTACCTTGGAGAGAATTATAGTGGACATTTTTTGACAGCTGCATATAAAAACAGGAAAACTTCAAACGCTATTTCCGAACGAAAAATCGACGCTGTTGTTTCATAGCGAATCGCACGGTCTCGCTGCGTTTTTCTGAGCAGGAGGAGCGAACGAAAAGTGGCGATTTTAAAGTCTACCACAGTTTCTAATTTTCTGACCTAATCTGTCATTAATTTTTTTAATTTCATTTAGGTGTGAAATTTTCTTACCGAATACCACTAGAAAATTTTCTAAATATTCGTGACTTTGAAAAAATTTCCGGAAGTAATTTAAGCACTATAGCGAAAATATAAAACGTTTTTTTATAATGATATGGTATGAGGTAATGATATATTATTATCACAAATATAAATCCTTTATTAAAGTATTTTTAACTATAGTTAGTTCACGTTCACGATAACTTGTTTTCTGTTGTCGAATCACCAAAGTTTTAGGTTCTATAATCAGTTATACCATTTCGTAAAGAATAAGAAAAAGAAGCATCTGAGCGAGTTTCGAAATTTTAGTATTGTATTTTTTACCAATAGCTTCAGGATTGTCTCCAATTTTTAGAACTAATCTGACAAATTATAAATAATAATTTTCCATAGCATTCAGAATTAATGAGAATCCTGAAGTTATTGGCAAAAAAAAATACTGTTTTAAACTCTGCAAACCCACTTAGTTGCGCCTCTTTAGATATATAATTTTTTACTCAAGCTCAAATAACTAATCTTCAATTTATTAAATATGGTGTTCCGCAAGGATATCTCTTACAACCGCATTTATTATTTCTCCATATAATGACTTTGTCTTTCGAGCGTAAACATTCTGACAAATTTCGTTGATGACACGAAGAATGTTCATGGGAAACTCCTTTCAATAACCGAAGCTGACATTTACACAAAATGGATATGAATAATGTCGACTTTTATCAGTCTACATGCGAGAGCATTTAACAAAAATGGGCAAGATATTGCCATGATGGAGAAGAGTCTATTAATTAGGATGGTTACAAGTTAGCTTTTTCTTTATTGGTAGCGTGCTCACCAACAAAGTTTTCGAAAGAAAGGAATCTGTTCATTTTAAAAATATTATGGTATTAAAACATACTTGACGTAAATAACAATGTGAAATTTGTGTCATAAAAAACAGTGAACAGGAATCAGTGGCATATAGTTAAAAAAAATATAGAGCTAGATAATAATAATAAGTATAACATTATATGTATATACAGTAAATTCACTTTTCAACCAAAGCACTTTGTGAGTGAATAGGAGACAATAAAGCGAGAGCGCTAACATTCTGAGATCGACATGCAGTCACGCATGTGTAGTGCTCTCGCTTTACTACTATCTCCTATTCACTCACAAACTGCTTTGGTTTAAAAGTGAATTTACTGTATATAGGACCGTACAGTTTCTGTTGACTTTTGACATTCATTTATCTTTAAGTATCATTTCATCTACATCTGCATGATAGTATTTCTAATGAACAAATTTTATTAATGGTAGAAAATAGTAACTTCATTTTCATTCAATAAAATTTAACAAAATGGGATATTGTAATTTAATACCTGCGCCTTCGCCATAAATGATGATATAAATTTTCCCGATGCCCGATTATAATAATTAGGTAACCAAACCTAATGCAATTAATTGAAATTGAAATATAAATGATCACCAAAACTACCATTGTTGTTTGTAAAATTCTATATTGTGACCGCTCATATATAGAAATAGTCACACTCAGGTACATGTAAAATACGTATAAACAATATAACAAATATACACATTATAATATTCTTCGAGTTTATAAAAAGTTTGATTAACTAAAAATAATTTGAGATGCTGTCTTAATAGCGACAGTTTGCTGCAGGTAGACTGTTGAAAACTCTAGGCCCTAGAGACCAGGCGATTTTGCAGATGTATTGAATTTATTAAAAGATATACCTATAATGATTATGTTTTTGACTGGTAATTACATCGCGTACCTATGTCTTTATTACAATAAAATTTATTTTTATTTTTAAAAACATATAAACGCGATTCAAAAATGAAAAGTGACGGAAATGTTAATAGTTTATATTCTTTAAATATGTTTTTCCAAGTATCTCTTGATGACAAGCCTACCATACATCTTAATACTTGCTTTTGAACCAAAAACACGAACTGGTAAACCATTGACTGTAATTTCGAAACCAGATATTCGCAATGAGTTTTCCAGTTTAGACAATAAAATTGTCGATATTAATTCCTAATAATTTTATATTTGGATTATTGGTCGATATTCTTGTAGTATCAATTTGAATACCTGTGTACTCACATTTTTTCTGTATATTGTGAAATGTTAATGCCTGCCTTTTCTCAACATTAAAATAAAGTTAATTTTCGCAGAACCAATTACTTCAACAAAATATCACATTTGATTTTCATAGTATCAACGTTCATATCTAATATAATAATTGATGTGTCATCTGCATATAAAGTAAAGTTTGCCAGGATACCTAAAGCATCAAGATCGTTAATATATATAAAAAAATGTATAGGAACCAATACCGACCCTTGTGGTACGCCTATATTAACTTCTACAGATTCTGAATTCACAGAACTCACTGTATTATAAGCGACACAATATACTGTCTACGTTGTAATAAGTAGCTTTCAACCCATTTTAAAGTTAGGCCCCTTACACCATACTTACCTATATAGTTTTGTAATAAGTTTTTTGTGATTGGCGCAGTTAAATGCCCTGCTTAGATCTCAAAAGATACCAACAGGGCAGGGCATTCACCTGCTTCAAGATATTCAATTATTTGTTCATGAAAAGACTACTGCTGTTAGTATTGATTTATTATTAAAAAATCCATGCTGGTTATATGAAAATGTGTTATTTTTGTTTAAAAAACCAGTAACAATACTCAATAATTTTAGAAAATCCTGAAGGTATGGTAACAGGTCTTCTTTAATTTCTGTATGTTTTTGTTTTATGAATAATATAATTTTTCCTATTTTTAAGAAATCTGGAAATATTCCATAAGAAAATGATAAGTTTCATATATAAACTAAGGATTTTAATATCACCATCATTACCCTTCTAATAATAAATGCAGGCACATCATCGTGACCAGATGAATGTTTATTTTTAAGTTTATTTTTTATACCTAATATTGCACATTTCCAGTTCAGTATTTCGTTGCAAAAATATTGTGTTTTGTTGATAAATTATATTATTAGAAAAATCAGCATGTTCAGCATCTTTATGCGGTATTTTATTAATAATATCAAGGGGAGCATTTCTGAAAAACATGTTAAATGCATCAGCAACTTCCGTCTGATTATCTATTATTTGATTATTTTCCTGGATAGTAATATGTTTATTTTGTTGTGTTTTAATGGACAACTCAGAAACAATACGCCATGCTGATTTTGCAGTGTTATCAGAATTATTAATTTTTCTTTGATAATATATTCTTTTTGTATTTTTTACTAAAATGTTATGTTTTTTCTTTTCTTTATCATAACCAGACCTCATATCATATCATATTTCCTATTAAAATAATTCATACTATACTTAGTAATATATTCCTTATATTATTAAGAATACTTTTTACATATTTGTGTCGTCATCTATAATTTTTTAAATAGAACAACTTATGTTTTATTCTAAAAATTGGTACCTACGCCTTTTACAAAGGAATTCAGTGATATTTTTTTTGGTAAAGACGTCCTAGGAAAAACTTCATTTTCTACTACAATTATTACAATTTTAACCTTAATTTAATTCCTTCGTAAAAGGCCTATCAATTTTTAGGATAAAATATGAGGTGTCCCATTTAAAAAAAAATTATTGAAAACGTCAGAAGTAGGTATGTGAAAATTGTACAAATAGATCAATGTGTGACTAATTGACGTGTTTTTGTATTTTTGCGAACGAAAAACAGAAGAAAAGCTATGAATTTATTGCGTCTCGTTTGGGACACTGTGTATAAAATTTTGTACTAGATACGCTATTGATCCAGTACATCGGATTTTTGAAATATTGTAAGAAATTAACGGTTGAAAACAAGATGCATTGAACGTTAGGAATTCCAAATATCAACACGGAAGAGAACCCGAAACCTTTTCAACAAATTATCAGCCATGTAAAAATCTTATAATGAAAATATTTTTATCATATTCTAAAAAATTGCATTGTTGTGAAAGTAATCCGTTATTTGCATGAAAGTTCACATTATAAGTATTTAATATATTTTATAGCAGCTATAAATAAAATAACTATTAGGTATTATGCACCCAAAATTATGATCCTATTATTACACTGGCTTGTAGCAAACAATATATTCCTAACATGACTACCAATTAGCAGTGATGCTTTAAGGACAAAGCAATAAATCAACGGATCAATCTTCGGCCAATTCCATTGTTGGAATGATGGCTCTTTATGTACTTATGGAATATTGGCATATGTATATTTTAATACCTTTGTAAATACCTTCACATAAACAGCATATATATCAAACGGAACTTATGCGTATAGTTTTCAAACTAATTTTATGGCTTACACTATGTAAATGCATCTTTTGAATATGTATAGTCTTTGTTTTCACAAAAACCTTAACTGAAAGCAACTTCAAAGATATATGAAAAATTGTATGTAAAATATCAAAGTGGTTTATTTATATGTAAAAACCTTCTAAAGTTTTGAAGCTTTCAGTTAAAAGTGACAGGAATTCATGAGAGCTATATTTAAACAGTCCAATTTCATAGAAATACAAGAATTGCGGAATAATAGTTGATATCCTTTACTTTTTAGTTTTTTCCTGATGGCATGTTTTATAATAGAGAAATATAATATGTATATATTGTTTAAATGTTATTTGTGGCATTTCACAAATTATTTCTCTTCCTTTTCTTTTTGGGATTTATTACCACATTCCTTGAGATTTCTATCCAAAAAAATCCGATTTATCTAAAAAATATTCAAATTAACCAGTTTAAAACTGGGAAATAACCTCTACGCCTTTGACGTAATGTCAGAGGATCAGTTAGAGGGTGTTTTTTGACAACTAATAGGAATTAAATTAATACAAAAATTTTTAAGATTAAAAATGCCTTTCCAAAATCAAAAAATATCAGGAATCTTAGATAACGCAAGTAAGTCAATGATTAGAGAAAAGATTCAATTCCGTAGATGTCAAAAAAATTTACTATTACTAATGATATACAATCATGATACTAAAACCTATTTTTTGTTTTGTTTTAGTATCATGATATACAATACACAGAAAATCAGATATATCAACAAGTCGTAGAGCCAGATTTTCAACACATATATAATATTGTTATGTTTAATTATAATAAATATTTTAATTTAAAAAAAGATACGCATTTAAATAAATTTAGAAACTTAATTAGGGAAATGCAAGTAAGAGAATTACAAAATATAAATAATAACCCTTTTTGTGCAGCCGTCCGCGAAGTGAGTATTTCGCATTCGCAAAACAGTCCGCGAAATTCAATTTCGCGGCCGTTACCCTTAGTAACGGCCGCCAAACCAAAAGTCACTTATATAAGTGACGTTTAAGTCATTTCAAAATTTGGCATTTCTAAAATATGACAACGAAAAGTTTTATTTTTTATTAAACAGAATTATTAATTATTTAGGATAAATATTAACACTAATTGTACAGTTTTCATTATTACTGATATTTACTCCTGAAGCCGAAGCAACTAATTCATTTTACTATCAAAATGTTTTGTATACGTACAAAATATACCATTTCCATAGAAACGCTGTAACATTAAGTTCACCTCTAAATATATCATAAACGGTGGTGTAATTTTCACCATAATTCTAACTTTAAATTATGGCTGCACAAAAAATAGTGTTTATACCATGGCCGCGAAATTTTTTAGCGCCCTCGAGATTATCTTGCCTCGAAGCGGCCTCGGCCTCGGTACGCTAAAATAAATTTCGCAGCCTTGGTATAAAAATAACTATTTATTGACAAAACTGTCATCAATATGTCAAACAGAGTTTTGACAATCTCAGATAAACTATGTAGTTTTATCAAAAGGTTTAAATTTTGCTATTAACCCTAAAACAGTCCCAAAATTTTATATAATAGCAAGTATATAGAAAACTGCTCAAAATCTACCAGCGGATGAAGGAAATGGATACCGTATACGTTCAAAAATTATTTTAGAGAATCAAGTTAAAATTAAAGATAATTTGAGTTCTGAAGAAAATCAATCAATTTCTTCTTTGAAACAGGACATTAGTATTAAAATTTTACCAGAGGATAAAGGTAATGCCACAGCCATTTTAGATACAGATACATATGATTAAAAAATTACTTCATAACTGAGGGCCCTTATTCAAAATTAAATAAAGATCCAACCAAATCAATTGAAAACAAAATTTACAGAACTGTTTTTAAATACAAAAATGAATTTAATGACTTTGAACGCAGAAAGCTTACACCACATCATAGTAAACCTCCTCATTTTTATGGGTTTACCAAAAATACATAAAGCAAACATTCCTTTAAGACCAATTATTAGTTCCATTAATTCTCCGTGTCATAACTTGGCAAAATTCTTACTAAAAATTATTAATCCGCTTTCTAGAAATACCAATTCATATATAAAAAATAGTAAGCATTTTCTAGAAAAACTTTATGAAAATAATATTCATGATACACATCTGATGGTTAGTTTTGACGTAGTTAGCCTTTTTACAAATGTCCCTGTGGACAAAACTTTGAAAGTAATTAGAGACAAATTAATAAACGACAATAATTTGGCAAACAGGACTGAACTTAGCGTAAATAGTATAATGGAACTGTTAACAGTATCAATAAAAACAACCTATTTCCAATTAAAAAATGATTTTTATCAACAAGACTTCGGGATGGTAATGGGTTCCCCTTTGTCACCAATACTAAGTAATATATTTATGGAGGATTTTGAAAACAGATATGTTGAAAATAATATTCATAAACCGGTAACTTGGTGGAGATATGTTGACGATATCTTTGCAATTTGGCCTCATGGAATAGATTTATTAAACAATTTTTTGGAAAATATTAATAATAAAGAACCATCTATCAAATTCACTTTAGAAATAGAAAATAATAATGAATTACCATTTTTAGATGTTTTAATTAAAAAAGTCAATAATAATAATTTTCAAACTAGCGTTTACCGAAAAAAGACTCACACTAACAGATATTTAAATTTTAACTCAAACCAGTCTTTGGACGTTAAAAGAGGTGTTATAAAATGTTTGTATGATAGGGCAAAAATAATTTCTTCTAATGATGAAATATTCAAACATGAAAGGCAATTTGTCAGGGAAATTTTAATTAATAATGAATACCCGCAAGAATTTGTTGATAAGACTTTCATGAACATTGAAAATAGAGTTAACAATCCGGTGCAACCAAAACCAGAATATCATTATTCATCATTAATTCCATATATAAAAGGTTTATCTGAGAAATTATGTCGTGTCGGTAAAAAATTTGGCGTTAGAACAATTTTTCAAACAAATAATACTTTAAGATCCATATTGACAAAAACGAAACCATTAAATCCTGAACAAAATTCAAAAAATTGTATAACAGTATCCCGTGCGAGTGTAATAAACATTATGTGGGTGAATCATCTAGACCACTTAATGTACGATTGGACGAGCACAAAAGTTATATTAGAAAAGGTGTATCAAATTGTTCGGTAGAATTTTGTTCAACTTGGTTACCAATGTTGAGAGAAGAACTCAATAAAATTAATATTATTTAGTACTCCTGAAGAGGGGTTGGAACCTTTGGTGTAGAATTTACACTTGGAGTAGTTTTCCACACACACCAAAACAATTTTGCACACACTCGACGCGCGTTTCGCCAACCAAGTTGGCATCATCGGGAGATGACTAAAACTAATCATCTCCCGATGATGCCAACTTGGTTGGCGAAACGCGCGTCGAGTGTGTGCAAAAGTGTTTTGGTGTGTGTGGAAAACTACTCCAAGTGTAAATTATTTAGTATATTTTTCAACATTTCTATGGTAAGTATCTATGGAAATGGTATAAATAATTTTTATTTTATGCCGTGTTATTCTACACGTTACATAAAAATCTAAAGCCTAAACTTTGAAAAAGGAAACGGATATAGTTTCCGAAACGTCAGCGCAGTATTTTTGTATTAATTTAATTTCTGTTAGTTGTCAAAAAACACCCTCTAACTGATCCTCTGACATTACGTCAAAGGAGTAGAGGTTATTTCATAGTTTTAAACTGGTTAATTTGAATATTTTTTAGATAAATCGAATTTTTTTGGATAGGAATTTCAAGGAATGTGGTAATAAATCCCAAAAAGAAAAGGAAGAGAAAGAGAAATATGTATTTAAATTCAATTAAGGACGCTTTCAAAAATAACTATACATGCCGAGTGGTCATGATGGTATTGCCTGAGTTATTATGAAAGTTAGACTTCTAAAATTTAGAATGTGAATAATAAATCATTAAAACCTGACACAGTTGTGCACAAAATACTTACTTACTTTGTCTATGAAGAATTAGATTTTACAAACACACGGACTTAACAACACACTAGTGACTTTTCTAGTTTTTTTACATATGTATGTATTATGTAAAATGTATGTAAAGAGAAATAAAGTGGATTTACTTTAAGAACTTAATAAATCATTTAAATGGCTTATCTCAGACGCAATATGGGTTTTGAATAATAACAATAAATAATTTGATATTTGATCTGAATTTCACTCTTCATTTAGTATTAACGTTATTCTGGGATCTGAACACTCTGATGCGTTTTCAGTGTTATTTAATGTTATTGTGAGCAAATATCTCTCACAGATTTGTTAACCTTTTCATAGCGGCTCTTCTACCTATGTCAAGAATACCTGATGTGAAATGCGTGTCCTTGTTCTCATAGTGAAAACACATGGATGATATATTATGATTTTAATATAATTGTCTAGATTACAATTTTTGAAAGTTGTTCCTCTGAATTGTAATTTAAATATAAAAAAGTATGCTTCTACATAGACTATAAACAATAGTAAATATTAGGAAAACATTTTATAGAAATGACGAAGGTTTTGAATAGGTATTGAACTCTGTGAAATATTGTTTCTTAATTTATACTTGCTACATACAAAAAATATAAAACTTAGTAATAGTAATAGACCATTTACAGTATATTTCACAATCATCAAATTGGTGTAAAAAATTACGTAAGTATACAATATCAAAATAATTTTAAAACTACATAAACCGCTGCTGGCATATGTGCACGTGCTTTCGTCCTTTTTTCCAGATTCTATATGGCTTCATTCTCAATGTTTGACAAGGAAAGTCGTAGCAAAGGAATCAGCAACGAGTTCCTCCGGTTTTATAACTTTGAAAATCCCACATATGACGCGTGGCCGTCACGCATGCCGTGCCTATAAAGCAGTTACGACCCAGAAAAATCAAAGAAAAATAATATTTTATTCAACTGCGCCAAGTTAGATATTAAAAGAAAGAAAATGCGATTTTCTCGTAACCGGCCAACGCATGTGGAATGATCAAACTGGACGTTTTATGTTAACAATGAGTGCTTTGCGTTACATTATTCGCTGCGTTTTAAAATGCAAATAATACAAAGCCTGAGAATAACAATTTTATAGGAGGTTTTTATTATTCAAAGCAGCTTTCTTTAGAATGAAGTAATATTATTTTAATCGACCTACTGTTAAATTAATCTCAACGATATTTAAATATTTTACAATTTATCGCTGAATATAATTAAAATAATGATATATTTTCAAGAAATATATCCTTTGTTTAATATTTTATCTTTCTCATTAATTTAAATGATAAAATTCTATATGTAAAAATCTTGTATTTTCTTTTCACTTCCCCTGAGGGTTATTTTGATTTTACTTTTCATCAGAACAGTGGAAAATTTATATAATTGCCTAGTAGTTTGCAAAACCTTCCTATATCCTTACGATGCAAGTGTAGTAATAAATGGTTTAGTTTACATCAGGTTTATTTCAACCAATTATCCAAGTTATCCCAATAAGCATTAAATCTTAAATAGATAATCCTAGGGTAGCACCTCCATTTATTTTTGTTTTTTTCCCTCTCAAAAGTTTAGACTCGTTATGTACCCCGTTGTGTTCCAAAATAATTAACCAACACCCTATTACACTCGCTGTTATACTAAGTAGCAAATGGATGAAGCTAATTAATGCATTTGAGGCCACTCTAATTTAAAAAATAGAAACATCAAACTTTAAGAAGTAGATAAATCTCATTTGCGTCCTCATTAAGAATGGTGGTCTTTATAGGTGCTGATACTATTAGGGCAGTACTCTGTAGGGGAGATGGGAAAACGTTTTTGTGCCCATAATTTTCTTTTTTAAATACAGTGTGATTTATATAGATTGGGAAATCTCAAGACTGAAGATAACAAAGATGGAAATATGGCGAAATGTTGCTGGTCAGTTAAACCTGCAAAATTTCAAGTTGATACTATGAAAACTATCAAAAATATTTAAAAATTTCAAAATAAAATTAAAAAATTTGAACACCCTGTATCTCTTAAACCAGCAACATTTGTAAAGGCATATTGAGGTCAATCGCCATGTTTTCATCCCTAGCCTCCACTTTCGAGATTTTCCATTCTTTATGAGTCACCCTGTGTAAATATTTAATTACTAACGAGACCCTTCAAATTAATGCTGGTGCACTAACCGGTAATGTACTTACTGATCAAAGTCGGGAGCAGATGAACACAACATATTTGCTTTATAATAAATATTTCAAACTTTGTTTATTAAAACGTTCTAATTTCATTCATTATAATTTAGCGGGTGTCACTACTCTGGAGGCACAGAACCAGCAATTGAGCACAAATTTAAAACTTTTTAATTAAAAACAAAATGCTTTTTTATGAACCTGCCAAGTCAATTGATACAATTTTCGGTAGATAGAAATTGTATCACTTCAATAAAAATACATATTTATTTTATATCATACACTTTTTTTGATTTTCTGATTCATTCAAGTAAGTTAGAATACTTTAAATAAATTAGAAGCCAAATATAATTACATATTTTGACAGTATCATACCTAAAAAACTAAATTCAATTTCTAGAAAAATATCCAAGAACCTTGCACGCTGTTTAAGCCACATAATTCATGCGTTGAGTGACTTAGTTGAGAATCAAATATAATTTCTAGATAATTACATTTCGTACAACGTTCGGTCAGATTGTCATTGATCAAAATTTTATTTAAAAATTTGTATTTAGATACGAAAAAGGAAAAAGTGTATAATGATGATGACGCTGCAACAGTAATAGTCTTGGGGCATGCCGAAAATCCCATACTTTCATTAAGATATCAAGCCCGACACTTGGATGTGGTTAAAAAATGTCATACTTTTAACCAAAAAATTTTGACGGAGAATAAAATCTTTTCCTACACGCCACATTTCAACCATACTCTAGAAGGAGATAAAGCCTATACAAATAATTCAAATTTTCATACATGAATCATGTTTTCTGATACTCTTTCACTGGATGAAACTGTAGCCTCACATATGATACATTTGATATATCGTACCACAGCATAATAGGATCATACTTCTTTGAATACACATGCAACTGTATCTCTTAGTTGCTTACTATCTTTAGAAATCAATTAGAAGTATTACCGCTAGAATATTGCAATATAACGTATTTTCAACACAATTGATGTCCGGCACATTATGCTGGTAACTTGGCTTAATTACAATTTTGGATAGGGGTGAATTGGCCGAAACGGTCCAGTTTTGTGGCCACCAAGAAATCCAAATTTGACAATTGCCGACACATCTGGGGACGTTTAAAATAGATTGTATACCGACAACCCATGGAAAGCTATATCGAAATTCTAATGCAAATTTTGGAAGCTGTATAATCTATTTCCATTGAGGAAGTTAGATGGAATCTTTTCGACCTTCGGATTCGATTAGAAACGTGCGCTCAATTTGGGGGAGGGGGTTTTTGAAGTAAAGCATTCTTAATTTTTTAATGTAGGTACTAGGTACCTGTTTAATAAAGTCAAAGAACATTTCTCTTCACCTTCAAATATTTACTACGTCGATATTTTCATAATTGTTTATCTGATACTTATTCGCTTTGCCCGACTGCAATTAGCTAATTAGAAAAGGTGGCGAAGGTATTTTACCGTTGGATGATAGAATTGACAAGAGGCGCAACCTAGCAGAAAGTGAGATTTTAGCACTGTAATTCTTTGACAATGGCTTGAGGATTGTCTTAAAATTTTAGTGTAATGGGAAAGTTTTGTAATTTATCTGCATAGCACTAAAAATTTTTATTTAGCATTTTGTTGAAAAATTTGCGTTAATTTGTTGCGCCAAAAGTTTCCAGAAAATCCAGTAATATATAATTTATCTGAGAACAATTATGATGAATTGGATCACAATTGCCTTCTGGGTATTTGTATAGATACTATATAGCATTTTTCTGCTCTCCTTCATCTAAGAAGGTATCAAAAATGAATTGCGTGATGAGAGTAAAGTTGGTTGAAGTGGATTCTTTCAACATTATGTGAAAGATATCAAACATTTAAACTCCAGTAATTCATATAATATAGTTCAAGAATTTTTTCACAATTATTAAAATTTTTATTCATCTATAATAGAAAAGATGGTTCACCAATTTTCAAGATTGGGCAAACATAGGTAAATTTCCTAAGTTTTCGATACCCAGCTGCCGATTGACCAAAATTAAATTCCTCCTCCCCTCATGTGATCTAAAGGTTTTTAAAACTTAATTGTTCTAATGCAAATAATAGCACGCTAAACGATTTAACTAGGGGATTTTATATCGATGATATTAGTGATTTTCGTCTTTCAGTTAAAGCAACTGAAAATATGTATGATGAGTATAAAGAATACAAACATCCATATTTTGAGCGGCCCGAAATTTCAAGAACTATTAACAAAAGATACAAATCTAACATACAGATTTTTAAACCGATAACAAACTCTACAGCCAAACAGAGCGTCCAATTCGCGTTTTTAGAAATGCAAATGTGTTAGTTTTAATAATAGTTTAGTTATTCGTGGTAAATATTTCCTCAGAAACAGGAAGACGTGTTTTCCAACTAAATATTATGTTATTTGATATATTCTAAAATGATTAAGAGGAGACAGCTGTCTTTATAATATGATATTGATAATAGAATATCTTTGCATGTTATATTCTCCAATATTCAGTTTATAACTGACTTTTACCTTATGTTGTATTTTTTTTTAATTTTAAAGGTAAGAAATAGAAGATTTCTATTCATAAATTCAAAGTATATTCGGCGTAAATAAACAAATTAGTTTCCACAGATTTCTTCTCATAAACCCACTTTATTTGATGTTCAGAAAACGAATTTAAATGTATATTTTTAACTTTAGTATTGCAGTGCTTTCTTTTCACCCTTCTTTTTTTATATTCTTATGAATATATTTTTACAAATTTATTACCACTGTATCAGCAGTGGTATCACGGAGAAAAAACGTTTCAGCTGAAATCCTATAGCTTGCTTGCTTTTGTGTTTTCTCACATTAAATATGGTCGTATTGTAATACTGTAAACATTATTATTATCATTTGTTTAATGTTGTGATAATCCCATCAGCTAAGTATATAAATTTATTTAATAAAAATAAATAATGCCTTTTATATGGTTTAATTAATGTATGTTATTTTACCACGAGTTTCAAAAGGTTCAGTGTGTAATAAAGTATGCAGATCCTGTAACCTGATACATATCAGAGGTAAGTGCTTCACCTAGTAAAGTTGTAAAGGATTTCTCCGGAATCCCTAAAATGCTCTGAACTGATTTAAACTGACTAGGAATAAAATGTAATAAAACTTTGAACTGTTTAATATTTATTATGCATTACCATTCGGTTGCCTGCTAGAAAATTCTTTCTTTGGCGTGCAGGTTTTTTAAATGTCAAACATTTTAAAAGTTATTTCTGCCTCTTTGAATTCGTGTTTGTAACGAAACTTCGCGTAACGTCATTAAAACAAATCTAAAATATTCCAAATTTGCAAGTAAAAACTAAACTGTATAACTGCATTTTGCAAACCTGATTTACATTTTACTTTGAATCCGTTCCTAGTTTTTCCAAATTTGGCGAAAATTGCCAGCACCTCTTTGATTAACAAATTATGGAATATTAGAATTTAGTAAAATCACTTAAAACGGAGCTCAGAGAGATTTTTTATTTTTAAATTTCAATCGAAACAGTAACACGGTGGACTAAGTAATAATAATGGGCTCTTACACCTCAATTGAATTAAAGGTTTTTAATAAATCTATGTCAAAGTTGAATACATATTAAATATAATAATGCAATAAATTCCAATAATATATCATTCTTACAGTTGCTCTAAATATTAATAAGTTGTATTAATTTCAAAAGTCCCGTCAGTTTTCGGTTAATGACGTCAAATACGGACGGTCTTGCTATTGGTTAAACTCCAAACAAATTCGTTTGTGCACCTGCACGTCATAATACTAACCTCAAAAATATGCATTTTTTACGATTTTCGAATATCATGTCGCTTTTATCAAAATTTCTGCTTGGTTCCTGTACTATCAACTAAAACCTTGTTCAGCGCATTATTAATGAAGTTTTAATTGCCTTGATATAATAAAATAAGATTATTTTTGTTGGTTGGAAAACCAATCTATAATTAGCCGCCTATTTTTAATAATTTACAATATTAAAACTTTACATATCTTCTGTCTGCGAGAGTTTCTAAATAATGGATCCATGTTAAAACTACAAAAATTAAAATTATAAAATTGAAAATAAATTTACAGAAACAAAATATTTAAGGTTATGTGAGTCATATGATATACACGACCTATACCAACGACTATCCGTTTTTGACGTCATAAAAATTTAATAGATTAATTATTTCGGTTTGAAAAAATTTTTTTGGCCTTAAATGAAAAATACTAGCAAAAACAAAAAATACGTCAGAGCTATTTTAAAAAACACTATAGTCTGGTATCATATTCAAAATTTCAAGGAAGAGCCCATTACATTGCAGTTTGAGAGAACACTATAATCTCTTATGGATATAAAATTTCAACTGTGGCAGTTGCCAGTGTCACAGAGATTGGATACATTATGTGTATTCACGAATTCTATCCTTTTCATTCTTCTACGTAGAGTATCTATGTGATTTTAAAACAACTGGTCGCAAGGAAATAGAGACAGTAGTTACGCATACGTTAGTGAGTGTTTCGACAAAATAAAAACTAGTGCATAATTGAGGGCGTTATATTCAGTTTATCTGAATTTTAATTCTAATCCTAATTCTAATTCCAGTTCCAGTTCCAGTTCCAGTTCCAGCCTCACAATAACATTCGCAGTCAATTATTCTGACAGCTAAAAGCCAACAATTAAGTCATAATACCAAGCCACCTCGAAAGTGTGAAAACAAATATTTCTCATGTTTATCCTTAAATATCTCGACCTATTTTGATCTAAATTCAAGGGAGTTATATATTTTTTAAATTAGCTCAAAATGTACTACAAACCTCTCAAGAAATGTTCAGGGTACCTATTCCATTTAAAGAAACATGTTTTTTTCACCACCCTGTATGTATTGGTGCTAGGTAATTTTGAATATTATATTTGAAAAATTCGGAAAATGTCTGATAAGGCTACATTTTAAAATTTTAAAATATCCTCACAAATAAGGAAATAGAGGGGGGGAGGCAAAATTAGAATTGACACCCTGTACTGTAACTTTAATGTCGGGTGTGTAATTGAATAATAGATTTGATCCCAGACGTGCCAACAGTGAAATTTTAGAACCATGCACCTAGATATGAAAATCCAGTAATATTTTCACAACATGCTTAACAAAACTAACTAACTGTAATTATACAAATGTCTCAAACACGGAGGGTATAAGTGATCTTCCAATTTTAACATTTAAAACGAATCGCAAAACTCATAACTTCTTAATTGCAAGAGTCTCCCAAAATAATACGTATCTAAATATTTAGTACTTTATGTGAAGGCTTTAAGGGTTTATTACAAGTTAGCCAGGATGATATTAAATTAAAACATATTAATGGCTTTTCTTTAAGTAGCTTTTTTTCTCGTAATTTATATGAAAAAGGAGGCGTGGCGATATACTCAAGGTCTAACCTTAATGTAAAAAGGATCGATTTGGATCATTTTTGTGTAGAAAAACATTTTGAAATATGTGCTATTTCCTGGAAAATTAGTTCAACTAATACAACAACAATAATTTTAACTTGCTATAGGTCTCCTAGCGGAGATATCAATATATATTATGATAATGTTTTTAATGTTTTAGAATTTTTATATAAACCCAATATAAATCTAGTTTTATGTGGGGATTTTAATATTGACTCATCTTTGACCTCGAAAAATATTAATAATTTTAATAAACTGTGTAACATTTTGCGTAGTTTTAATATGCATCCTGTGGTAGGGTGGCCTACCCGCGTGACTAACAGTACATCAACGATTATTGACCATATTTTTGCAAATATAGTAGATACTAGCTTGACGTGTGTAGTAGATAATGATATTTCTGATCATAGAACAATTCTGTTTGAATTGCATCCAGAACCTAAATATAGTACCCCCCAAACCTTTCAGTTTGGAAGACACTTTAGTGACAATTCTGTAAATAATTTTTGTTCGGATTTGCTTAATGAATCCTGGACCGAAATTTATAATATATATACAATTGACGATGCTTATCAGTATTTTTATGATACATTCATGTTTTATTTTAACAAGCATTTTCCTCTCAAGAAAAATTATACGAAACCTAGTGGAACTAACAAAAAATGGGTCACCAATGAGGTTAAAATGTCAAGTATAAAATTAAAAGATTTACATAATCTGAAAAATGTATATCCTGAGTTAAGCGATGAATACAAACGCGCAAAAAAAGAACATATTAGTTTGATAGAGAAGACAAAAAAACATTTTTTTCAAAATAAAATAATTAACTCTAATAATCCATCAAAAGCCGCTTGGAACGTAATTTCGGAATTATCAAATAAAAACAATAAAATGAAGAACATACAATTGCTAGAGGAGGGGGTTTTACGTAAGGACCCTAATGAAGTAGCTTCAGTTTTAAATAATTTTTTTATAAATGCGCCTCTAAAGATCACCCAGAATATAACTGTAAAACAAGGTGACACTAATAGACATAATATAGCTGAGAACCAGAACTCTATATTCCTGGAACCTTTTGACTCCAATGAATTATTGTCTCTATTAAAAAATAAAATAAAAAATAAATATTCCTCCGGTCCTGATGAAGTCCCTACATTCTTGATTAAAAAAGTGATAGGTATTGTTATCAGTCCAATCACATATCTGGTTAATTTATCCTTTATTACTGGCAGCTTCCCAAAGAGCCTAAAAGTAGGTAAAGTTATACCTATTCACAAAAAATATGATACTCAAGATATGGAGAACTATCGACCAATCACAATGCCCTCCAGTTTTTCAAAAATTTTTGAATACTCTTATCTTGATCGGCTTCTTAAATTTATCGATAAATATAATATAATTACGGAAAATCGGCATGGATTTCGATTAAATAAATCTACTAGTACTGCTTTGTACTCATTTTATCAGAAATTAATTGAACATATCGAGGCAGGCGAGTGCCCTGTTGGGATCTTTTGTGATCTCAGTAGGGCATTCGACTGCGTCGATCATGATAAGTTAATGACCAAACTATATTCGTATGGCATACGTGGTGTGGCATATGATTGGGTAATTTCTTTTCTAAAAGGCCGAAAACAATATGTTAGTTTAATACACTCAGAGACCAAAGCCATCTCTAAAATAAACTCCGAGTACAGAGCAGTTAACACTGGTGTTCCTCAAGGTTCTGTGCTGGGTCCAATACTGTTTACATTATATACGAACGATCTTGAGACCCAGACACCAAGTGCATTTTCAGTGCTATACGCTGATGATAAATCATTGCTTGTTTCCGATGTATCGGACGATGTACTGACGCGCGAATGTAATAATGTGTTAGAGACTGTATGTTATTGGTATGGTAATAATTCACTTTTTTTAAATAAGGACAAAACATCAGTTATTAGGTTTCATAACAGACAGAAAGAATGTTCCAGATTGAATATTAATATGAATGGTTTTATATTAAATACTGATACGCAAAATGCATTTTTAGGAATCACGATGGATGAGTGTCTAAACTGGAAGGCTCACTGTAGTAATTTAATATCTAAATTAAATTCAATTTGTTACTTGTTCAGAAATATAAAATCAATTCTGACAAAAGAACAGCTAATAGGTATATACCATGCTCAGGTAGGATCTAGACTAAGATATGGAATATGTATTTGGGACAATTCCACCCTATCCCCAGATATTTTTATTGTCCAAAAAAAAGTTTTAAGGTGCATCGCAAATGTCTCCAGTAGAGAGTCATGTAGAGGTTTGTTCAAAGATTTTAAAATTTTAACCCTTGTATGTGTCTTTATCTATGAATTAAGTGTGTATGTTTTTAAAAATAAATTAAATTTTATGTTGACAAGAGATGTCCACAATATAGGGACTAGACAAAATAATAATTTTTATATTCCTACCTGTAAATATAACATAACTAAGTATTCACCAGCTTATCTAGGTCCAAACGTTTTTAATAAACTACCTTCTGAAATAAAAGAAGCTAAAAATTTGAGATACTTTAAAACTAATTTAAACAAATTTTTATCAGATAAGTGTTATTATACATTAGGTGAATTTTATGCAGACTGTTAAAATTAGCTTAAGTTAGTTAGTAGGCAATTTCTGGACTATTCCTATACAAATGTATTTGTCTATGAGGAAAATAAAATATTATTATTATTATTATTATTATTATCGCAAATTATATTTTCTATAGTAGTGTCTCCTAAGAAAACCCGCAAGCTATAACTCCATCATTTATAATCTATAGATGGAGCTTGCCACAGTATTTTTAAACTTATTTTTTTTTTTTGAAAAGCGATAGTCACCTTTTTTTCGAATTGATTTTTTTTCTATTTACTATTGTGCAGATTTCTTTTCTGAATCCAAAGATGACTTTGAGAAACGTGTACTTTTCATCAATACGAGATCTTAAAATAAATGGAATTTTAAAATAAAAAAAAAAATCGCTTGTTTATTGTACCTACCTATTTACTGGCTGGTCTATTTTGATTTCAACAAGACTTGGATAAGTAGCCAAAACTCGTGGACAATAAAACATCTGCTTAATTGTAATCAGCCAGAATAAAGTTCTGGAGATAAAGAAATAGAATTACGACATTCTAAAAGTTGGTGATACGGGTACTTTTACGACTACATTTCTAAAAGTGTATTTGTGTAATTCTGATCCCTGTAATTTTAAGTGGGACGAATGGATATGAAATATTTTTTACTTTTGTCAACACCTTATTTACAGACCGATATTGCCCAAGTGGTGAAATTATATAGATAGAGATATATCACAATATTTCATTTAATTTAATTATTTGTTTAAGGAAGTAAAAAAATATATACAAGGTGATCTACCATGAGAGTGCCAAACTTCAGAGGTCGCTAATCAATCTAAAAATAAATGGACTTTCTTTAATACATGTCCTTAAAGTCTTAAACGCATAATATGGGAACTACAACCTATTGAAGGGGATGATGAGTATCATAATATGTATTAATTTAGAAATGATGGCAAAAGAAAATGAAATTTTCATTCATTACGAGGCGCATAATATTACAAATTTCGTATTTAACAGCTTGCTTTATTAAGGTAATTTTCAGAGGTAAGGGGTGGTTTTTTACTTCAAAATTGTTTTGATGTCACTTTCGAAGCAAAAGTTGTAAATAAAATTATTTCCCGCACGCAGAAGAAAGTATCTTTCAAAATGTTTGTCACACAAGCCGTTTTTGAATAATTTGCGTTGTTAGGCAATAGCAATTTTCAGCAGCCTATTGCCGTTCAACGCAAATTATTCAAAAACGGCTGATGTGACACAAATTTTGAAACATATTTTTTGTGAGTATATTGCAAGGGAAATAATTTTATTTAAAACTTTTGCTTCGAAAGTGACGTCAAAAATTTTGCGGTAAAAACTACCCCTCACTCATCAAAATTACCCCAATAAAGCAAGCTGTTAAATATGAAATTTTTAATTTTATCCGCCTACATTGAGGTAGTAATGTATTAAAATTTCATATTTTTAGTCTTATAATCGAAAAATTGATATTCAGCCTCCTGCTTCAAGGGGTTGTAGCTCCCTTATTATGCGTTTTTGGACATATGTTAATTAACGAAAGTCCATTTAACTTATTATTATTTTAACCCATTTTCGTTATACCTACTTTATACGTTTCACCCCTTCGTCGATTTTATTTAATAAAGTACCATCATTTAACTTAAACTGAGTGCTTAGCATTCATTTTATTTTCAAGTATTCCTATATAAATTCTGAATATATTCTGCAACTGGTAGTACAATGTTCCGTAAATTAAAGAAGATAAATGAGAATCAAAATTTTAAGTGGCTATTTAAATTCAACAAATCTCATTTCCATAATTGTAACTGCTAGTTTTATACCACTAATTAGACTAATAAAAAGACGAAATTTTACGTTTTGTTCATGCTTAAGTATAATGTTATGATCAAACCGTTTAGGGGATAAAGGGATTATCTAGCGGGCGCTTTTAAATTAAGTTCCATCATTAAATTTATATTAACTAATTTTTGTGGTAATTAAATATGACTTTAAGTGTACTTTTCGATAAACTAAGTCACGAAACTTTAAGTGAATGCTTTGAGCTCGCTCCGTGATTACAGTAAAATAACCTAATGTAGATTAATGTTGAATTACTTAAGTACCTCACTAGCAGAGAGATGTGACATAGGTATTCATGTAATTAAATAACAAATTCATGAAATGCGGTAGTTAATTAGTTTAATGCGCGAATTTTTATAGCTGGATAAAATATTAGGTATTATTTTTTTGTACCTATTTCCACCCTGATAAAAATAGCAACTACACCATTCAATCAGAGCACACAACATAGTCACACTCCCTACAATAGTGTCATCTACCGCAGCTGATGTTCAAATTTAGGTAAGAGAGTCGTGTTCTCTCACAACCGTGATCTGGAACTGTGCTTTCGTCTTGGAATTAAAAACAGACATGTGTGTGACAATTTTTTTAGCATTTTTTAAAATATAGGTATAATATTTAAATATACAGAGTGTTTGGAAAGTCGACGCAGAGTCTTGAGGAGGTGATAGGATAGGCCATTTAAACTTAATTAAGCCAAATATACCTTAGGACAAAGTCTTACGGTTTACGGGTTTTTCGATAATTTTGAATTTCTTTAAAAAAATAAGTTTTTTCACATTTGTCTCTTATTAAAACATGATACCTTTAATTAATATTAAACACATGTTTAATATTACACTAACAATAAATATATCCAAAAGTAAAGTAGGGAACATTGATGATAATTTTTTTTGTTTTAATAGCAGTAGCAATAGCAAACCCAACTGACTACAAAAAAATTAATAAGAAAGTTATGTAAATTTTTTTTTAATGCTAGGAAATTATTATTTTTGTGACTAATTATTATTAATAAAATCAGCTTGCCTGCATTATAAAAACAAATTTAAAAACATCTGTAATTTATGGCCTTAATTTTTTTATATTAAAAAAAATATATATTATCAATGCATCATGTTTTATTATAGCGATAATAGGAGACAAATGTGAAAAAGACTTTGCGTCGACCTTCCAAACATCCTGTATAATATAGGTACAAGGTGTTTTTAAAATAGTGTACAAAACTTTGAGAGAACCTGATCCGAAAAAAAGTTAGTTATATTATTGTATAAAATCCGTAGAAAGATACAAGGCATTGAAAATAAGGTCTTTACTTCATAAGAACTCCTCACCTAAATAAAATGAAATTTTGACTGCGCAACTTTTTACACCACATTTAATTGTTCCGTTGAAATTGTTGCATTTTTTCCAAAAATAGATTTTTTTTTATAGACGAGAGGAACTTTTTTTTGAAGAAATACGCTTTTACATCTCAATATCGATAACCAAGCTGTAGAGAAAAAAAAGTTGACCATGACATTCTTAAAATATTGATTATTGTTATGGTGATTAAGTAGGTAGTATGCACCTAATCATACGGTGTGTATTGCTGTACTCCCCAGAAGGGAGGAGGAGTACAGAATGATCAAATAGGTCACTCGGTGAGTGTTAATACAAAATTTTATAAATTAAAATTCTTTAATAAATAAATAAATAAATAAAGCTATTAATAATTAGCGCAGGTGATTTATATGCCCTCCTTTTATTTGTAGGCTCTTTTCCTCTTCTTTAAGAAATTTCTGAAGTATTTCTAATTTCGTTCTAGCAATTTATCCTTACTCAGGCCAATACTTAGAAATAGGGTAAGCCAAAACAGAAAATCCATGCTTGCTTTTAATGCCAGTCAATGAAATAATGCGAAAAATTATTGGGCATAATATACATTCATACTAATTTGGAGGAATATACCTAATAAACGTATTGCCAAGAATACCCGCCAAAACATTAATTAATTAGAAAGCTCCAAAAACATGCTTGTTCATGCCATACCACACGTGGGTGAATATTTGTTATCTTCTTTCTCGCAATCTTAGTTTCGTCGGTCAGTAGCCAAGAGGTTATTTACAAAATTTGATTTCTAGCAATTTTTTCAAATAATCAGCTGCAAAAGTCTGAACAGAGGATTTCTGAGAAGAAAGAGGTACCTAAGCCACTGAGCAGTATGGCTTACTATACAATTTCTCTACACACACACATACAAAGGGTTCAAACTCTTAATTTTTTAGATTATTAATTCTACAAATTATCAATCCTGCACATTGTAGGATTAGGAGCTTGAATTCTTTTTATATGGTATGGGTTCGCCACACTACTTGGTGACGTACCACCTCCCACTGCAATAATTGTACTAAGAGATGTTCCTGAACTTCCTTCTATTCATTTTAAATTGTTTTCATTCAAGCCTCGGGTTCTTACACGTCTAACTTATGGATTCTGGTTATAAATGACCCTGTTTCTTCATCTTTGGTGATCTAGTAAATAGTTTATGCAAAGCCGTTCTCCAATAATATAAATAAATTCGACGAGCTGCTTGGGAATTTTTATTGACTAGATCGTAACAAAAATGCATGTCTGACAATTCAGTTTTTGAATAATATGCTTTCATAATAATTAATTAGACACTCTAAAATTTCAATGTCGCATGTCACATGATAAGAAGCAATCTCATTTGTGTCTGCTACAATATCGATAGTTGCCGGTCTTTTAAAGAGAAGATAATGTAGGGAAGACTTCGTTCTATATATCATCCCTAGATGATGCCAACTTCGTTGGCGAAACGGACGTTTAGTACCCAATGCAGTTTGTTAGTGTTAGCGGAAAGTTAGTGTCACACCAAAGACTCCAAGTCTCTTCTTCATGATTAGCATTAATTCCTCTATTCCGAATATTAATAATTATTCTTAAAGTTTTAGTAAATTATTTTTAATTAATAACATCACATACCATAGAAATTACGAAAGAGCAAACGTGGACGTTAGTGGGAAGCATGTCCTTTGTCCGAAGCCTACTAACAAAGCAGAATCGTTCGTTGCCGACGGCTGGTGCTTTTCGTTATTTAATTTTGCCTCGAACGACACAAACCTGCTTAATTTTCCCCACGATGAGAGGTAATAGTAAGTAATATGTAAAACTGTCACCATGATTGCGATCTATGATCAGTAAGCCTCAAGTGTGTATATTCCATATGTTGATTATCATCAGTATTAAACATATTTTTATTTGAATTTAGTATTATAAGAGCTAGATATCGCTAGATATATACTACGTATCACAGAATATACAAGTAAAATTTTACTTTTAACATCCCACATTATCTAAAAGTAGCAGTAGCATATGCCGTAACTTTCTCAAAAATATGGATGGAGGAATTTACATGAATTGTATTTTAAAAGCCTATAAAGTGGATACGTTGTGAGAGTTACTTTAAGACATCACATTTGCAAATATAGAAACTAAGGAAGTGAGTGAGGTAAGTGGAGCTTTGAGCTAGGAAAATTCCCTCAATACACATTTTATTACTATATCTGTCATCGTAAAAATGTTCTTGTGTACAGTCGAAGGAGAAAAGAAGTCTGGGATGTAGAAAATATCATTAAATTTGGTAAATGGCAATAAAGTTTACAAAAATGTTGCTTGTTGGTTTCTATATGGGAATATGCTGCAATCAATTTTCAAAAGTTTCAAAACAATTAAAATTTATATTATACAGATATAAGTTGGCGATGAACTGTAGGAAACAATCATTAGAATTCAATTTTATGAAGATAGGCCAAGGATCGTATTAACCATTAGGTTTATCGTTTTTGAAGAGGTTTAAAAAGTCTAAAAAGTATGCAATTATAATTAAAAATTATATGAAACATATAATCAAGGGATTTCCTGCATAGAGTTTATCATTAGTAAATATTCTAAAAATAAATTACTATGCGGAAATTCAATAAATTATCGATAAATAAACTGTGCTTAATAAAATAATAATGTTAAAGGATAATTTGTGGAATATTAAAAAAATGTCTCTAGTAATCTGACGAAACTAGGAAGTATCTGCTGGCATTTTCCCTTGTATAAATATTGATGGGGTATTGGTTTCGTGAGTGTACGTATACATTTCTTCCCGCTGGGCTCAAATGTTATTGTTTCTTTGGTCGCATTGTTCACGCAGTAACACAATTCTTTTCGCATCGTTACACAACTTTGTTTTTCTTTGAATCCTTCTTTTCTTTCTCTCTTCGTACTCTTTATCTCTGCTTGTTTTTAAAACAAATTGGACGAGTCCTAACTTAATACAAAATTGCTTTTATTTTCCAACCTTAATTTATACCTTTCGGACACTTGTATATGCAGAACGTTTGAATTTACGACTTTTCTTTGTAATTGCTTTTTTTTAGTTGCTTTGTTACTAAATTCAATTTTAAATTGGAACAGCGGGAGTAATACGTAGGAATCAAATCTGAAAATGGATTAATAATCCTGAAAATTGAAGTTCCAATGGTTAGTTCCTTGTTTTGATTCAGAGTTTATAACTTTGAGAAATAAGCACTTTCACAAAGTAATAATCATTGTTAAAAAAATGTACAAAATAAGAAAAAAGGTACGGCGTATAGTAGGTAACGCAGCTTATGGGCAATTAGGCCTTTCCAGAGTTTCTGGGCTTTTTTTGCCAACTAAACTTATAACTACCCTACCCTACTTTCCATACATAAACACCCACGATTAGATTGGCCATAGTCGTTCCTAACCATATTTACAAAAAAATTATATTATAAAATGAATTTAAAAGTTGGAAGCAATGAATAATGTCAGAAAGTTAGTAAAAAATATAAAATGCATGCAAAAAAATATATATTTTTTTGAAGTAAAAAGTTTTAAACGAGGTATTTGAAAACTACGATTTAAGTGGGTATATAAGATTCTTAAGAGGCCAAATGAAAGAAATATCTGAGTATAAAATATATTTAATACTCAGATTTAATTGAAACATTGTATTGTATTGTTAAGATTAAGATTCTGGCTAATAAATAAATTATTATTATTATTATTATTATTATTATTATTAATTAATTTGATTTCTTAATTTTATAACATCTCGAAGTAAGGTCATTAAAATTAAAATAATAATAAATAATATAATAAGTAAATATTCTAAAATGGAATGTAAAAAATTAGAATAAAAAAAAAATTGTTGCACTCTTTTTTAAAACCTACATTCATGTTCTGACGGAAGTATTTGAATATAGCCCAAGATGTCACAGAGGTAGCGCCATTTTAACATGCACTAATTTAACGAGAAGTCTCGTTAGTAACTTGCGTCCAAAACTAATAGATAAAAAGAAGGTATGAATTATTATGAATTGAAAAGCGTTTGTTGCAACGCAACGCGTATACGGTGAATATTAAATAATTTTTCTATTATTCTTCCCTTATTTTGCAAATAATTAATTAAAGTTAATCGACAAAATTTACAGTATCTTCTCACGCAATACTGTTACCAAATTTTTTGAAATTTTATTAGACTATAATAAAGGAAAAAATGTGTTAAAAGGTTAGGTAAGTATTAAAAGTAAACCATCTTATATTTTTTATATCTAGGTATAATTTATTATTACTGGAATATAGGTAGTAAGTTTAAAAGTTCCAAAATAATAATAATTTAATAATTTATTTTTCTGCAATGGTAGAGTTACAAAATATCATTTATGAATTACAATAATTACAAATCAGTTACGTTTCAAAATTATGTATTTAAGGGATGTTGGGAAATTTACATTAAAACTCGTATATCTATTGGAAAAGAATGAGCTACAAATTTCAGTATGTGTGTAAGAAAAATATAGCTAGTTTGTAAGTGATCTATAGAACATACTTAACAATATAAATTTCAGCTCTTGTATTAATTTTATTTCTACAATGCAGTTCTTTTAATGATGCTTCGTTATTCCGTACCCAAAATTTAAATTTCTCAATTTTACTCCTAAGGAAAGAAGTATTTTTATATTCTTATTAATTTTTAAAGAGGAAGTTAATTCAACGAAAATAAAAAACAACTGATATGGGTTTTTTACGTGTTATAATTTACTTCAAGACTTTTGGGGAAGTTAAACAAATTTTACTTTTGAGAAAAATAAAAATGTCACGTTTAATTCTATTAAAACTTATATTCGACAGACCAATTATTCATCATCGTCATATGTAAATGAAAACAATTCAAATGTACTTTGTCTAACAAATTTTCGATACTGAAATGTGTAAGAAAAATATTTTCACCATAGTCTCTTAGAAATAAACTTTTATCACAAAGTAAAAGAACTACACAAGTATAGACAATAACAATGTTCCTCGATACTATTATGGAAATGCGAAGTTTAAACATCCTTTTTAACTTTTTAAGTATTACCATTATCGGCTAAGATCCGGTTAGAGAGCCATAAAGGATTTTCTATACTTATTTTGGTATAAAATTCTCTTAGACATTAGGGATTTGTATGGATTTCCTCAATATCTAATATGTGGTTTTCTAGGACCTAGTTTGTAGTACAATTTGGTTTAAAATATTTCCCAATGTAATAGTGTATACTTAAACGTTGAATATTTAAGAATCAAAGTTTCTTATTGAATTTTTCATTTGCATAAATAAATGTCGTAATAATTATTTTGTGATATAAAAAAAACATAAACACTAGGTTGGATCCATCCAAAAAAATATAGCTTGCCAGTTCAAAAACCAGACGTCATATTTCAAAAACAAAACACAAACGCCTATCAGAAAAAATTTCTCCGACAATTTTTTGCTAAAACTTTACTGAAAACTTTTAATGAATGTTTTCCATTCTCTATTACCTTACTGCAAAATTTCGTGATTCGGTGATAATTGGATCAGGAGAATGACACGAAATACGTAAATTATAGTATTTATAATTTTATTGATGAAAAACAATCTTATTGTCAAAAAATCCTTTATATTGCAACCGGTTTGGCGATCAAAGTACTTGCATCACATCATCAGACCGCAAGAATTCCCATAAAATATGGCCTGATGATGTGATGCAAGTACTTTGGTCACAAAACCGGTTTCAATATTAAGAATTTTGTAAGAATAAGACTTCTATTATTTCTTCATTAATATGTATGAACGAACAACTCACAGGATTAACCCCTCTTCGTTATATTTATATTATCTGCGTGGAACTAACATCAACATAACGTAAACTTCTCACATGTTTAAGAAGTATAAGAGCATGCCGTTTCGGCTCAGCAATGGATTCAGAGCTGTGACTTTTGGAGATTTACTCGTAAAAAGGATATAGGGTTTGTTAAAGAATGCAATATATGGTGATTTCAAGGGCTTTAGGACGAGGAGATTTCTCTCATAGGAATTTACTACTAGTCGGCAGGTTGAAAAGGGACATCTACCATACCTATGTTTCTAAATCGCCTTATAAACCATTCCAGCGTAACGTTGCTAAGTAAGGTTAAATTACTAAAGACTGTTTATAATTGCGTAAAAGCCTCATTCATGTGTCAACGAAAATTGTTAAAAGTAACATAAAGGTATATAGTTTTTGTTTGTTTAAATCAAAATTAAAATTTGAATGTATATTTTAATGTGAAATTTACATTTACGAAAAAATCGATATAACCTAAATCCAGTGTCCATCTAACATTGACATGATGTCAAAAATAAATCAAAATAAAATAGTTACATTCCACCCTGACATTGATATCAAAAATTAATTAGTAATAAAAATATTAATTTTTAGACTTCTTGAATTTTGTAATTTTTAATCCAATTTTTATCATGCATTAAAGAAGGTCCAATAAACTTAATAAATTTACCATTCGTTCTTCAATTTTTTTATTTAATAGATCGTGTCTCGTACTCCCACAAAATTCTTGAAACCTGCCCAAAGAATGTTGAGTGAAGAATATGGTATTATCTTTTTATATCAAAGGATTTAAAACAAAAATTAGATGAAACAAAAAAATTGCCACTTCCTTTTATGAAAGCCACGTTTCGTGTTTCTTAACAAATAACCTTTTTCTACTGAACGACACTTCATGAAGAGCAGACCTATTACATAAAAACTAGGATAATTTAGTATGGAGAAAATACATATTCGATCTGATCTTGAGAGATAAGGAGAATAGTACCAAAACATGATCGTGTAGGGAATTTCATAATTTTGTTGTTCGAGGTGGAAAAAATTACTGATAAAGAGACTATTATGGAGCTTCTGCATGTAGGGATGAATTGCTACATTTGACTTATTAGTACACATATGTTATTCGGAAAAGTATTAGCGACACGACTTCTGCAGAGCAGGTCCAATGAAATATTGGATATAAGAGACTGAGATCACCAACAGTTCCATGATGTTTCAAATTGGTTTTGAGGCTTGTAAGAACTGCATCACCGACCATTCGTAAAGGTCCATTTTCAATGTTACTTTAGGTGCTTCAAATGTGGGAATAATATTCCAAAACATCTATGTACTTTTATAGCAATAGCAGCTGCTGTGAATTAAAGCAACACTTAGCTCAATACACGAAATCTATCTTCTCTGCCGCAGACTTGAAAATCTATTAAATAAAATACACATTAATATTAATAATGGATTTTGAAGTAACAATTTCAGGGACTTGTGGCAAGAAAACACTATAGTGAGGATGATTATCTCCATCAGTCAAGTAAGGGATAAAAATGGATTAACGCTACACAAGCTTTTCGCATTTGAAAGGTTTAAATCTCCTAGGCTATTTGAACTTTATAAATCGCGCAACTTCATGAGAAATTGAGGTAAACAATGTTGGCTCCGGATATCATGTTGTCCCACAAACTCTTCATCGTAAACTTTACCAAGCAAGAACTTCATCAGATCCTAGAGAATTTTTATGATATTTTAAGGTCAAAATTCATGATTCCGCCTATTGAGGTGTGTTCTATAGTGTATAATGTCATTTACGACAGACTCAGCTAGCTTCATGGGGCCGGATCTGATTTATACATTTACAGACAGCTGACACATATACAGATTTGTATATGTTGTAGACCCACATATAGCAATAGTAATATGTATCCGTAATTTTGTACTACAAACCTGTAAAGGTAATTGTCGAAACAAATCCTACGATTTTCCGATGCTCATTTCGGTGACTTGAGAAGACGTTTAAGTAATCATTTTTTTAAAAGATCACAAGATATTAATCACTAATATTATTAAGAGAATAATTATGTTAAAAGAGAAAGTCCATCTTCGAAAACACCCTGTAAAATTTAATTACGCTTGCAAAATTGCATTCAGAAATTAAATACTAAAAATAACATTCCATCCCTTTAGATTTATTATTTATTTTAATTTAACCAGTGTCTTAATTAAAACCAACACGGAATTTATCTTTCGTCAAAAACCTACAGCTACGTATCTTATGATAATAAGAATGGAAGGAAAATTGTGTAATAAAATAAAAGGAAATTTTAAAATTCAATAGAGTCACTTAGGGTGATTTAAACAAGATGGAACCAATTAGGAAAAATAAATAAAGAGACGACAATGTAACGAAGGCAATGTGGAAATCCGATCAATATAAAAGGGGCCACAAAGGACGGTACATTGAGCTAAAAGTGTAGCGCAGTTGAAGGCGTACGCGAGGGTAAACTTTACCCTGTCATCCACTCTAACATGATAAGAAGTTACTGCATTGGTAACCTCAATAATTTGGTAGGTATCAATTTAGTAATATACAACAGTTTAATACTTCGTTGTTGGCATACCTCTATAGCTATCGATATGATCTCCTCACAATGGCCTATCAGGGGGAAAATGCGTGAGCCTTTGTTAAACTGTTTATTAAATTACAACATCGCTGAAGATTTTATATACAAATTTATCATCGTCAGTGCCATAATTCCTGTCAAATAAGTATATGTACAAATTTAACCGCAGTTTGATGAGTTTTATAATAAAATCCAAGTATATAAAAAAGGCATCCAATACATAAATACAATATACACGCAATTAAACATGATATAAATAATTTTTAATTGTTTTGGAATTTTTAAAAATTGCGCATTTATACACACTCAATAGTGTTAAATACGCAGGAAAAACAAAATATGTACGGGGTCTCTTTAGTAATCTAAGTCAACGAAAGTCAGGGCCAATAACGATAATATGGACCTGACTACTAAATCGAAACTGAATCAACTAATCATATTTCCGGCAAGCGGATGTAAGGTTAGAAGCACGTAAGACTTGGCAGGTCATAGGGATAAACCCACCTGCCCAAGATAAAAAAATTTCCACAATTTTTAGGAGATTAGAAGAAGGGTGGCTGAACTATTTTACACTCGACAACGCCAGGGCTCTTCTGTAGGAGGAAAGTAGTTCCCTTGAGTAGACAGGTACCTTTATCTTTATTCAATCATCGAGAAGGTTGAGAAAAAACAGGTTGAACGGATGGTTCATGCCAGGTTATTTCTGTTGCAGGCGGATAACCTTGAGTGGAATAATATCTTTATTAAAAATTAAAGAGGATCGAGGACAGAGCAAGTAGAGCAATTGGTTGGAAATAAAGTACAAGGTGCTTGATCTGGAGGTTATTACCAGACGTCAACCTACCACATTAGTTACTAATTCAACTGCTAGTACTCTTATTAAATAGTTTCTTCTTGGTACAGAAAACAGAAACGTTGATTTAAATCTACGTGATTTTTGGACCTAAAATAGTCTCCTATTAATTTCAAATAAATCACTAGAAAATTTTTATATAAAATTATCTACAGAAAATGAACAATTTTTCGTAAGAAGACATAAAATATTAAATACACTACTTAGACAACCCCGATATCCATTGCCAAGACTGCGCACATTTAAAAAAACCACAAATATACGCCCTTTGCCATACCGATATCATATCGGATCTGGAGTTCGATCTTAGACTCTCGACAGTTACCTACGAAAATTAGAATATATATAATTCAAATCATGTAGGTTTAACAGCGGAGGGGAAAATCATCCCTCTAGTGGTCAGTTGCTACTAACTGTTTAGGACATACAATGTTTCTGTAACAGATAGCGACTTTACTGTAGGTTTGATAGAAGAACAAGTAAAATGATGTTTAATGTTGCCAATTTAGACCCATTATCAGCTATTCAGATTATATTATAATAGATTTACCTCAATCTTCCAGCAGTGTCTTTAGTCTTAATATTAGTGTCGTACAGACCAGAAGATCGTCAAACCAACAAACTGACCAGACTTGTTTTAAAAAATGTTTGGATTCAGTAAAACATACAATTCTATTGAATTTTCGAAATCGATATTTTCTCAATCACAATAACAAATTCAACGGTTCGATATTGATACATATGACCTACAAATAAATACTTGAGATGAAGTAATGCCTAAATAACTACATGCCAGTATTCAGCTTACTAGAAACTTTTCTGCAGTTAACTAAATGGAACGAGAAGTAGTTGTAAAAATCCGTTTATGCCTCCACAAAGTTTTTAATTTATTAAATTTTGCAGTCGGCTAGAACGCATACTATTAATAATGGAAAAATATATCTATAACTTGGTTAGAATCGCTAGAATTATAATTATCGAATTTATGTACGTAATTAACTTGGTTCTTTGATGTGTAAAGACGACAAGTTTCTACGGAAATAAAGTCTGAAAATACATTATTCAAGTTTTTAATTTGGTACGCTTTGAATGCTTCTTACGGCTAATCCTCGGAGATGATCGAATTAATTAGACAGTTTTATTTGCACTAACAGCTGAAAATGAAGGTTGCCAACTCTAAAAACTATTTTACAGTTCAGACAATGCATTTAGATTTTGACATGAGTCATATTATTTTCGGCTGTCCAGCTTTACCTGGTGCAGTTGTTTAGGGCAGTTGGATGTGGTAAAATACGTTATTTTGACGTTACAAAAAGTACCAAATTCAAAGTTAATCAATTTATCTGCCCGAGTGCCCGATGCCATTAACTTCAAGATTAATATTTTTGCTTATCTTTCGTTTTTAATGAAATGTATAACCTATAACCATTGATTAAAAAATAATAAAAATGCGCAACTGTCAAGGTTTCGAGATTTTAGTGTTGTATTTTTTTACCAATAGCTTCATGATTGTCTTCAATTTTAAGGGCTATACAGCCACATTACAAATACCTTCCCGTAGTACTAAAAATTGATGATAATCATGAAGTTATTGGCAAAGAAATACAATACTAAAATCTCGAAACCTTGACAGTTGCACCTCTTTATTATTTTTTACTCAATGCTATAACCTAACATGTGCTATAATTTCATATGTTAACGTATTATTGTTATCAAATTGCCAAGCTAACCCAGTACATAGAAGGTGACCCAAGCATATCTAACTGAAGAGCTGCTTAAGCTTGGGAAGGTATGGGAGGTAACCCTGGTGAAGCATTACATCACTAGGGCAGTCAGAAGAATGCACATTTTGGTGCCCTGTGCAACGGGGCAGCTGAAAAGAATATGACTATGACCTCTTACCTCTGCCATATCACGATGTCAACAATTCTGTCAGTGGTTTTTATTAAGTTTAAATGATATTTTTCTGACAAATCTTAATATATGAAGATATATTAATATTTATTCAAAAATATGATGCGATGATACTCAATCATGTTTAAGGAAGTATCTTTAGATTGGCCTCAGTAGAAAGATACTTAGACAAATATTTTTTGATGTTTATTTAGGAGTCAGATATTAGGGAGAAATGTTGCATCTTTTATCGTTTCGTTACAAGTTGATGAACTCCAACAAGGTATTTTTCAACGAGACAATACAACCCATACAGCAAATGTGACACTGGATCTGTTAGATGAAAAATTAGTAAAAATATAGAAAATATATTTTCTTTCAGTTTTGTGTCCACTTATAAATTTATAATACGGTATGTGTGGGTTATTTTTTGGACAGTAAATTAAAAACACTTTAATGCGATTGACCGGTTTTTCCTTTAATACAAGGCTTCATCAGAATCTATAATATTTAATACAATATAATTTCAAATTAAATGAGAAACAATAACCAACACTTACCAATCAACACAGTCATTAAAAAACACTACTACAAACATAATATAACACTACGTCTACGTCAATAAAATATTTTTTACACAAAACACACATTAAAAACACGTAAAAAATGTTTCCTTTGAAACTAATAATTAACAATTAATATCTGAACATTAACCTATATCTTTTATCAAACCTCACTAAATCTTCTTCTTTATCGTACTGCAATAACATATTACTAATTTGAACTACTTGAAAAATTATTTTATCAAGACAATAAGACGAAGAATACCTATACTTAACCTAAAATAATTAATATCACACTAACCAACTTTCAATACATTTCTATAGACATTACTTAATCCCTCTATATCCGTTCTTAGATTTACACAATTTTGATTATTAATAATATGAATCATTTCTAAAAATAATCTTTTATCTAAATTACACTCTGTGTCTAGGATATTAACATTATCGAAATCAAACTTATGATTTAAATTAAGATAGAAAGAACATAGCAACCATAATGAATGAATTCTATGGTAAGTTATATACCTTCTAATATCAATATTTTTTTGCTTTGCATGCTACGAATTCCGTTATTTAATTGAATGTTTTATAACATGCATTTTGAAAAGTAGTTATTTTAACGAATTCTACAATAAAATAATTGCAACCTAAAGTGGTTTCAATGATATCTATGTCTAAATAAAATCCAAATCTAAATAAAGCTGTAAACAATACGTATTAAGCAAAGAAAATAGAATAATTTGTAAACATCAAAAATATTTACAAAAGAATAGAAAATGCCTTGAAGTAGGATGTGATCATTTTCATTTTCTTTTGTAAATGATGGCTTACTTACTCCAATAAGATATTACTTTAAATACTAAATACGCGAATAACTATACTTACTTAGTTTTTTACATTTTACATTTTTAAAATTGCAGTTATAAATAAAACCTCTATTTAAAAACGGTGACAAGAATAATGTATCAAATTATCGCGTTATTTCTTTAATAATCAATTTAACAAAAATTTTATAAAAAGTCCTAAAATCTAGAATAATAGTAGATAAGAGGGGAAACCACTGAAGATGCTATTTCTTTTCTAACAACTGAAATATATATAAAATTAGATGAAGGTAAGCCAGCTTTGTGTCTATTTCTTGAGTGCCTCAGGGTACAGTTTTGGGGCCTATTTTATTTAATATATAAATATAGATGATTTATTAAACTTAAGCAGTACCGGCAGTATTAGTAGTTTCGCAGATGATACTACAGTCTTTTATGAAGATGATTCTTGGAAATTTAAGAGCGAGGCGAACGAATATACTTACTAAAAATTGGACTATAAAACCTACAAAATCATCGTTAATGATTAAAATTCGTATATGCTTCTAGTACTTAGATGTTTTGTTTATACTCGTCTATAATACTTACCTGTCTTCGTCTGTAAAATTTGTAGGATAAAATGGAATATAAAATAAGAATATGTTTTGTTATACTATTAGTTTTTATAATTCAAATCATTAAATTTTCTTTTATTTTGTTTTTAATATTTGAATGCACATGCATGGATATTGATCATAGAGCTGCGAACAAGTTCATTCTTTTGCAACTTTTTCCAATATTTATTTTCATTAATCCACAAACTGTTTACCAGTTTAGATACTTACAAAATTAGTGAATTAATTTCTGCATTGTGCCTAATAATTATTTATATTTTTATATTTATATACTTCAGTGAGTATTTGCAATAGGAATTAGATATAATGTAAAATTTGTATTGTACTACAAAAATTAGTTTTGAGAAAATAAACCTTACTATTATTATTATTATAGTTTTATTTATCCTTAAAATTATTAAAATTTTGTAGGAGTATTTTCAATATTGTTTGTATTTTTGAAAAGCAATTATAAAATTATATTTGCCATTTAAATCATTTACATTCCGTGGTAATTAATCATTCAGTTTAATTTCCATGATTATCTTTTTTCTTACGTTTTCCTTGTCATATGGAATTTTATATCTAGCCCGCCACTGTATCACAGCTTGGGTTTGCTGGATCTCAGCCAAGCAAGAAAAAGTACTAATCACCACTTCTCATAAAAGAAATCGTTGCCAAAATCTCCGTAAAAACAAGCCTTAAATGGAGAGAAACAAAAGCTCAAATAGGCAACAAGCACGTTCGTAGTTATGAATGCACAAAAGCCGAACGGTTCTCTCTCAAGCATCGCTTGTTTTGCTGGAATATACAACTGAAATTCACTAACGAGAAAACGTTTAAATATCAAAAAAAGAAGTTGTGTAGTTTTCCCTTCGCCAGCTTTTCACTTTATTTGCGTGATAATACGAATTTCCTTAAAGGGAAATAATTAAAACAAATAAACCGTGATTTAAATACTGCAGAAATAATATGTATACAGTAAATGGGAATAACTTATAGAAATTTGTAGAGTGCAGAATACAACTTAATATAATTAATACTATCTCACTAATATATTAAAAGAATAATAAAATACAAAACTTAGAGGTGATTAATAATTTAATCAATTAAATAATATGAAGACACGACAAGACTTGTCTTGCTCTAAGAGTCTGGTCAATTCTCTTGTTTTGTCAAAAATCTATAAAAATTAGATCTACACAACGTTGCTAATGTTGGTTAATTCTAATGTTTAAACGAATACAATAGTCAATAAAAAATTTTATTATATAAATTATTATTCATCATAACGAAAAAATATAGCGTTTGATTATTAACGTTATGCATCAGTCTGAAGAAAATTGATTAGCTTTAAAAATAAACATAACTAATTATAAGAATATATTTCGACGAATTATTTAATGTATCAATACGTTTCCTGTTTTATGCCAGCTTTCAAAATCTAACTTACAGTGGTTTAGAATGTTGAAACCCTATTTTAATACTGACTAAACAATCTACAGTGGGGCAGGGCAAATGCGATAATTATCGCGAAAAATTATAAAAACTTATTATAGACTCGAATTTAAGTTGATTCTTAACAAATAGTTAGTTGGTTGAAGAAACATATTAAATAAATAGGGTTTAGAACGTTTTAAAAAAGAATGAACTTTTCTTATGAAAAATGTCAGGAGAACCATCAAATTCAAGAATATTTTTATAAAATTTATGACATTGTTTCATTTATTTCTATTGGATAGTTGTCAGAGTTAATACAAAAATCTAGATTTAAAAATGTGAAATGTGATAGAGAACAAAACAAAAGAAAATTTTCCCAAGAGGTCAACAATGCAGATTTGTTGTATAATGAAACAATCTATTACTCTCTTGAGATCCACTTATTTCAAGTTTGAGAAAGTTATGCCGTAAGACTTTTAGAAATGTCAGAAGATGTCCTTAAACTTTTTGCTGCATTTAAAGAACCAGAACAAGATGCTTTATCTGAATCGGACTTTGATGTCAGCTAAAATACTGGCAATGAGTGGTCATAATAATAAATAAACAATGTGCAAATGTGCAAGATAAAAAAATATTAAATAGGCCTTAACCAACTATTTAGATTTTATTAATATTTCAATTTAAGTTTGTAGTTGTTCTTGATTTTTATTCGATAGCGATTCTTCCACTCCTAGATGACACAAATATTAATAATTATCCGCATTATTATTTTACTCATTAATTCCATTTATAATAAATTATTATTAATTTTAGCACATTTCTTGGATTTTGAAAACTAAAATTTAATCTTGACTCCATATAAGGAGCTTCAATAATTATTTTATTTTATCAAAATAAGCAAACGATTGTTGACATTCCCATTCATTCAATTTTGTGAAAGAGGCATTACAGTTCATTAGATTTTATTATTATATACTCTTAAGCATGCATGAAATTTGGTTACGTAAGAAGGGCATTTTGATAAATAACCTTATAATATTGAGGTGGTGACTTGTTGATAACATATTAACTGGGAATACGTTAATCCACTTAACAAGTGTGTCAACAAGGGTCAAGGATGTTAAAAGTGATGTATGGCCATATATCACGGAAAATGTATCATTTGGGACCTATATTTGTGACGAAAACATTTTGTCTGTATCAGAGAGAAAAAATTCGGTTTGTATTAAAGTATAAATAAAAGAGAGAGGACATTAGTAAATAGAACACAATTGTCACAATTATATTATTTAGTCTAAATTCTACAATGTAATTGTTGAGTTAATATAATTTTAGGATTTTTTCAATTTACTACAACTGTCATTACTGTAATGAAACAACGAAATTACTATTTTCATAAAATATGCAAATTTGTTAAAGTGAAAAATTGGAGGGTGATAAATCACATGCTTATGCAGAAGACAAATTTGTTTTCAACATTGCTAAGTCTAAAAGTTTCGATAGTTTTGTATATTTTCTATTCATATTTGTCTAGCTTGTCGAAGTTATATAACTTTAAATTTTGTGACAACCATTTATTAAATGTTTGACTCTTTTACATCATGGAAAATTATTTCGATATTTTCGTTAGAAAAATTCATAATTTAATTATAAATTACCAAATATTTTTATAAATTTATTTAATCCAGCGTTATCTGGCATCGTTTCAAAATAACCATAAAACAGATATTAATTATTTAAAATTATTTAAAAGTTCGTCAAGTAAAATAATAGTAGTGAATATAGAAACATTTAAGAATCTGTCATTAAATTGTAAAATTTTATAAAAGTGTGCCTACGTTGATATTCTTTTAATCTTATTGCTTTGCCAAAAGGTCCGATTAAAAATGCTGATTTTTCTTCACACCGTCGATTCAGATACTATTAAAAATGATTTACTTAATATAAAAGTAAATCACTGTATTGAATGTAATGTTTTCCTATCGCTCAGGAAAGTTGCACATATTTTACCTCTATCCAAAATACAAAACCCTAATGAGCTAAAAAACCTAAAGCCAATAAGCATTCTATCTCTGTTGTCAAAATTATTGGAATATGTACTGAATGAGCAAATGAGAGAGTCTCTTCGTAATTACAATATCTTGCCAGACAATCAATCCGGATTTCGTCCTAATAATGGCTGTGTTACAGCGTTATTGAAAATAAGTGATGACATTCTGTCGGCAAGCGATAATAATAATATATCAGCGTGAATACTTTTGGATTATTCAAAAGCCTTTGGCAGAAGAAATTATAAGTTATTATTGTCAATTTTACATTACATAGGTTTTACCAACACTGCCACAGTCATGGTTTAGTCGCCACCAATTGGTCAAAATCAGAGAAAATATGTCCGAACTCTTGCCTATTAATAGTGGTGTTCCCCAGAGTTCAATACTGGGCCAATTAAAATTTACCACATATAATTTTAAATTCTCTTCTTTTTTGAGGCATTATGAATCCCACTATTATGCAGATGATGCTTAGATTTACTGTTCTTTTAATTTTGACACTATTGATGATGCCCTTACTATGATTAATAATGATTTATCAAAATTACTCGAAGCTTCAGAGTATCATTGCTTAACGATGAATCCAGATAAATCCAAGATTATTTTATTTGGAAGTAACATTCGAAGCATGCAATATTCACAAAATTTTAAAATTGAAATAAATTCAATTGAACTTCAAATTGCTGACTCAGCAAGGAATTTGGGACTTTAATCTGGATTTAAACTTAAGACTTAGTAGGACACTCATTTGTTGAAAAACAGTTAGTGCAGTTTACAGTTTACGTGATAGTCGATCATGTGCTTATATTTAGAAGATCACCTATAAACGCAAATCTACTTTTTCTTTTATCTCTGCATCAAATACTTATTTTTAATAGTCTAGAATTATCTCCATAAGATTTCGACCTCTAATGTTGGGTTTGATTTCTGAGGGAAGGCTTTCATAAATGTGTTGTCGAGGAAGATAAGATGGCGACGGGTAAATTGATAATCGTTATAGCTCTTTAAGACGTCAATACTTACATTATTAGATTAGATTAGAGTAACAACCTCAAAAATAAAACAATAGATATAAATACCAACGAATGTATCGAATAGCAGCCTCCTTCAGGGATCAGTATTAAGTCCAATACTGTGGAATGCGATTTACGACGAAATCGTAAGCCCGTGAAACAAGGCAGAGAAGAACTCTTATACAAATGGGAGAGATGTTATGGTACTATAGGTATAGCGATAGATGTGTGGGTCGTGAAATTTATTCTGTTAATACAATTATTGGGAAAGAAACTCCATGGGGAAATAAATCTCATGCAAATATGGACAAGCCACAGATATTTCATACACTACCTCTGTAATTTCAAGAGAGTCACAAATGACAGATGCGAATACTATGGAATTAGTATGTATGTCTAAGGATAGGCCATTCTGAATTCAAATGCAAACGGTGGCAAACAGAGACCAGATGAAATAGTGTAGATCTCAAAACAACATGACCACGTTGGAAAGAGGATGCAAAAGAGATAGAAAACTATATTAGAAACATATTAGTCGTGGAAAAAATCAGGGAGACAGAGAAAACGAGATATGAAAGTCGGAAACTTTAGCACCTAATTATCTAAGAGAATGGATTGGTGATATAGGCCAATAGCATGCAAATGGTTTAGAGCAAATTTGATAAAAATATTTAAGATAATTGCAGTGCCATTTTTCAAGTCAAGTGTAGAAGAGGCATTAATTGGTAAAACAAATGTTGAGACATAACTATTAATTTTGTGGTTCTAAAAAGAGCAAATATGAAAACTTTAATATTATTATTTTACTCCTACTTTGAATGAGTGGATGGGAGAGCACAGTCTCATCGAACTCTTGAAGACTATAAAAAGAAATATTGTTTAGATAAATACGTCCCCGATATCCTAAGGAATACATAAATGATGCCAGAGCCAGAGTACAGGGATTGTAAGTCCAAGTACAAGCTATGGACGCTTAATTATGACTTCCTTCTAAGCAAATGATAATATCTTAATACTGAAAATGAATTAGATAATTCAGTCGTATTTTATGGGGTTATCAAAGACACCAGTGAAGTATTTAAATGAAACAAATCCAAATCATACGGTTAAATAGAATTGTTATTGAGGTCCCACAAAGAGTCAAATTAAGACAAGTTCTTTTTATTTTATTCATAAATGACCTACATTCTAAAGAATGTGGGGGTAATGGGGTAATAAGCAAGGGACTCCTTGTCTAGGTAACCGGAAGACATCAGCTACATGGACATAAGAAAAATTGATCCTCGGGGCGAAGGGATAACTATTATCTAGTAACAAATATAAAACTACTAAAGAGTTGTTCTGGAAGTAGATTCTCAGATTATCAATAGAACAAGAACAATATAGCACTCTAGAATTTTCCTACGTTTTATATAATAGCATGGCTAGTAGTTTCTATGGTGGAAAGTTACTTTGCAAATGAAACTTTTCTGCGACTGTTATTAGCAAATAATATAAACGTAATAGGGGGCATTTCTGTGAATGAGCAACTCCAGCATAAATATAGAGGGATCTATAACAAGTACTTGATCTGACAAAAGGATGCTTGGTTGATTTTTCTTATATTTTTTTGAACATATTTTAATTGAAATTAAATTCCGTTGTTATATCATATCATATCAAAATATAGTTTCCGAAACGTCAGCGCAGTATTTTTGTATTAATTTAATTCCTATTAGTTGTCAAAAAACACCCTCTAACTGATCCTCTGACATTAGGTCAAAGGCGTAGAGGTTATTTCCCCGTTTTAAACTGGTTAATTTGAATATTTTTTAGATAAATCGATATTTTTTGGATAGGAATCTCAAGAATTGTGGTAATAAATCCCAAAAAAGAAAAGGCAGAGAAATAATTTATGAAATGCCACAATTAACATTTAAACAATCATGTCAAAGTACTGAATAATGTGTAACAGTAAATAATGAAAAATAAAATTGTTCGCTTGAAATCAATAAACCTCTTTTTTGAAAATCACATTTAAGAGACAAACTAGTTCTTTAAATTACGTTGGGAGTATTTAACAGTAGGAGTAAGAAAAAGAAAAATATTTATTTTATAATAATTAACAATTTTGTAAAGCACATAATATATTCTTAACTGAATATAAAGGGTCAAAATGTATTCACCATTAATCTGTAAGTACACATAAAACAGAACCACGCCCTGTAATAGTGTACATGTAACTAGTTCATATTCGTACGTGATTAATGGAAAACTACATCTCTCCCTTCTCTGTGTTCCAGTAATTATTATAGCATCCCATCAAGCAGCAATTTCTGCTGCTCATACGTCCCTTATGACTCAAATTTATATTAATAAATAAGTATCATGGAAATTATCCTTGGAAATAATACAAGTTTAACCACTCGCATGTTATTTTCTATAAAAGGAAACAGGAATGATATTGCAAACTGTATCAATATCAAAAACAATCTTTTTTCGTAGCAAACTTCCTCTGCTCTGATGAATCAATTTCACTTTTTGTGTTGGTATTTTGCAGCTCTACACACATACGTATCTAACACTTTTATATGGCAAAACCCCAGCCTATTATTAAAGCTAGACGTCAAAAATGATGAAATTGAGTGTATTGTTTTTGTCAAAATGTGTTACTATATAATAAAAGTCATTAGATTGATTCTAAATGGCTAATTCAAAATTTCAGAAAAAAATGCAAAATTTTTGCAGCGCGCTGTAAAATAAAAGAATATTGCAATGCTTAAAATATTTCACGATTTTTTAAACTTATAGGTACCTAAGGGATATATTTTTTTAAACAGGTTTAAAACAATTTCATAAATAAAATGTTACTAAGCGAAACTTTTTTGAAAACTATTTCGCTTTCTTTGCTTGATATGTATTGTTTACAACTTTATTTAGGTTTTCTGTAAGCATAATAATTCCAAAAATATCCAATCTAATATATTAATTGTTATAGATGTTCTACTTCTGAACATATAAATATAAAATCTGGACTAAAAACATTGACACCACCTATGACTAACTAAACTAATTAAGACTCCTTTGGATTACTTTAATGGGGGTTAATTCGTTATCTCTTGATTTATCGGACACAGGAAGGTTAGAAAGTTTTTATATGCACCTATTAAATAATAAATACATTATGGATCGAAGTCGAAATACATTATGCCGCTGATGAAAATCCATATCCCACAGCTTTATTAATGAGTAGGCTGCATATCAATAGCAAATACCAAGTTATTAAAAGTAATTTTTTTTTAAATCGGCATTAAAGTACCTCAAAATCGTCATTAAAGTGATAGAAATAGTCATTAAAGTAATCCATTATTGTACGATTTTTGTAGTTGGCCGAGGTGACAGATAAACGTAAACATTAATTTTTTATTGCTTGTGATAATAATTATTGTGTTATAACAAAAGGGAAATAAATACAGGTTTTTAAATTCAGAATAATTATTGTCTTATCACTATTATAATTGCTAAAAATAATTGTTTTCTTATAAAAAATTATTCCGACTTGACATTTAAAAATAAATCTGACATTTCCTAAGGTCACTTAAAATTTTAAATAATTATGACATTTCTTAATGTCGCTGAAAATTATTAAAAAAATAGAGTTAATTAACCTTAAATTCATAGTTTCTGGATTTAAAAAAAATGTAATATGCACCTCGGCATTAAAGCTCCTTTTTATCACTCATGTGATAAACTCCACATGATAAAAAGATTAACTTTAATGCCTTGATTCCTACTTTCACATGGATTATTATTTCAATTATTAAAACAACTACCGTGATACCATAACGTCATTATTTCTATTAACAAAATAGATTAACAATAACACAAATAGTGACATAAAACGTACATCCGTTATTTATATAGACTACAGTTTTGTTGTAATAATTTGAATTATTACAATATGAGCCGAAGGCGAAAAAATCAAGAAAGAAAAGAAATGAAATGAAGAAAATAAAGAAAGAAATCAGATGAAATCAAGTAATTGAAGAAAGAAATTAAGTACCTAGTTCCAAACCATTTGATTTTTATTAAATTGTCTATGTGAACAAATATATTCATAATTTATGTCTTTGTTATGAAATATGTTTCCAAAATGTCTGTGATCATACAATTAATTGGTTTAAATATGTCTAAGCAATTCCTATTTTAAAGACATATTTTAACGCTACATTGACATGGTACCACCCTGATAGCTCTTTTTTATTAATTTTAGAAATAATAAATATTTCTGTGAATTTCTATTAACTGAAGCGTGTGAAATTTAAACATGATCAAAGCACTAACATATGTATAATCCTGTATTTAAAACAAATTAGGCTTTATTTACAAATTAAAACATTTCGACAATAATTATGTAAATAAAATTCATATCATGAAAAGGAGTCAAAAAGCTTTGAACGAGACAACAAAAGAGTGCATAATATGTAAATAATTTAATATGGTTCTACTAATTTCGATATGAAATTCGGATGAAACAAATGAATTTTTCTAGACTTTGGGTTGACGACAGAAATATTTAATTTATTCAACTTAATGGGCCTGTTAAGAAGGCATGTTGGCAACTTCTGTATACGGTGGATTAAGCATTTTTGTATTGCTGCCACTATTTTCCATTGATATTTTAATTGTCTTTCAATCGTAAATTTTTTTGTCTAGAGAAAATATTTTGAAAATCAATAATAAACAAGCTTTTCCATACTCAGTCATGATAATAATATGTCCAAATTTGTCCTTTATCAAAATATTGTTCTCATTTTATCTCATCCTTTTTTTGGGATTTATTACTACATTTCAATTCCTATCCAAAAATGTTATATTAGAAAAAGCAAATAGAAAATTCTAAAAGTTCAGCAAAAATTTTGAATAAAGAAGCAAATAGCAAAAAAGAAAAATCAAAAAATCTGCAGTAATTTTACATAATAAAGATAAACGCGTATCAAATTGTTCGGTAGAATTGTGTTACCAATGTTGAGAGAAATACTCAATAAAATTAATATTATTTAGTATACAATATTATTTCTGTGGTAAGTATCAATGGAAATGATATAAACAATTTCGTTTTATGCCGTGTTATTCTCCACGTTATATAAAGAATCTAAAGCCTAAACTTTGAAAAAGGAAGCAGATATAATTTCTGAAACGTCAGCGCGATGGTTTTGTATTATTTTAATTCCTATTAGTTGTCTCGTTTATTGTCTTCTTCGTCGTCGTCATAGTCTTCTTTGTGATTCTTGTAATCTTGATGGTCATTCATCGAAGGAGTATTTATTAAAAATTGGATTATGGTCATGTTCATCAAACTATTTTTCTTGGTGATTAGATTTTTCTTCGTTCTTCACTTCAAGTTTGTCATTTTCTTTAACCGGAGCATCCTTCTTTTGAATTTCTTAGTCAGTTTGGTCGTTTGTGATTTTTGTTTGTAGGGATTTAGGCTGTCGGTATTTCGACTGTCGGGATAGTGACTGTTTAGATTACGACCTAAACTCATCAAAAAACACCCTCTGACTGTTCTTCTGACATTACGTCACCCTATTTTAAACTGCTTAGGTTCAATATTTTTTAAATAAATCAACTTTTTTGGATAGGAATTTCAAGAAGAGAAGAAGAAGAAGTCCCAAAAAAGAAAAGCAAGAGAAAATTTATGAAATACCACAATTAACATTTAAACACCCCTGTTCTCATGTATAATATTATTTATTTAGGCTAATCAAACAAAATAGCTTCCGTTCGCGCATCACACTCAAAGTTTTGAAAAATGGCGAAATTTTGCTGTTTTTCGTAAATTTTTTATAATTACTAAACACTACCATAGAAAAGCTTATAGATGTGAATGTGAAGTTTGGGGTACGAGAAACGTGAACAAAATTTAAAACCAGTAATTTCAAAATATTATACCTATATTATTTGCGTAAAATGCTCAAAATACAGAATATTTTGTAAAAATGGCAATATTTCGTCGAGTCATTAGGGGTGGCTGGTATTCAAAAAATCAACTGGTGTAATGCTTTATCACTTGAAATTGGAATTACAGAAAACTATATTTAAAAAATCACTCTTCTAAGAGAAAGTTATATTATTCTATTATGACTGTACAGGGATATCCGACGAAAATGACCACCCCTAATAACTTCTTTATTTTTGATGCTATAAAATAATTTTTTCTATAAAAGGGTAGGGTTTATTAAAAGCATTTAGAATATGTATTCAGAAAAATAAATGAAAGTCGTTTAGAGGAGATATGGTTTTAACTTGCATTTTTGAAATCAAGGTACTTTCTCATTTCGAATATATAGATATATATCATATTATCTTTTAGGGTTTTCTAATTATTGCAATTTTTGTGGCCCGAAAACAACAAGGAAATAAAATAACAGAACAAATTTTTATTTTTAGAATGCATTAGTCTTGGCTAATTTAGATATTAATTACAACTATAAATAAAAGTAATTAAAACTATCCTACATAAACTGTTTAAAATGACGCCCTTCATGTTCGATACAAAGCCGATACCTTATTCGAAATGAGAAAATTACCTTGATTTCAAAAACGCAAAAAAAATGGGGTGCTCAATTTGAAAAAATGCAAGTTAAAACCATATATCTCCTCTAAACGACTTTCATTTATTTTTCTGAATACATATTCTAAATGCTTTCAATAAACCCTACAACTTATATAGAAACAATTTTTTTATAACATCAAAAATAAAGAAGTGGTCATTTTCGTTGGATATCCCTGTACACAAGCAGTGAGTTTAATTTTTGCATTCGCCAACTACGTTTTTCATTTCACCTATTTATTAATTTACTTCTTTCCCTCACTTCAGAATTTGTATGTAGATAACTATTCCGTATTCTAGAATTAGGTCCTATTTTTCTAAATGTTTTTTATCGTCCACCATCAATATTGGAGGTCAGCGCAAATGTGCGTAATTTTACAAATACACTCTGTTTGATTTGATTTTTTCCCCAGTTTCCAATTTCCAGATTAAAACGTGACAGTGTGTCAAATCTCAATTGTATAAACTGTATTTGTAGTGAATACAGGGTTCCCTACACTTATACTTCACCAATCTGAACATATAATTTGTCGGTTTCTGGACGTTCTCTTTGGTATGAAAGTAATACAATATGGACGAATATGCCAAATCCCACATGTGTAATTCTTGGTAGATAATACAAAGTATAGTACATCCATATTCCCCATCCCAGAACAAGATTCAGTCGGTTTTGAATATATACTTCACCTTAGGGTTATTGTATGGGAGTGAGCCAAATCTAATATATTGAATTTAGAATTCCCCCTAATGCTTTCACAGCAATATATAAGTGTGTCAAATTTCAACATTCTAAGCTAGTTTCTAGACATACTCGCAAATCTGATTTTTGCATACTGACGCTTAAATAAAAGATGTGAAAGAAAACTTGGTTCTGAAATTCTACAATTGTTACATTATACGTAGCTTCGTGAAACTATAATGGGACTGCCGCCAAGCTAATCAGTAGTAATGATAATAAAAATAATAATAATAATAAAACGTCTTTATTAATGAAATAAATAAATACAAATACAAAATGTACTTATAATAATAGATATTGGGGGATGCACTGCGAAGTTTAGCCAAAAGCTACAGTTACATTTAACCCTTACCATAAAAATGATTATAAAATTACTAAAACTACAACGGTTTTTCTTACAGATAAAAAAATTGTTACATTATTCTAATAAAACTAATTTTTCATTTAGTTCTTTGTTTTTTTTTTGACATTGGACTAAAAATTCATTAGTCAATCGCTAGATACATTAACATTATCTAACAATAATATTAGTTGAAAAGATAGATAAATAAACCGAAACATTAGAAAGTAAATAATAATTTTTATTCACATGACCAAGAATTCAAGAAAACACTACACAACAAGTTAATTAATATCAACACACAACACAAGATAAAAACTGACGGAAAAAACAGGCATTTGTTTAACACCCTGTATAAACATGTTTCTGTAACTCTATCTTAAAGTTAAATTAATTTTTCATTTAGTTTTTTGTTTTTTTTTTGGCATTGGACTAAAAATTCATTAGCCAATCGCTAGATACATTAACATTATCTAACCGTATTAGTTGAAAAGATAGATAAATAAACAGAAATGTTAGAAAGTAAATAATAATTTTTAATCATATGACCAGGAATTCCAGAAAAATGTGTAAACGTGTTTCTGTAACTTTATCTTAAAGTTAAATAGGTAAGATGACAGCCAATTAAGTTTCCCTTGAAACGCTAAAATCCCGGCACAAATCCATAAATTTTTGACAGATTTACGTTATAAATTTTGGTTAAATTTAAGGTGTCCCGAAGCAAATTTTGAAGAGTATATTCAGAGTGACATAAACGCCTTATTACCGATGGCACTTTGGATATTTTTGGATATTTATATATAGTATTTAAAGATTTTATGTGGATTAATTGTGGATGCGACGTTCCCATGCTGAAAAAACCTTAGAAATGTAGGTTTCAAAATTAGTAACAATATGACTAATAACATCACATTAAAATATTATGATAACTTAAACAAAAACCTCGTGATAAACTGTCAGAATTATTTCCAAAAATATCTTTTTCTATTTGTTTTCATGGCATCCTATGATGAATTTTATTTTACAAAAAAATATTTCACAAACGGTCAAAATACATACCCAATATATTATATATTTTCGACATCAAATTGTCTTTATTTACTTTCTGACGCTATATATTGAACTATACTGTATATCTTGAATGTTACTAGTTTGCTACATACTCCGTTTGAATAAATTGCATGCCAGTTATAGTTCAATGTTGTTGAAATACACAAAATTAAACAATTGCCTCAAATTTGTATATACTTTCTAAATAAATATGTTGGAAATTTACATAGGTAATATTTCGCATTGTTTTAAAAAAGTTGAAAAGCAATTTTAAAACAGGAATGAACAGCGTATGTTTACTTGGCGAATTTTTTATGCAAAAACTTCTTTATTTAAAGTGCTCCCGAAGTGGAACATGTGTATTAATTCATTCGAAGTTCCGGAAAAAATCATTTGTAAACAGAGCGGAGTAAATATTTTATCGGACAATAAATGAAAAATTCAACAGCTGGTCCGGAAATTCAAGATGGCCTATTTGATCAACGTCTGTTTTGTATGTGAAATACGAATCCTGCATTCGTTTGACAGAGAATTCCAAATTCGCATGGTATGTGTGTGAACCATTAATGTACATTAAAATTGTCTCAATGGGTTTCAAATTATATTACTTGTTATACTCACACAAAAGTGGTTGACAGACAGAGGGTTCATCGCGTCAGTGGCAATGAATTTTTATCTCAATGGGCCTTTCAAGGAAATGACAACTAGTAATGAAAAATCAATAGCCTTCTTTTACGAGACTTGTTTACCAAGTGCGGACTCATATAAAGCAACATTTTATCACAACGAAATTTGAATACAAAATTTACCCTTCAGAGTTTGAGTTCGATTAGCATTAAATGTATGTTGCGTGTCAAAGGGGGCTATTAATAGCATAATATTTCGCGTATATAAAGACATTGCAAGATTTATTGTTTTTTTGTAGTCAATTTACAGGAATACGTGTTTTCTATAAAATCGTATACATTCAAACAACTAATCCCTTGATGTTAGATATAATTATGTGCGTATATCTAATAATTTCATATACAGAACTACAGAAAATGGCAATTTTTTTATAAACATTCTTGCTGAAATAAAACAACCAATGTCTATTCGCCCAACCAAAGAATATCCTTATAAAAATATTTTTAGAGTAATAATGGTATAAAAACCGACGTCCTCAAGTACGCCAATTCTTTTTAAGGTATTCACCAATTTTATTTCAATTGTTTTAAAAATATGCAAAAAATTATAATAGTTTTTAATGGCATCTGCTGCACAAAAATTGCAACTTACCAGCAAAATAAATACTTTTTCTCTGTCAAAAAATTTCTTTAAGAAAAAACTTTAAACAGCAATACCGGGTGAGCCAAACAATTTTGCATTTTTTATGTTTGTTCATAACTTTTTTGTTTATTGACCAATTTTAATGAGCTTTTTTGTATTGGATGTATCATTTCGACATTTTTTCTTCAAAAAAATTTGAATCAAAGAAAGGGCTATTTTCAAACGCAGTTCTCATTTTGGATTTCTAAAAATCGGCCATGTTTTAATTTTTCGTCGATAGTCCATTCTTCACTGTAAACAACGACGACACTCAGCTTGTAAAAATCGGTTAATAAACAAAAAAGTTGTGCGTGAACATAAAAAATGCAACATCCTTTGGCCCACCGTTTACTTATCTTTGAAATTAAGTATTGGACTATATCAACATTTTAAATTTTCTTGCTCTCACTACATAAACGTCTTTTAAGTAGGCAAAGAATAAGTCAAATATGGAAGACATTCAATCATTTTAATAAAACAATGTTAACAATTTTTGTATTTAATCCTTAATAATTATTTTCCATTGAAAAGCTTGATGTGTTTGCGCGTTTTGATCTATATCGTTGTCAATATAAATAGTATATATTTGATTTTATAGTAAGTGATGGAAATAGGGAATTTGCTTAAAACTCCAAGATTTATTCTACAATTATTAGAAACAATAAAAAATCCTTTGAAGTTACTGTTCTAGGAGCCAAGTTAGTTAAAGTATGCGAACTATCTATTCAGTACCTGCTCTGGAATAGCTCGCGAGCTTGGTTTGTATGTGGTATTAGTTTATAAAAGTAAACCGAGAAAGTTTACGAAATATCTGCAACGGCTACTTGATTTGGATTACAGTAATGAATTTAGAAACTGCATTGACATAAAAGTAAATAAATTAATTAAGGTGACTATTTGAATGGTTGCGTTTGGTGGAAATGATAAATTCAATTTCATTATAAAAGAAATATTATGTTTTACACAAGTTTTGGTCCTAATTAAAAATACAGGGTGTCCCACTTAAGATGTATCCACCCCTCTAAAATCTTTATTTGTGAACCGATTTTCGAAATCTTTTTTTGCTGGATAGTGCTTGGAAAACTGCATTTAAGCTATACCTTACATTTTTAAGAAAGGTACATCATGACCTACTGAGACGTACCTATTTTTTTTAGCGAAATTTCGAGAAAAACTATTAGCGATTTTTTTTAGAGAAAAACTAATACCAGAATTAGATTTAGGACCTTTTAAAACCTAAGTGGTGTGCATTTTGCGACATTGGGATACAGAGTGTTATAGAAAATGGAGAGGAATTTTTAACAACGCAAACTTTTTTTTGTAAACAAAATCGGTACTATTTTGAAATTATCAGTAATTTAACATTTTTCACAATTCTCTGGTTTATTTGAAGACGTATTATGAAAAAATCGACAGTGGTAACGACTACAAATGGTATCTAATTTCTGTCGATACGGTTATTGAAAACAAATAAAACAATACATTAGTTATTAAAGCTAGTTAAACCATTCACTGGAAAAAAATATTGTAATAATCCTTTGAAAAAACAAACGGTATTGAAAAATGCATAAGGGTGAATGGTGGACTCATTGAGAATAGTTCAATTTAATTATTAGTTGATTAATTTAATTATTTTTAGGAACCTTGTTCCTTTAATAATTTTGTCGTAGTTTTGTTACCAGTAAATCTTAATAATTTTTTATTTGTTTATTTAGTGTTTTTATTTTTACCATTTGTTTTTTCAAAGGATTATTACAATATTTTTTCCAGTGAATTGTTTAAATAAAGCTGAGAATATGCAATAAGTTAGTGATTCTTGCATTTTTCAATTTTAAATTTTTACGCTCCTTGTTTACTAAAGTTACTCTCATATTTGTGTTCCCATTTTCGTTTAACTTTATAGAATTCTTTTATCCACTATGCAAACAATGTGTTGTTAGGTGCAGTTATCTTTAGAGGGTTGATTTACGCGTTACATATCTAGCAGGTGTTGTTTTCGATTATACTTAAAAAACTGATTTAAACTTTGTTCCTATATATAGTAAAGTTGTAAAGCATGCTCTTAATAATATCGGCTATTATTGTTAGAGAACTAATTTATATACTATAAGGATCGTATTAACAATTCTTTAAGATTTTCAAGGCTTATGGGTATTTGGCTAAAATAATTTATAGTAAAAAAAACAAACACTAGTTATTTTGATTTCGTCTATGTGCATAGAGAGATATTTTAGTTATTGAAAAAATGTGTTATATCAAGTACCTTATTACAAATCAATCATACTTGAAATAAATCTACGAATGCCAAGGAAATCATAAGTAATCGTTTAATGAAGATTTAGTAGATTCCGTTAATTATATGACGTATCTAGACAAATATTATTAGAGAGACCTCCTGATCTAACAAACTTTGCTCAGACATTTGACAAAGTTGGCAACTGTATGTTTTAAATATACTGAGAAACTTGGGTACCTAATTGAAAATGATATGTGCTACGTACCTACCTGTACCTAATGAATCGAAAAACGATATGTAAATAAGAGCGATTTGAATTTCAACACACATTAAACATCAGACCAGGGTTCCACATGATCACACAGGATCCACATCTAGTTTTATGTAAATAATGCCATAGATATAGTTGAATTTATCGGTTGTAAGCCTTTTCGCTGATAACATGGAAATAAATACCTTTCGCTGAGCACAAAACGAAACTACCGAATTTCCTCAATTTCCTACCATTTTACAAATAAACTGTGTAGGTGCAACAATGAAATTCTACTCGCAGCTCAAATGAAATACCTTGATTTAATTATAAACAGTTACCCAAAATGGGAAATACAAATAAATACAATTGTACAAGAGATTAGGAGTCTGTGAATTTAAATATTTAAGAGAAACACATCTATAGATAATAATTCTATACTGCTTTGGTGGAGTTTCAATTATTGAGTTATGGTATAGTTGCTTGGAACAGAACTTCAAATACTAAAGAGTTTAGAAACAAGACAGAAATAAGTAATGCCAAAAGTAATCTGCACCTCAATGATCTTCTTTTCAGTTTATTAGTGGATGTGAAACAATTCTTTTTTGTTTCCATAGTCTTCCAATAGAGAAACACAAGAAATGCTTTTATAAATGAGGCTAATAATAATGCATCACATTTTTTTCCTGATTACTGGTCTTACATCGCAGTGTTTTGGCTACAAATATTTTATTATGTTTTTGGTTTCTGGTATTTGATTTAATCTACAAAAAAGGTTTAAAGGTGCCAATCCTTTGATTCCAAGAAACCGAAAATATTGAGAGACAGTCATTGGGGTGTATACGTTTGCAGTTTTGGTTCCATCATAGAAGAGCTTCTGCATGGAGCAGTAAAGTTAAACCAGGTTCGATTGGGCAACATTAGAAAGTAGAACTAAGTGGTCTTGTTCATGTATTTGCAGTTGTCGTTCAATAAATACTGCAAATAAGTCTATTTTTCATCATTCACCTGTACCCACCTCTATTGTATTAACTGTCTACGAAATACAGTAGTAAAGAGTCGTACACACAACAAACGTACCTCATCAGGTACAATTCCAAGGTTGAATTTGGATGGTCTGCTTTGCACGTTATTCTAAATGTCTTAAGAGTATTTGCCTCTGAAAGTTTGAACGTTGTCCAAAGTGGTTATCCAATATTGATAGTCTCTTATAGCAATGCGTGCCCTTACTTACATCATAACACTGATTTATTTTTGTCAAGTTCCTTTCGTTTTGATCCTAATGGATTTTTCTCACGTTTTAGCATTAATAATATTTTGCAATCAATTGCATATTTATTTAAAATTATTAATAAGGAACATTGTCTAATAGCGCAGCAAGTGCTATGATTAGATTTACTGCATATCTAAAGGAAACAATAGATTTTATGTGACGAATTGTAGGTATTCTGTCATAAAAATTTATTGTAACTAGAAAGCTTTTAAATCTTTCATAGCATGCAATTTCCATTAGATATTCTAAGAAATTGTACAGTTCATTAAAATTCAATTTTGTTTCCTATTCGCGATTCATTATTCAAAGCATTAGCATTTAGGAAATTCAAAGAGTACCTTTCTTAGTGATTGTTATATGCAGCATAACAATCAACGTTAAGACAATCTGCAGTTCTTTGTGCTACTTGATTAATGTTACCACCAAGTACATAGCACGAGAGAAAAACATAACATGCATTTATGTTTTCCTATTAACATTTATTAATAAAAATTAACAATACAAAACGTGTTTTAATCACAACGTTTCACATAATTTATTAATTTCTAAAAGCGACTTTCAAAGAGTTCATTTCCAACTCATGTTTATTGGACTATTATTATATAACACCAATTAATTCAGGACTACATGCAAATCATCTTTCTTCTGACAAATAAACATTTTATTCTTAAGATACTCTCTTAAAATATTTTCTTGATCATCTCTCAATTTACCGAAGTAACTCCATATATCTAAAATTTTGTGTTAGATGATGATAAACGAAGCTCTACAGTTTACTGTTCCACCACATCTTGGGCGTCGGCAGTCCTCTTTCCCATCTAAGACCAAAGCAAATCATGAACATTTGCTTCATGGTGAAATCGAACCATCGTTCTTTGCAACTGAGTAAGAAGGCATAAATACACTAACTCGACTATAGCGCCTATATTTTTAAAACTTAACTCTGTTTTGTTTTTTTAAATTACTACTGTGTCTTAAATAAGTTCGTCATTGTAGAAAATTACATAATACTGGTCTATCAATATTTCTGTACTATCATTACTATCGCAGCAGTCACTATATTCATGCTCTAAAGATATTTATTCAAAATCATCTGAATCAAGTTGTTTTTCCACACGTTATTTCGAAGATTCTTCAGATAGCTACAATTCTTCAGTCTCATTATTTTGTATGTATCTTTTCTTCCTCACTTTATCTTCACGAAATTATTAATAAAAGTAGCCCTTGTCGTTATTGAAGAACCAGATAAGAGAGATTTTTTTAGTAACAACTTCTTTTTTACTGTTGATCAGAAGAATCTACAGTGCTTGCACAGTCTACTGGGATACCAGGGATCCTACCTGAAAATACACAATAAACCCGTATGTTGTTCCCGGCGTTCTATATAACCAAACATATATTATTTTCTAAGTAAGCATTCTCTTCTACTGCCTCTTCATATTATACCATTTCAATTTTTTACTCATCTACTTTTAAATCTAATAATAATTGGTTTCAATGATTCTTCCCCACAAACTAATGCTCCTAATGCTTGAGCCAATAAATGAAATCTCTCTTGGCTCTGTTCACACTGGTATATATTTCCTCATTGGACTGTAACTCTTCTTCATTACATAACTAATTTGTAGCTTCAAAGAAATATAAGCCTCAAACGACTTTTAATAAAATGAAATTCGATCAATAACTATCTAAATCAGAGTTGGATGTGCCTCCTGTTCCAATCTGTATAGTTCGGTCTAAATAGAGGTTTAAATACATTACATTCAGGCATCTCGAGTTGAATTCTACTTGTTTAATATGTGGCTATTTGATTGTACTTACAAAGTTCACAGGAGATGTCATAATTATAGCCTATTTGAAACGCTGTATAGTCAAAGCAGAAAATCAGGTTTTTTAAAAGGACTGTGAAAAAAAATATTAACTAGGTATAATGTATTTAAATAAAAATGAAATGTCGACTCGTTTTCACTTTTTGAACATATCTCAACAAAAAAAGTTAAATAATAAGAAAAAATATTGATATCTAATTTCTGCTACGTTACTTGTATGGCAAATTTACTACGAATATCAAAATAGCAAAATACGACTTTATATAATGAAAGAGACGGCAATATTCAGTTATGTAAGTTTCTTAATTTATAAGTATATCCTGAAATCCATTCCCACTTAAAGAACAATTTGATTTTAATTTCAAAATTGGGAGAACCAATTCGGTTCGATTATATATAAGAACTCTTAAATCCTATATACCCTCTTTTCTAGTGATTGGCTATTACTCCATTTAGTTAATAGGTAGCTATAGCTGGAAGTTTGGAAACATTAGATTGATCAAAGTTAGATGGAACTGTTTGCTTTACGGACTCTTTCTTCTAGAACCAACTAAAGGCCACTTATCGACGAACGGACTTAGCGAAATCGTTATATAAGAACAATGCGTTTACTCTGAGTCTGACTCGAGGTGCTCATATGGCCGCCTCTATTTCCCTTTAGACTTCGGTAAATATCCGGGGATTCACAAGATATTGTCTGTTTGCACATAGTTATGTTCTTTTTGTTAAAAAGTTCTTCATGTATAACACGTAGTAATAGTATAAAAATATCTGCAGTGTTATTACATTATTGCAAATTTATATGTAAACGTAAAAGTAAATAACCCTTGAAATAATCAAATTACTCAACATAAAAACAATAATTTATTCGACCAAATAAAATTTTATTTTTGAGTATTTTTACTTTTATAATTTGAAGATAGACTTGTACATTGAAAATGTAAATAAATCTCCTGTGTTGATTTTTAAATTTAAGTGGATTTCTCTAAAACAGTATGGTTAACAACACATTTTAGAGTTTTGTAGAAGAGTTTTCAGGTTCTCACTAGCGTTGAATATTTTGGATTCTTCAAAGAATTCAAAATATTCATCGCGGAAGAAAACCCAAAACTCTTTTAAAAATCAGCAGCTCCATGGTATTATTGAGAACTCATCCCATATTTTCTCCTAAAGAGATAAAAATACAATGATAACCGCGGTTATAACTTTGGTTTACGCTCGAAATCAGCTATAGTTTGCCAGGCTAATTAACCATAAGTAATAAATATCACAAATGATATATTAATATCAGGTACATAGAATGTCTGTTAAAAACGAACTTTTATATTGCACCAGCCTAAGGCATCTAGTAAGAAGCTTTTAAATCTGACATAAATAAGTAAGGGGAATGTGTATAAAATTATCCCGCGAGGTAACATGATCCGCTGCATTAATAAATTTATTAAAACTGTCAGAACAAAGGAAACGGTGTTACTATCGACTTTCAGCGTATAATATAGTTTTAACAGAATAAACGTGGTAGTGACTTTGCTGAGATCAAAGTTTCAAATGTTTAAATAGATTGGTATAATTATTTGAAGCTTATTCTCCTTTATAAGCATAAACATAAACACACATCACATAAATTGGAATTATATTTTAAGATAAATTTTTACGTATTTTTTTTTCATATTCAATATAAGAATCAATACTACTACCTACCTCTGAATTTAAGTAAAAGCATATTTGTAAAAAGTTTATCGATAGGTCGATTTTAGCCTGATTTTATCGAAAACTGTAGATCTCTAAATGATAATATATTATGCGACCAATTGAGGTCTGTGATCTCCTATGATTTGGTATAGGTGTCAAAAAAAATTGAAAATCGCATTAGCGATTTCAATATTCAAAAGCCGAATATTTATGTTCAAGATTTTGTAAAATATTTTTGTGTAATTTCGTGAAAATTTTTTTTTATGGCTTTGGATGGTTTCTTTCAACCAAGAGACCCTGAAAAACTGTTAATTCTTTTATTTTTTATGAGAAGGCAAAGCTTTCTAAAGAAGGTAGTTGAAATTGTTCAAAATGATTCAATACTGATTTTACTCTTTGAAAGAGAGATTTGTATTTCTATTTCATATTTTCAGTTTTTCAATAAAAAAAATCGTCAATTTTAACCTTCCTGTTTATAACATTAAAATAAACTCATAGATCGCTATGCATTTCTTTCTCCACATACTCACAAAATACATCATTTATCATCATCATTTAAACACCCCACTCAACACTGTAGTTTTCTTAAGATTATATTGCAAACTAACAACGTTATCGAAATTGCATGTTACAATGGAAAACTAAATCTAAACATACAAATTCGTCTGTTAAAAAAACCAATACTATTTTTGTATAAAGTAAGGTAATCTTTGTAGCTAGTATACACATTCCTTAACAAAACTTAAGACATTCCGACTAATGATTTTACTTTTTATATCTTCGGGCATCCCCTTTGCCAAATTTACATTCAACATTTTGCAACTTCTCTAAACTGTCGGTTTTATTTGTTTAATTTAACCAGAATAAATTCTTCCGGTGGCTATAAAACATTCGTTAAGCTTAAAACTTCGGTCTGGGAATGACTGCATGAGAATTGAGAACTTGAAATCTACGAGTTCATTTTGAAGAGCGGGAAGAATTATTAGAGGTCAGAAAAGCACTAACAAGAAATGAGTTAGTGTAGTGGGCATTTAAAGGGATTGAAAGGTCCTTATGACATGCTTGACCCCCTATGAAGTGCCTCGACTTGTTTCTGGCAATCTCGTTCTCATATTACGCTATATGAGCCACCCTAATGCTCGGCAGTTTGTGCTCGATATCTGTTATTAGAGCGACAACCCGATAGAAACCAGATGCGTAGGCATGACCTTTCTCAGGCGCTCTAGCCATTAATTTATTTGAGTATCTGCCTGCAATCATTAAATATTCTCTTAATTTAATATTTTAATGACACTTCAACTTCAATAATTAATATACCCTGTTAGAATGAATAGCATTTATATGGAGAGTTATAGAAACTTATGACAAATTAAAGTAATTTCACTGATCAAATAATAAACATGCCCAAAACGTTAAGCGAGAAGCTCTTGATGTAACAATTTTAATTAACGCAATAATCTCTGCAAGGTCTTATTGACAAGATCTTGGAAATATGAAATATTGTAGTCAAAAGTCAGGGATTAAGTAAATTGAGAATGTGGGTTTGTTGTCTATTAATTGCTCAGTTAACTTTTAATAAAAAGAAAGAAAAACATGTTATTTCTCGTCGTTCGTGGCCGCTGATGCCACCACTAGCGACCTAAATCCATGATACTTGACAGAACGTGGTAACTCATCTCTTTATTCTGACTTTTCGTAGCTATCATAACATCTTTTCGACCACAAACAAATGAGTAATGAAACTTCCTTGTATTAGGTGATTCTTAATCTCTTCAAATTCTTAATGTCAAAGTGACTTTCCCCAATCCTTTCCAACGGTACTCCATGTACTGTAATAGTTATGGGCTTGATGCAGAACCATTTTAAAAAAAGTTTCTATGACCATTATTTTCTAGAAGGTGACTAAGCATTGTAAACGGGCACTGAATATCCTATTTCTACCTCCTCTTCTACGTACTATAATGTACTTCCTATTCTGATGTAGTTTCTCATATTTAATGCAGTTTTCCTCTTGAAAAATTTCCGTTCTCTATTAATCACTTTTCTAACGTTTCTACAGAAAACTGGTTTCCAAGGAGCAGTGTGAACGTTTCCACCAAGACATTAAAGAGATGGAGACTGTTGGACATTGAAACGCGAACATGTCCAACGAGTTGTGAAACGAAAACGAAACCCACTCCACAGATCCTTCCAGGATTAAAGAGTCCGCTACCACAAGAAAATATAGATTTCATCCCTCTACAAGCCCACTTTATCTAGAGATGATCTTTCGGCAAATTTTAATGATTTTTTTTTTTGGGTTTCAAATGCATATTTAGGATCCTTTTGTTCTACATCAATGGATTCTAGAGTAATCCCAGTACCAAATTCGTATTTGGTGAGTCAGAATACATGAGAGTATTGTCCCCCAATTCTTCCAAAACTCATTCCAATGGCCTACTTGGAGATTTACATTACGCAAGATTTAGCTGATGTTAGGTTGAATTATCTCCTCCCTCTTCATTGAGTTCCGTTAGGTTTGGGTGTTATTGGTTCTATTTTTTTCATCCTTTATCGCGTTACAATAGGTTCCACTGTTGTGAGGTTTAATATTATACAATTAAATTTTCGGGTTGTTTTGTTAGATTTATACGAACTCATGGTTTGTTCGGGTGATTCCGGCCTCGAATTCGTACTTGGTGAGTCAAAATTCATAAGATCATTATCCTCTTTTCTAGTCCCTTTCACAACCTCTTCCAACATCAGTGTTCCATTGAAGGGGATTTCTGGTGACCTTTCGAATTCTTCGGTAGCTTCTTGAGATTTCTGAAACAATCCTGACCTGGCAATTCTGACATCGGATTCGTGTTTACTGAGTCAAAAGACGTATGATTAATGATATCTGAGTATAAGATACTTTTTTGTGTGTGTGCCAGAGTTTTTGCTGAATCCGTTAAAACAATTTTCATAACTATATGTTATAAAACATTGAATTAAGCAACAAAATATTCTAAAATATTTTACATTCATAAAGATAATGTTTTTCGTTCCAGCAGTTTAATTAGAAAATGCAATTATGTCATGTATTTATAAAGTTTTAATGAGAGAAACACAGCAAAATATTTTCTATTTAATTTCAGAAACGCCTATGGAGTAGCTGGGGGGTTACATTCAACACTTCAATCGCTTCTAAAACTTATGAATTGGTTTGTTACGGAAACTTGGTAGAAGTTACTGTTTTCGGAAGGAACATGGCCCAATGTAGCAATAATTTTATTATGGAAATATCCAAGTACAGAATATTAATAATTACATAATTTCTGATTATTTAATTTACTTAACAACGATGAAGCAACAAAATTGTATTGCTGCTCTATTTCAATGATTTTATTATCATTAAAATATTAATTTAATATAATTACCGATAATAGGGCTTTATGGGATTTCATATGTGAATGTCTAAAATAATAATATGTAACTAGGAACACATATTTATTATGAAAGGTTCGCACAGAATAAAAAAAAGCTAATGGACAGGTTTCGTTTCGTTATACTTTTTGTTAGAAGCATCAATCATAATAGTGAATTAACAAAATCAAGAGTTCATGGAATATGGAATGATTTAAATGCTTTGTTAGGGAACAGGAAGGAAAAGGCTGCACTAATTTTGATTTAAATTTTTGTCTTGTAGAATTAACATATTTATATTTTAAGTTAGTAACTGACGTCTGACAGTTTAAAATTATGAAACATTATTTAATTAAAAACTTGATAAGAATATTTATATTGTACGGGCGGACTGTGACGGTCTAGACAAAACAGATGCGCCAAAACGGCATGATGTGAATTTGTTATTACATTAACTTACTGTTGCGATTTCTCTCACTTCAGTAAATTTCGTGGTTATTTAATTTTCTTAGATGGAATTTAATAACTCGATTTACTTGTATTTCTTTACTAGTAGGGAGAGGAATTTCAATTTGCAGTTTTAAACCTGACTTGAAACCTAGAGTTTTCAGGAATAAATAGAATTTAAAGAGTTATGCGATTCTCATATGGCCAAAAGTCGATATTCAGGGGCAAAATTATTTCTAAAAAGTAGAGGAGTAAAGGAGAGATTAAGATCGTACATCAGGGTGTTTCACATAAAGCGTTACACCTTCACAGTAGTGGTAGGTAAGGTAGATGTAACATGGAGAAAAAAATCTGTTTCTAATAGCCTAGGGGCGGCTTTTGCCGTAAAACGAATCAACACTTGCTCAACAATTTGGAGATACATAAAAGTCATTTTAAGGTCACATCGGATTTTTAAGATTGCAGATGAAATAGACAATTCACAGCAGCTATTGTTAATTAATTTAACGAGTATCTAAATAGGTTGTGTAGACGAACCGATTTCATCTTGCGAATGTACCACCTATAACCAATAGGTACTAAGTGTACTTATTCCTTGAGGCAGTGCAAAAATTCCGAGACGTTTCTGTAGAAAAACACGAGTTTCCTCTATTGTCGGAACATCTTTGTTTCCACTAGAAGATCAGGAATTTTGCAAAAGGAGCAAATGAGGTAAATTCTTATAAAGGCTGGAAAAACTAGATAAAGAGGTAAAGAGGACCAACTTACCAGGAATCAATGTCACTCAAAAGTATTTTTAAAATCAGTGAATCTAACAATGTACTCTTAAGTTTTCTATTTTTATTTATTCGGTAATACACCTTGTTACATTCCAAAATCTCTTAATATATTGGTATTTCATGAATCATTGGTTCGAAATTTCACTGCGAGAGAGGCATCCTGTTCGATTTTGTCGTCGTTGTTGCAAACGCCAGTTAAGTTCGTAAAAGTCAATTTTCTTAATTGACGCTACGATCGTCTGAAAGGGGAATTAAGACATTATTCATGAATTTAGGTTCTCTTATTTTGATCGCCATTTAGAAAGTATAAGTTTATGGTTCAAAGAGAAATTTCACCGAACAGGTTTTGTTTGCGGTATTCTAAGGTGTTACTTGGATATTTTGTTTATTTTATGAATTGATATGTTCATTTCTTTTTATTCTAGACAATCTAGTAAACTCTTAACTGTCATATCAAGTACCAAATATTCAGATAGATAATATTTAGAAGATGGGAAATTCTAGCAATTAAGAAGTGAGGTTATGACTGTGGTTCAATTTAGATATTTATATTGGAAGACCACTTACTAAGTACGTTCTAAATACATTGGGTGGAATATGTGAGAAGTATAATTTAAATGCCTTTCTTTAAGGTGCAAGGTTACGGGCGTAGTTTAAACACAGTTCCCTTAATATCGGGAAAGCAGGAAGACCTTAAAAAATGGCTCGAACTGTGTGCAGAAGATATTAACCAGGATGTCTGGGATAACAGGAACAAGATTGCGACCCGCCGCATGAGAACTCGTCCCCCAGAGAGAAATCCTCCAAAGAAGTAGTAGAGGAAGTAGTTAGTGCCTTGTTTCCGGATACGGAAGAAGTAAGGAGGAGAACGACAGAGGCGGATAAGGTAACCCACTTCTCTGAAGAGGAGTTGAGTACGGCGTGCACCAGACTTAAAAACGGCAAGACCTCGAACCCAGACAATATACCATCCGAAATTGACAAGATAGTCGTAGAGGAAAATCCAAAAGTGGTCCTCGGAATAATAAACCATACGTTAGAGACGGGGAACTTCCTGGCTAGGAACATTAGATTGGTGTTAATCACCAAGGAGAATAAGCCGATGGAGAGTCTACATCCTACAGACCCATCTGATGGATACGCTCGGCAAGTTGCTGGAATACTGTTTATTGTGAAGGCTAGAGCTCGAAATAGAGCAGAAGAGCGCACTAGCAGTCAATTCGCATTTAGAAGAAGCACTACAACGCCTTACAGGGATTGTATAGGGAGCTTTGGACATTTAGAATATATTCCTTGTAAAACCACTAGTCCGTAACCACGGAACATAAAATTAACCATAAACTATATTTAAAATTCTATTTTCTCATAAACTTTATGTGAATCAACCAGTACACAGTCCATTATTTGTTATAATATTAAGTAGATTTAATTTCGGGCTAGTGGCATGACTGGCATCTACAAACTTCTACATTCCAATGCCTAGTAGAAACAGAGTAGCAACCTCTAAATTCCTCAGTGGTACAGATGTTAAAATATTCTTCCAAAGGACGTTAAAATACAGAGATAAAATAAGAAACCAAACCAATATTTTTTAATACAAACTTGGTATAAATCCAGCTTGTCCCTTTTGACATTGCAGAATGTAACTGTGAATCATTTTCCATAAAATTTTGTTAGTGTTGATAAAATAAAAATAGCACATACGTTGCACATGTAGCATTAAGCGTTTCATGTGAACTATTAATGTTGTACCTCAACAAGAATTATTGCAAGCAGAATCCAAAATGAGTACACCTCTAGTTTTTAATTTACAAAACATACGTTAACATTTAGCTTCAGATTATACGATACTTGATAGTAGCAGTTTAATTTTTTGCCGTTTGATTTACATACAATATCAGATGATTTACGTCCGTTGTTTTTATTTCAATTGGCAATTTTCCTATAACACATGCAATTTTGTTTGTATGGCGAAAATTATTGTACTAACGGTGCAGCAGGTCGTTCAGAATAAATTACATACTGCGCTCTACGATGCTTTTAACCGACTTCACGTTGAGCAAATTTAATATAAAATCGTCGAGGAACACTTTAACCTGAAATTTTACTTTATATATACAGGGCGATTCAAAGTTATGGTGCAAAAAATTAATGTAAAATAAAGACATGTATTTTTATTTTGGCCAATTCTGATTTTTAACGCCTCATATGGTTTCTAAAGATATTTCGCCCCAAGTGCTTGGTCGATTTAAATGAAACTTGGAGGCTAGTATCAAAGTAATGTAGCAGCCTTAAAACATTATTAGATTTGTCATAAGGGAGAGGATATACATAAACATAAACAATCACAATACTATACAATCTGCGCCATCTACATCTAAACCACAAAACATTGACTTAAAGAAATCCGACGTGAATAAATTAGCACAAACAAAAACAGTACACGTTACAAAAAATTCAAACCTAAAAAACTCGAATATAGAAATAAGTAAAACATCAACTAATTATCAAGGGAATTCCACGCGTATGAACCTTGACCCAAAAACACAAACAGCTGTCCAAGTAAATAATAGTATTGCTAATTCCCAGCATATGGACAAACCGCAGGAGACAATAAAAAATAATAATTATACGTATAACAGAAATCAGAGATATAATAAACGCAAACCAATCATTGGTTCAAATAATCAATTTAATGATACGTTGAAAACAGTACCCAAATTAGGGTTTCTACATGTCTACAGGATAGACAGCAATGACAGCAGATGACCTAAAAAAGTGTCTCAAGGAAACTGCCTCTCATATTCCATTCAATTGTGACTTATTAAACAAAACTGAAAGGCAATGTTCTTTTATAGTTTCATTTCCACTGAATCATGTAAGGGAGGTATATGATTCGCCTTTGGGAGCGGCTGTCAACAGATTTGTATTTCGCCCTGATGGTCCTGTATCAAATTTTCGGAATCCAGCCTCCAAGACTCGATCATCTCAACAGAAGGAAGCCACGCAAGAAGAAGAAAAATAAGAATTTTTCATCTAAACGTTCGTAGCCTCAAAAATAAAACTTGTGATCTAAATGTTCTACTTGAATCCATGAACTTTCCAGAAGTTATTTGTCTATCTGAAGTCTGGTTGAAAGAAGAAGAGCTAAAGTTAACTAAATTAGTTTCCTATAAACTTACAGATTATTTCTGTAGAAAAGATTGTAAAGGAGGTGGAACTGCAATTTACATATCTCAATTTCTAGATTCCAAAAACAAAAAAATTAAAATTGCTAAAAAGAGCGAAAAACTATTTGAATATTCATGTGTAGATATCTATATTGATAATTTTAAAATTAATATAACTTGTATGTACAGATCTCCGGATGCAAATTTAAATTATTTTAAGAATAATCTTGAGTCATTTTTGGATAATTTTGGATCTTTTAACGGTCCTATGTGCATATGCGGTGATTTTAATGTAAATTTTATGTGCAACACGAATAATTCAAAGGATATAACAAATTTGTTTTTATCCTACGGATTGAAAAAATGCTTTGATGAGTATATTCTCAAATATTGAGGTAAGTTTACTAAATCCTAAAATAGTTTTTACAGACATATCTGATCACTTCAGTCAATTGGTTTCTTTTGAATATGATACAAACCGTAATAGTAATGGCAATGTGTCAAAAAGATATTTTAATAATGATATGAATATCACGCAATTCAAATTAAATTTACATAACTCTTTTCTAGCCAAAGAAAATTTTTCAGATTTCTTTAAAGAATTTAAACAAATAGTGGACGTATAATTTCCAGTCGTAAACGTACAAAAAAAATGTAACCGTAACATTTCGAACAAATGGATAACTCCTGAAATAGTAAACCAGGGACATCTACTCCGCGATTTACATAAAGAATTGAAGCTAAAAAATAATTCTACTCTACTGGAAAAATATAAAAAATTAAAAAAGGACCATTCTACACTTATTAGAGAATCAAAAAAAACTCATTATGATTCATTATATATAAACTCGTCAAACAAATCTAGCACTTCTTGGAAGATTTTAAATAGCGAGATTCAACTAAAGCAAAAAAATGCGAGTGCTCAATTTTATTCAAATAAAAACCATACAATTATCACGGATATGCAGCACGCATGTTCGGAATTTAACAACTATTTTATAGAGTCTGTAGAGCAATTTACTAGAAATTCCAACATAAAAAATTGTTTAAATAATGGGGAAGGAAATAGTGTATCAACGTTCCTAAAACCTTTTTCACAAATGGAAATTAGAAACATAATTCTCTCAGTAACAAATAAAGATTCTGCGGGCTATGACGAAATTCCGTGCTCTTTACTTAAAGTTGCGTTAGATTACATCGTTGAACCAATTACTTATTTAGTAAATAAATCGTTTCAGGAGGGTAAATTCCCTGATGAACTAAAAATATCTATTATTCCCATTCTAAAAAAAGGTGATACACATGAAATAGTAAATTATAGACCGGTTGCGCTCCTGTCTGTTTTTTCTAAAATATTTGAGAAGGCTTTTTTTATTAGACTAAGTTCCTTCATAGACCACCACAACATCCTAACAAGCGCACAGTTTGGTTTTAGAAAGGGCCATTCAATGGACGGTGCGATAAATAATCTATATATGTACATTCTAAAATCACTTGATGAAAAGCAAAAAAGCGCCAGTATATTTTATGACTTCTCTCGAGCCTTCGATACAATAAACTATGACCTGTTGTTGCAGAAACTCGATCATTATGGTGTACGAGGTAAACCATTAGACTGGATAAAATCATACCTAGCACATAGACAACAATATGTTTCACTCTTTAATAATAATAGATCATAGAAATCGGAAGTACAAGACGTTAGCACCGGGGTACCTCAAGGTAGTATACTCGGACCTCTACTCTTTATTGTATTTATCAACGACTTAGTAAAAAATATTGATTGTGACTCGGCAACTCTTTTTGCAGACTATTTTTCTGCATCAACCTCCGCTTCTAACAACGTCCATCTAGCATCTCGGTTAAACAATTGTAATACAAATCTTATGGAATGGTCAGAAAACAACGGTCTTGTACCTAATGCGACAAAAACAAACCTTATGCTTTTTTCCACTAAAAAAATCGATTACAGTCTACTAGTAAAAATGGATGGAATGAGTCTGCAACAACAAGCCACGGTCAAGTTTCTGGGTCTATTTATAGATTCAAACTTATCCTGGGTTGACCAGATAGATACTGTAAAAAATAAACTTGCCTCATATAACTATACATTATTCCAACTTAGGAAATATGTTCATAGAAATATCTTGCTGACTTATTATTTTTCTTTCGTTCACTCGACAATCAATTACGGAATTCTTTGTTGGGGGAACTCCATAAAAATACAAGAAATATTTATACAACAAAAAAAAATAATTCGGTGCATATGCTTTGTCAATTCCACTCACTCATGCAAAAATTTGTTTAAAGATCTCAACATTCTTACGGTATACTCTGTATACATTCTTGCTTGTGTAATGTTTGTCCATAAGAATTATTCAAAATTTCCAAAATGTAAAAATATTAATCATTATGCTACAAGACAAGCCAACGATCTGTACATACCAAGTTGTAGATTAGAGTTAACTTCCAGAGGCTCGTACATACTTCCATTAAAACTATATAATCACCTTCCACCTTCTGTGCAGAGTGAGACAAACTTTAATCATTTCAAAAAGAAAGTTAAAAAAATTCTTTTAGTAAATAGCTTTTATAGTGTCGAGGAGTATTTAAATTGTTTGTTGTGAAAAACTTGTTTAATGTGTTTAGTTTTATATTTAAATTGTGTTTTCTTTTAATATTTACACTCTTTGAATAATATGACTATTTCTACACAGATGTAAATTTGTCCAATGAAGTAAGATAAATAAATATATAAATAAATATAGTCACTAGAATGCAGTCATTTCTATTATTTATGTAATATGTAAAATAAAATTAAAAAATATATGATGCTCTCTCTATTCATTTTTACGTGAAAAGTGTGAAAACAACACATTACACTAACTTCACATATGACAATTATTACCTTTTAATACAAGCAGCGTTGATTTGAATTTGAGAAAAATGGCTGAAGCGCAATTAACTTCACAAAAAAAATCTAATTAAATTTCTTAGACTTGGCGAATTAACAACGAGGTAAGTCTAATATGTACAAATGTAATAATTTTAGAATACTTTTGTAAGTTCCATCAGAAATGCAAATTTTCGCCTAAATACTTGGAGATGTCCAAAGAAACATAAAATAGTAACTTTTAAACCTACAGGTACGTCTTTACACATTGGAACAAGAAGGTTTAGAAGGACGCCTATTTTTTTGTGACTACGGGAAAATATCCTGAATACCGCAGGTTTCCTGAAAAATGTTTTCTACACTGATGAAGCCACTTTTACCACAAACCGGAGTGTTTTTACTAATAATATGAGTGGTGCCGCATCGGCGAAACCCATATTGGGGTTTGGGGTTTCACTTGTAGATGGCAGTATTCTAATAAAATTAATGTTTCGTGTAGGATCAACCATTTATTGGCCTATATTTATTCACAAAAAATTTAAATTTTTATGCGTCTTTTCCATTTTTTTAAAAATTAGACATTGGGAGGGGGATTACAAAATGTATCAATTTAATAAAGAAGAACTGCAACTCAATCAAGGTTTCAAACTAATGATAATATGTGTCATATCGCTACAGTTTAATTTAACTGATAAACAACTTATGCTTTTCTTACACTCTTAGATCATATTGAGGCATCTAATGCTATAGATTTATAGATCATTTTACTCTATGTATAAAATTAAAATATTTTGAAGTTGACTCAGTTTAATTAGCCCTCTTTTAATTATTTGTCTAACAGGCGTACAAAAATTACCATTAATGATATCTCGTCGAATATCAGTGACGTTAAACTGTTTGAAGGCCCTCTTTGTTATATTCTGTCTACATTACCGATTATGTGACATTTTTAGAACACTCTGTTTTACATCAATACGCTGAGTATCAATCGATTTTTCGCTTTCTGTTAAAAGGTATATATTAAATCAACTGTTGAAAATATTAACACATATTTAGCTTGTATTTCGTTGATTGTGGCTACGGTTTAGTATTAAATGAAAACTGAATTGCTAGTCGTTTGTAGGTACCAGAACAAGTTGTGAATCACACCAGTTTTATATTGAATGTTAATAATGCTACAAAATATCAGTTGATACACATATTTGTGATAATACTTGTAAAACTATTTTGTCTAGTGATTATTGCAATGACTTCTAAAGATAAATAGATCTCGATTTTATATTTATTTAATTTATACGTTATACCTAAAAATATGTTTTGTATACTTTACAGACCAAAGGTATTCTAGTATTATTGACAGATTTATTCTCTTTCAGCTATAATGAAATCTCTAGTGAAAACTTTCATATTCTATTCCTCACATTTTTGGTATATAAGTCATTATTTAAATGAATTAAATTCAATATTCACAACTCAGAAAAATCCTCTTATATGAAACAATAAATTTGTATATAAATAATTTCTAGGGTCCATAAAACATTTTGCCATTAACTTTGTTTGTGACAATAACACATCCCCTTTCATTAAGTCGAAAGTTTTATTATCATTCCCACAACAAAACAAGAGATTCCACGTAATATAGTAATATTCGCTATTCGCACAAGAGAGAGTTGAGTGCATTGAAATTTTATGGTGTCATATACACCACAATGATGCTGACTCTCAATTCTCAGTAGTGCAGTGTTTCCTTTAGCGTCAGCCTGGTGGAACATTTCCTAGCAAACTTATAACAGTATTAAAGCTAAGTTATGGCCCAAAGAAAGGGAAAAGTCCAAATAATGGGTCCTAAAGAACTTGACAAAGATATTGGCAATATTTACTAAGAAGGAAAAGATATAACTCTTCGGATATAAACGCACTTTTGTACACCCTGGATTTTTCATTAGTACGCCGCATTAATTTTTTATATTAGGACTGTCAGGACAACAGATAAATAGTTCAGTTGCAAGAATTCTTTAACTGTATCTATGGAAAATGTATGGTTTAATTACTTTTCAATTGTTAATTGAATCGATTGAATATTTTATGTGGATAATGAAAGTACAAAAATTACGATGTACTTGATCGGAATTCTTTATGTTTTCAGTGACAATGTGTCATGATTATCTTATTAGGCAAAAAATACATAATTCTTAAATTATAGTATTAGTTTTACTAGAAAGCAAAAATTATAGATAAATGTGGACATTTAATGAAAATTACTGTTGAGCGATATAAAAATACCTTTGAATAAACCATTCGGTCGTATCTGAACATATTACTTTGAATTGTAGAAATCCTGAAACTGGAGAAAACGATTCAAGAAAGTATTGAAAAATATTATTTGAAACTAAGTTTATCAACGATTTCTAGGATTCTACAAAGTAGAAAATGGGAAATTTTTGAGAAAGATGCAGGAGATGTGAAAATAACTCCACCTTCAGCTATCCCTAGTAAAGTGTATATACAATTTCTGCGGTAAGGCACACCTGATAAGGTGTTTTCCTCGTAAAAATTAGTTTTAAACATTTTTATTTCCAAGCGAAATATAGCAACTTTTGAATAATGTTAATAGTGGATAGGTAATATGACAGTGTTATACAACACTCCACGAAAGTCAAGAACTATAGCCCTCCTAAAACTTTGACGAGACTATATTTGTTTGTAATTGCTAGCTCAGCAAGTATCAAACGTCAAGAAATTCAATTACCGTTCAGTTACTGTTAAATAAAATTATGATTACAAAACTTCAGTGTCAGATATGCTAACCCATACGTTCAGTTTTTGACGATGCAGACTGTATACTTCAAATGTCCACCGAGAAGCAATAATTATAGCCATTATCAACTCCAATTAAATAAAATATGATCTGATAAAAAAAGACAGCTCTACTTTTGGAAATGAATCAGTATCTTTTATTTCAGTTGTTTCTTCCAATAACTTCCAAATAAGATGAATCTTATAGCGAGAGTTTTTTCTGATTTAAGAAACCCCTAAATAGAGATACATTAATTATCGTTGTCTTGGGCTAAGATAACAGTTCATAAGTACGGATTTTTAATAAGAGATAATAATGCGTCAATTCTATTTAATTTCATTTGGAGTGTGTGGTCAATCATTCTTAGGAAAATCCCTTAATGTACCGTGTTCATCGATCTTATGGAAAAGCCCACTTACGGTTGACTACGAAAAACAAAAATTAAATGCACTTATAAATTATTCACAAATACTTCCAACTGGTAATAAATCTTTATCTTTAGTATTAATACCTCTTTTCCCTATTAATTATCTAACATTGGTTTTATTTGTATCCTTCCAAACTTCACAATCAGAATTTTAATCAGATTTTTAATAGTACAAGCTTTTCAATAGAAGACATTTAAAAAAATGCAAGGGTAGTTTGTGGCTGTGGGGTTGTTAGCTGATCAAATATGTAACCAAAGAACTGCTAAACAATTGAAACAATAGGTATAAGTGTACAAGCATTTTTTTCAAAAAAAACGTGTAAAAAATATTATTGCTCTACTCTACAGATTTATATTTAATAACGTATTTGTTCAACGAAGGGAGACTTCCTAAGAGTAGCAAACATTAAATAAACAAACCAAACTCTTTTCTGAAACTTGTATATATAACTATCCTCATTATAAATATAAGGAGGAGAGAATTACTCGGTAAAGTAGTTTTTCGCTCTTGGTTGATAATTAAAATTATTTTAAATGCAGTATAATAAGCCTTAGCAAAACCGGGAATTTCTTCACTTTGATAATCTCTGCTCGGCTAATTGCAATGTTTCCTTTGATGCATATCAAATCATTTTATTTATTCAAATATATATTTAAAAACTACTTTTTGTAGTTATTTTTGTATCCTTATTTCTGTAATATCAATATTTATGCAGAAGGTTGTATTTATTATTTCATTTATATTAGAATTAAACAAGTTTCCAAAGCAAACAATTGAGTGAAACTGAAATCATTTGCTACGTAAACTAAAATTAATTACATCACGACAAAAGAAGAATTAGCGGAAGCGGTATGAAATACTAATGAAGGAAGTTATGGCTATTGTCATTGTATCTGTAATAAAAATAAATGAAACAAAAAAGTTCATAAGACAATATTTTAGTTTTAAATTTAATGTTTTTAGGGAGCTGATGATTTATAGGACAGCTCTCTTCCATACGAAATAATTTCAATGTTTTACCTGACGACCAGCTGTAGGTATAGTTTTCTTCTAAAGAATCTTGAAACCATTTAACAACATTTACCAGGTATTCAAAATTACGATACCACCTTACAATCAGCTACAACACCATAAACATAATCCGTACATAATATACAACGAATCGGAAAAAAAGTAGTAAAAAATCGAAAAGTCTCGGTGTTCTGAAAAATTACCATCTTTCTAAAATTCTGGAAAAACTTGTAATTATAATATAGGAATGTAAGAAGTTATTTGGTCAGTAAGGTAATAAATACATCTTCTGTTATTCATAGATATTATATTTTTTTACTTTGACAGATCTACTGGATCTATAGGTTACCAACTGTGCCAACTATTGAAACATTCATAAATCCCTTGGCGCTCAGTGTCAAAATTGCAATTTGTTGATATTTAACCAACTAGTAAATCTTTTAGTTAAATTAGTAAGAAATCACTACTGGTTACAATATCAGACCCAAACATCGGAATTATTTCTGATTTCTGAATACCATATGCCTAGAACTAAGTGAATAAATGAAAAATGGTACTTTAAAGAACACATTTTTATTAAATATGGTGTTTCAAGGCCATTACATCAATTTCGGTTCAGCAAGAATTTTCTAAAATGAAAAAGGAACCAAGAAATTGTCTTACAAAAATTGAGGATGATCAATTACTAAATTAGGCAATAAGAAAAGTTTTCCACGAGGGATCTGAGTAGGTTATCTCTAATTTAAATGTTTGCTAAAGCATTTTTGAATGCTCTTAAACAAACAAACTTATGTAAACGAAATATCTGCTGGGATTTGTCCGGAAGTAGCTACTTCGACTTTTTCACATATTTGAGGAAGTGGTTCCAACAGAAAGAAAATTACTCAAAGAAATACGTTTTCGGTTATGGAGAATCTATTTAGTTTATATTAGGGACAACACATAAATTAATTTTGTTCTAATTGAAGGAGGCAGTGTGAAATATATTTTTATATAATTTAATACTGTTTACTTTTATCGCTGCTAGAGGCTTGAGAGGGATAATCATTTATTCATATAAGAAATTAATTTCTTCCCTCAGAAGAAGCGATACTGAATGAATAAAATTCTAGTTGCTTATTGATTGCACCTATTATAGCCCTGTATAAAAATGAATGTGGTGCAGTTTCCTATAACTCCACTTCTCATTTATCAACTTAATATCCTGTACCTATGATTTGAGATAGCGGAGACAAAGGAATCCTTTTTGTACACTGTAAATGTAAATAAAGAGCATCTTGTACCAATTTTGCATAATTTTTATTACTCACTTTTATGACTAGGGGTGACCAGAATTTATATTTTAATATTCATTAATTCTTGTACAACTTAACATACCTATTCACCGATTTGGTACTTTCCGTTTTGATACAAAACAAAATTCGTTTTATTTATTTATTTATTTTTAAGAATTTTAACTTATTTTTATTTTCATCAACTTCTCTTCTGTTTGTAGATGTTTCACTTTGCTTTCAACAACATTCATTGTTCTAAACATTGCTTTCATGTTATTTACTGCTATTGTCATTAAATACATTCAAAAGTATAGAAATTGTTAAAAAAGGCTGGCATTTATATTATTGGTAATAAACATATTATAAGCATACATAGTTAATTAAATTCAGGCATGACAAAACTGTAGTTGAAAGGCTTTGTATAAATATTTTACTAGTATATTCACATAATTACATCATCACAATTAACGTATTATTTTATTAATGAATTGTTTTTTCATTTTTAATTAGAATTTGTTGGTTCTGTAGTTATTCTAATTATACTAATGCAATTTAAATTAATCATTAATTAAATTCAAACACATTGTGTAAACACAATAAAATTAATGAGATATTAGAAATAAATCTAACTTGAAATAATATAATGTCCATAATATACAGGGTGTCCAGAAAATCGAGGCCAAGCCGGTAACCATTTCTTGAACAAAAATAATGGGACTTCATTTTAGACCCCCATGTTCGATAACCTAATCCTAAGTTTGATTTGAATGATTTTTTTTTAATTCGAGTATTTCAGGAGATATTTATTTAAAATTTGGTACGGTGCTTAAGCTTAAAGGGTCACAGCTTCTGAAAAAACAAAAATAAGAAACAATTGTCAAATATTCAAAATAGAGGGGTCCAATACCTATTGTCACCCCCCAGTTTTTTAGTACCTGCGCCAATGACTTTCAAACTACTTTATTGAGATAATCATTCATTTTAGATCATATTTTGTTTCTTAACAAATTTTGATAAATTGCTTCGCTTTAGAGATAAATTAAAAAATATTGGTTCTTGATTAGTGCCTTATGGTAATCTCATGATTTTCAAATATCTCAAAATGAAATCAGCCGCTATTGTAAAGAAATGGCAATAATAAAAGTCTAGCCAAAAATAAGTATTTCTAAAGTCACTGACTAAAAATTAGTAGGCTCAATGAATTCAACAAGTTATCAATATTTAATACACCTTAGTTTCATTAGTAACAGAAAAACAGGAGAAATAAAAAAAATAGCCATGCATGCAATAGTAATAGTAATTACCATAAGCTAAGTGAATGTTAGTGAATTTTCCAATTAATTGTAGCATCCCGAATTAGTTTGGTGAAAAAAAAAAATCTACAAACGACACTATAATTAATTAATTTGATATATTTGTAATAAAGCTACCTCACTAACAGTAGAACTATTTCCTTTGGACATAAGTAAAGTTTTGGGTAGTCTACAACCCTTAAATATTTGATTAAATAACATTTGGTGCTGTTGAACAATTCTTACCGAGTTAAACCGCGGTGTACTTTATCTCTTTAAAAAGATAATTTCTGATAGCAATATTTTGGTTAATCATCATGATTATTCGCTCCTCAGAATTTTAAGCATTGAAAAGGCACCTTGTATATTAGGGTTATTTAGGTAATTAATTTTTAACTACCACCTACTTAACTGACAGCTTCAGTTTTAGAATTTTAGATCATTCCAGACTAGACCCTTCTCATTTCATTTAGTCTAAAACAAATTAACAATCTTAGTAATATATAAGATTTTCGCCAATCTTATCGTACAGAGTTTGATTTCTTTTCATAATCGACTCCCACAGCTTGCCCAAAGCAGAATTTCAAATTTCCTTCAATTTCCGCAAAAAGATTGCAACTTAATTTGAACATCATTTTAAGGTTTCTTTAAATTACTGTAAAGGGCATGTATTGACGTTAAATTTAATGAGTTCTTCTAATGAGGTTTTCATATATTATAATACAGTATATCGATACAAAATAAAATTTATTATTTTTTCCAATGTAATCATCAACCACAAAATGATTGGCTGAATTTAAGTGCTTTTGATGTATTTATAACTTAAATATGGAGACATTTCTATTTAAATTAATCGTTCACCGAATTCTCGGATTAATTTTCTTAGATGTATATTATAATATGGTATTACTTGAATGTCTCCGCCAGATATATTCCCATGACAAATAAATTATATGTAAAATATTAAAGCACGTCTTGAGTCAAATAAAACTTTAAGTTTTTCAAGATATTCCAGAAGCTGTAGGTAGACTGAGTACCAAAGGAAATAATATTTTACTGTATATAACTTCATTTTCTTTCAAATTACCTTACGTCTACTTTGGAAAGCATAAAAAATTCTCTTAAAGTGTCTTCATACAATTAGCGATTTTTTGGTAAACGGGTTTTAAAAATCTTTCGTTTATCTAAATTGTCTATAGTATGAAAAGTAAACGGTATTTAAATTATTTGGTACAGCTGTCTTTATTGAATAAAATGATGTTCTTGTGATTCGAAGGACTCGCAAACCTATTGCTGAAAAAATGTTTTCTATAAACTAGGCAAAGGAAAGATTAAACGAAAAAATTATTGTTTCTAAAGTGTCAACGATAGATGTGGAAATAACATTTTATTTTTACGTGCATTCTCTACATGTAACAACGTCTACTATGAAACGATGACGAGGAAATTGATAACACAGAGATTGACCTCATCTTATTCAAATGAAGACGAAGAATAAGGAAAAGAAATTTAAAAAGCAGAATAAGAAGAAAAAATATATAATTTTGAATTGAATTTGATTGCATATAATTTTTTTTTTTATTTTTTTTTTATGCATAAGTGTTCATTTTTGAAAAGACTGGTAAAAATAAACTTAGCAAACTGTTTTTAAAATAAATAATAATAAGGCCAAATGCCAATAATTTTCTATTACAGTTAAAACTGGATGACTTTTCTGATAAATGTGCATTATAGTGAATTTTATTTCAATTCTAATTACTAGTCACTTGTTTAATTATTTCCACAATTAATTGCAGATCAGAGGCTCAACAACCGGCATAGAAGAATTATATTCTGGCTCTTATACTTTAATTTAAAGGTGGAGTAAAATAATTTAATTTACATAACTACGCTGGCTTACAGTTTCAAAGCCTGGTTACGATATTGAGAAAAGCAAAAATAGTTTCTTGCAGGAAAAAAATTAGACCTTTAGATCGTAAATAATTTCTTCCGAAGCTTACATACTGTACAGGGTATCCCAAATTGCTTGTTATTGACTGTTTCTACTACTTATAGACCAGGTAGAGAAAAACTGACCAAAGTGTCTAGAACTCAATTTTCGTTGATGGATGAAAACCGTATTTCGATAGTTCTAACCATTTCGACGCATCTTTCTAAATTGACATTTGGTAGATTTCGAAAAATTATCATAACTTTTATGTTTGTGATTATATTTTCATGCAGTTAAACCCTTCTATAGGCACTTTTTAACATAGAATAAGTATATCTTAAAAAAAAGATATAAAGTCCAACTTTCTTATTTGAAATATTAAGAATCATAGTTGGTATTGTTATACGGACATTATTGCGTTACCTTAAAAACTGAAAATATAGTATTGAAAGTATCAAAAAATGAAAAATTTTATTATTTGAATTATTATAATTTAATATTTGAATTAAAAACAATATTTTAATTGATAGTTAATATATGAATTAACAAAAACTTCTACCACAAATAGTGTTCGAATTGTGCACCATTTTTTCCGAGACAGAGTTGACATTTCTTCTTAACCGATTTCTCAATATTTAAGAGTTGCAAGTGTGTCATTTGAGCGATAGCATCCCTCACTCATTCCCAAACAACTCATTGAGTTCTTTGGTGATTACAACAGCGTCATGAGCTGGTACACCATCTTATTGACAGGATGTCGTAATTAAATCATCAAGGAGTAATTCAAGATATGGTTCCACAAATTCTTCTAAAATTTTGAGCGTTGATATTTTCGTCGCAGATAAACGATCCCAGTAAAAGTTGTCCCACTATTTTGCTTCAAACGTTCTAGCTAAATCGTCCTTGCAGATTATTTATTTGAAAAATATGTTTGTTATGGTCAGATTAACAACAAGCATTGATAATTCCATTGCTGGTCACTCTCACCTCGTCAGTCCGTAAGTGGAGAAAATGTTTATTCTCGTTACATTTTGCGATGCACAAATTACAAAAATTTATCTTGCAAACTTATATCCTGGGAAACAGTTGATGACCTTCATATGATTTAAATTTATGCTTCGTCAAAATCCTATGGTTACGACTTCGTAATTTGAGCTGATTCTTTAGTAGAGACTTTTTTAAAACCGACCCAATTATGTACCTACGTTTGCTTTAGCATGGCAATGCAATGGCATATTTTTTTAATCTCTGTTTTGCAAATTATTCATCATGTTGTTCTCCAGTCTTTGAAATTTTTTATTTATTTTATTTTATTTTTTTATTTTTTATTTTTATTTACACCACCCAACAGACACAAAATCCATTTACAGGATGGGAAACAATACAGATATTATAAAATTCAACTAAGTGAGAAATTCTAGATGAACTTACAAAATTAAGGTATCATCATATTATAACACATCATAAAATTATAAACTAAAATACTTATATAAACTATGATAAAATATAAAGTATTAAAAATGATATAAATACGTAAAAAATAAACAGTATGACAGAGAAAAACTAGCAGTGCGCTTGCCCAATACCTATATCAGGAGTTTATTGAAAGTTTCGGTACTTTGTCAAAAAAAATATCAAAATCGGTCACACGATGGTTATAATAGTTGCACATATTATATAATGGAGAATATTTCAAAATGTTTGAACGAGGAGTTGGTAGATAAAAGCAAAGAAATACTTGAATGCCAGGTTGTCAGCACTCAGGATATTGCTCAAAAAATCACTTACAATTTCAACGTTTTGGACACATTAAATGTAACAAACATCTGACATTTTTTGTGGTTATCAAACATGATGATGGTCAATAATAACTTTTAACTAATTATGACAATAAAACTTTTTTTTAACTGTTGAACTGACTTTTTAAAATACAAAGACAGTTTGATTTTATTATTTCTCATAATATGATTAACAGTAACAATATGAATTACAATTTAATATCTGGTTATAAATATAATATCAATTATTGACTAGTCAAAAGTTGTTACTTTCCACAACCATATAGGTATAAAAATTCTACAAAATTCTTATTTTAAATAGAATTTTTTTTTGATAAAACCGCAACATACATATATTTAAGAAAAACCTTGAATTCTTTCCGATATTTTGATCTCAAAGCCAACTATAATTCCTTTAAATTGAACTTAATATCTCAAAATTGAGTAGTAATAAAAATATTTAGAAAGATGCGTTTTATTTTAGGCGCATAAGTGAAAAAGTTAAGACACTCTTTATAAATTTGACAAAATAGACAAGTTGATCGATTTTTCTCCATTTGGACTAAGTACATAATGTAGAAGAAACAGCCAAAATCAAGCAATGTGGTGCAGTGAGCCGATAGGAGTGAAAATATTAGCGGAAAAAATAAGTTTTTAACCCTTTCATGCATTGTCAAGCTTTATGCACTCAATTTTAATATATTATTTAGGAAACCATACACTTATAGTAGGGCCAAAAAGAGTAGTCAGTAAACTCAGGGGGAACTAGTTGTGGTTTTCATCTCTGGTGGGCGGATAAAACTTGATATATTTTTCTCAATTATATGGGATTATATGGTAAAAAATTCACAGTCCTTCGCAAAGATGCAACCGGAGGAGACATTGGAAATGACGAAGTAGAACGCAAATTTTGTGATATATCGGATGTGATAAAAATGAAAATTTGTTGCAAAGTAGTAAATAGTTATTTCATTAACACAAAACATTTTCAAAAATTAAAATCTTATTATCAGTAGTTTTCTTTAGAAATTAAAATAAAAAGTTATTTTATTAACAAAAACATTCTCATAATGAAAACTAAAATGGTATTATATAAATTTTTTTCACTAACAAACATTTTTAATGTTAAAACTAAAATAATTTAAAATAATTTAGTGAAGATGAAAAGTGATTCCTAACAATTACAAATACCGATATCGATTAATCGCAAACTACTAAACGCAGCTAATAGTACAGGAAAAATGTCCAAACTGAACAAGAACATAGTGAATTCGTTGAAACTTGACATATATGTTTAAAAATACATACCTATGTTTCAAGAAACTTAAACAGTCCCGAACCGTAATGGGTGTGTCGGAGCTGCCTACTTGAAAAATCGTGGGATGAACTAGGTTTTTCACATGCATAATAAAAATTGGCAATTGAAACATGAGAAATTTTCAAAAAATAAGAATATTTTCATTTATAGAGAAATATTAATTTTCGACTTTTTTATTACATTTTTTTGCCAATTTTTCGTTTGTTTCCTTCATTTTTTGCTTGTTTTGTGAGTATATTCTGCAAAATGAAAAAGTACATAATCATTGTACAAGTGAGGATTATCGAGTTGTTTAAAATTTTATATATATATTGAATGAAACACACTTTGTATCTAAAGAAGATCGGAATCGATAGCATATAAATAAATAATTTTATCCATGTATGAATTTAGACATCGTACTCCCTGACAATTTCCGTAAATTTGTAAGCATCTTCAACCTGCTTTTCTGTTGCGGTTGCAGGAAATAAGCTGCAATATTAATTCTGCTGTTGGCACAAAAAGTGTTGTCACAGGTTGTAAGGAGCCGTTAATTTTCTTCTATCCCCACTGTTGTGGATTTTTTTCATTCCCAAGCCATTTCTGAATTTTGTAGAATACTCGTAATGAATATTAAGCGACTGCCTCTGAAGTTGGTGGCAATATTTCTAACTTTGATGTTTGTTCGTGCAGCGATTTTTTGAATTGATTAAATCTGTATGAGTTGAGTGAGACATTTGTGATTTTCCTTGCGCCGTATACAAGTAGGAAAAGAATTTCACCAGCCTGTTTTACTTGTGAGGGGGTTAAATTCTTGCCATTGAAAGTTCTTACTACATTAACCAACTGCATTTCTTTCTGAAGAAGTTTGATGACTTTTAATTTTTCTTTCTGAAATATTCTAGACGTGGTATCACAACCACTGAAGGCATGAGTCAGTAAAATTGTATTTTTCTACTACCGTCTATATTAATGAACTTTGTAACCCTAGCAACATGCACGATAACGAAAGTAAACATTCGAGTTACCTGGTTGCTAAGGCGTTGCTATCTATGAAAGTAAAACTTATGCGGCCAGGACAGAAAAGTAGAAAAACAAATTTTAAACGAAATTAATTCGTTCTATTTGAACAAATTAATACAACTAAACAATTTTAAAGAAAGGCCTTTCTAGGAAGTACGCCAACATTTTTGTCGGCACGTAGTACCCAACGTAGTACCTACCTACCTACCTCCATTTTAAAAACGATGCAAAAGCCCTTTTAAGTATTCGGTGTTTTTCGAAAGGTCTCGGCTTCGCCTCGACCATTCAAAAATCACCTCACACCTTAAAGTAACCTTTCGCATCTAGTAATGTAAATAACTATTTTTATACGTTCTTGTCATTTTCTGGCGAAGAAAAAATTTTCCATATAATTTTTCCTGTTCCTGGCCTTATGAAAAATCTTTTTCTTCTGGAGTTAAAACGATTAATAGAACAAGGAGATCAACGTCCTCATCAACTAAGTACAAATGTTCGTCTATTATTTAATATTTCAATTGCTATTTTAACAATAGGCGAATCTACATCATCTACAGCTTGTTTTACAAACAATCCTTTGTTTTAAAGTATTTGTGGCAACATTGAAATTAATCGGATTTCGTTTATATCATTTCACAAAAACTTTTCTTGAGGGAGGGCTACGATTACTGAATTTTGCCTAAATTTGGTTTTCACGTAGTTAACATACGTCGTACAAATGTGGATGCAATAAAAATCCACTTTAAAATTACATAAATAATAAGTATAGAGTTACAAAGATTTCGCAATTTTCTTGTTTATTTGTTTAATTTCGGTACATTTTGCATGTACTGTAACCGTGTGACATACCATTGGATCAGGCATTGAGAGAGGAGTTGTACAGGGTGTCCCAAATTGCTTGATTTTGGCTGGTTTTCCTATTTCCAGACCAGGTAGAGAAAAACTGACATATGAGTCTAGAGCTCGATTTTTGTGAAACGCCGATTGGTGAAAACCACATTTCGATATCTCTAACCGTTTCCGAGATATCGGCAAAAATTGACATTTTACAGATTCCGAAAAATTGTCAACTTTTTTGTTTTTGGATATTTTTTCAAACGGTAAAAACTTTTTGACGTAGAATAAGACGCATTTGTCAAAAAAATATATCGCTTTTCGATTGTTTGATATCAAAGCTAACTTTGTTATTTCAAATGGAAACCATAGTTTTGGCTTTGATTTTAGAAAATAGGAAAAAAAAATAGGCTTTCCAAAAATATATATGCCAAGATAGTCTAGTAATCCTTGCTGCCAATATAACACATTTCTCTTTAAAAATAACATTTTTTAACGTTAAAAAAAGTTTTTCGGAATCTGTAAAATGTCCAACTTTTGTCGATATCTCGGAAACGGTTAGAGATATCGAATTGTGGTTTTCACCAATCGGCGTTTCACAAAAATCGAGCTCTAGACTCATATGTCAGTTTTTCTCTACCTGGTCTGGAAATAGGAAAACGAGCCAAAATCAAGCAATTTGGGACACCCTGTACATATATTTTATTTTGCTTCAAATCACGCTTCTTCGTAAATTGCGAAAAACGACAACATTTTAAGTTACATATGGTATTCGGCTATACATATTTCGACGGGACAAAAGGAAATAAGCTGTTTGACGTGCTTCTCGATGTTAAGTTGTCTTAGAGATTGTTGGGCGTGACTTTTCTAATGAAGCGATAAATTTTTTTGTTTACTTTTGCATAATCTACCTCATGTTAAAGTAATGGCACTCAAACCTAGTCTAACAATCGGTAACACGTACAAATCAGATATCGGTAACCTGCCAGAGCAACCCCGATCCTAAATCCACCCCTATGATTTGTCAAATTACAAGTGATTGACAAAATTGAAAAAATTACAAAAACAGGAAAACTTCAAATACTATTTCCAAACGAATTTCCTAGAGACTGTTTTTTGTAATAAATCCAAGGTAGAGGGTCGAACTTTGAAATACATCGTGAATTACACGGTCACGCTCTGATTTTAGGCTCAATAGGAGTGAACGAAAAAGTGTAATTTTGACGTCTATTGTTCTGAAACCGCTGAAAACTCACGCGTTACGTCATTTTGCAATGAAACTGATTTTCCTACTAGGAAACTAAAAACATTTGTTTAATCCTGCTCTTGAGACATGCAGTTTCTTACTTGGATACAATACTCGATACAATTAAATGTCAAAGTGAAGGAAAGGCACTATCGAGAAACAGAAAATTGTTTCGGGGTCCTGAAGTCGTCCCGGGTCCGAAACTGTAATCGGTTCCGTCCTAGGGCCGATATTAAGAAATCATTAAATTTCGCTGGATCGACTATAAGGTGTATTCTATCGGACGCACTATGGATTTTTTGGCGAATTTTGCGAAAACACGAAAATTTTAAACCTTATTTCCAAACGAAAACAGGCCGCCGGGCCGCCGTTCTGGCAATAAATCCAAGCTCGAAAGTCCAACTTGAAAATACATCGTGAATTGTGCGGTCCAGCTGTGATTTTGAGGTCAGCAGATCCTAACTAAAAAGTGACATTTGTGAACTTAACGAAAAATTAAGTTTTGACAAGTCCTGCACGGGTATGAAATTTGGAGGGATCTTCGCGCGCATTCGGCCTTTTTAATTTCGCAAAATTTACAAAACTCTTCGACATGGGGTATTGAAACGCTAATAACTTTTTAAATATTCAAAGAATCGCAACGAGATATAGCCGTTGGGATTTTCTCGACAAGAAGACTCCTATAAAAAAATAATAACATGACTGCCGGTACCACGCGATTTAGACAACCAATCAACAATTGGTCACTCTGTTGTCGCCACTGTTTCTATAAGTCATGCTTCATTTTATGCAACATGAAACTGATTTTCAACCCCCTATACGAAAACAAAAACATTTCCAATGTTAAAAAGATGCCGCTTCTGTATTCGATAACAGCTAAATACTTTGAAGAATTGACGGTGAATGTTTTGATTTACTGACTACTCTTTTTGGCCCTACTATAGTATGTGAAAATTCAATTTAGTTGGTTTCGTCTGCAAAAAATTCCTAATACTCTGAAATTAAATACAAATACATATTATTAACCTCCTTATTTAAATATTTGTCAAACACTTTCCTCTTTATAATATGGTCAAGAAATAATCACTTATTGTGAAAATATACATATATATTAAAATTAATATTAAGATATCGCTTGATAGAATTTGTTGGCGTGATTACAACGCAAACGGCGCTATGGCTTTGTGCCGCCATGTCACATAACTGAGGCCAACATTTGGGACTCGCATATCTTGGGATTACGTACACAAGCGGACATCGTTCATGGTTTAGCTCATGTGGAAAATATTATATATGTAATAACTTTATCCTATTTCGGTCCACGTAGTGTTGTTTTAATATCAGCTTGAACGTAACAGAGTACATATTGTTTGAGTTGTTTCCATAAATCCACAAATACAATGTTAAATAAGAAACTGTTGGGCATTTTCACTGGCTCATTTTTGAAATGCTTTAAATTTAGGAAAATACTTTGGATTATTATCATAGCTTACAGTAGATACATGTTAAAATGAACAGAAATATTTCCTGAAATGCAACTATTACAGCTGTGGAAAAAATCTTGTATTTTAAAAACTGAAAGAACATTGGCTCTTAAACACGTAAAGTACCGTAGGGGACTAATGCTGTCACCAGTAGATAAGCTATGGGGCTACTGCGCCAAAATCCCATGTTATTTCTTATGGAGGTTCATCCTGGTCATTTTTCGACCCAACTGGGCACCCCATAATTGCCTACCCCATAATTGCCTACCCCCTGGAGGTCGAGGTCGAGGTCGAGGTCATCGAAGGCCACGTACGACCAATTACTTAATAGGTTATAATTATAATATATTAATAATAATAGATGGCTAGATAATGGGGTTGAAGAATTTTTTATTTGTATTTGAATAGTTAAGTCATTCGATGAATTAAATAAAGATGAAAGGGGTGCGTTGACGAGACGCGAGCTCTACACGTCCACGGTGATAATGAGAGCAGCGCCACTACTGACTGTTTCATGAACTAATTCAGATCACTGGAAGATATGAAGCAGTTAACAGCTTACGTAAAAATACGACGCGCGACGACAGGGAATATAGGCATTTTTCATGAACTAATTCAGATCACTGGAAGATATGAAGCAGTTAACAGCTCAAGATACCTACGTAAAAATATGCTACGGCGAATATAGGCATTTTAAAAATATCTATTTATCTTAAAAGAAGGATGGGATTATATTATATTAGCAGAGAATAAAAACACAATTGAATAGTATGCTATGCGAAATCTCTTAAGTAGGTCAACGAGTTCAAACTCTTATCACAATGTGTGGAATTCTGCAGGGGTCATAATAGGTTATCGGAGTTTTGTGAACATTTGCATATGATTTTAATATTATTTATTTAATTGATTTCTCAATGTAATTATTCTGCATATTTCCATTGCGTACTAATACAACAAAAACCGAATGACACCCTACTGCAATTTCAAACATTTAATTTAAGTTTTAGGAAACTGTAGCCGGGGCAAATAAGATAGTTAAAAATTAGAAATACTTTTTAAATACGTAAGTGTATTCAGTAAGTAATACATATATACAAATTAAGTTATTTAATCAGTACAATAACATAAAGAAAAAAATCCTTTAATTTAAAAATCGCTGTGTCTAACATTAGAATAAGTATCATATTATAGCAGTGCAGTTCATCCGAAATCTAGTCAATAGGATTCAGATTGGGTTATCACAACAACGTATGAAGGTGGAAATATTTAATATCAAAAAAGGTAGGTATAGGTTATAAAAATGCCTAATGATGCATACTGTATTGAGGTAATGCTAGGCTCTCAGAGAAGTGTTTCGTCTAGGTATATTTTAATTAAGCGTCCCCACCCAGTATACCTTACTGTGAGATTTTTAAAATCTAATAGTGACGCTCTAGGTAGTGCAAAAGTGTAGGTACATACGCGTATTTTTAATTCCAAAGACAAATTATTATTAAGTTCGTATACGATATGTAATACGAAATCATCTTTAGTTCGATTCTGTAGGGTATTTGTGGTAAAAAAAATTTATTTTACACGAAACGAATTTTAAACACAGTTTGGAAAAAATCTAGGTAGCAATTACTGTTATCAGTTATAAATTAAGCAAGCCTTTCTATGAATTTATGATACATTAAATTACACAACGTTCTAGAAATTTTTTTATAAGGAACCAAATTGTTGTTTTCAACTTACAAATTAATCAAAACTGATTTATGAATATCGTAAGAGGTAAAAAACAAAAACTTTTATAAGTTTAAACTAATAAGACAAATATTTTTTTAATTCTTTTATTCATATTGAATTTATATTCATATTTTTGTCAGCTGTTGTCTTAATTCAGAAGAGGAAATATATTGGTAAACTAATGGGTGTTATCCCAAATAAAACATTCATTATAGATAAGCATTCTTTATTAATAAATTATATAGGGTTCACGATACATTTTCAGTTTCCTCAATTTACAGAGGTTGCATAATACAATATAAAATATAGGTCACTATATTTTTAAATAATATAAGGGTATATATTGGGATTAAATATTGTAGAGTATATACAGAGTCCTCGATTTTACTGAGGCTTTTTTATAGAAATAAAGGTGTTGCAAAATAAATATACTTGAAATAAGTATCATTAAAGTGCTCTTCCGAAATCTGGGTAATGCAGATCTTTAGTTTTAAGAAAATTACATAAAAAAATTCTTATATTGTCTCTCGAGGTATTTTTGTAAAGTAGTGCCCTTCTGGTTCGGAAATTTTTGTGTAATGACTAGCGTAGATTTTTCTAATGAAAAAAGCTATTCTACAGCATTTCAATGCCCCCCGCGTTTTATAAAACAATGCATACATAACAAAAATTAATATTATAAAAATATGAGAAGATGATTGGACAAAGAGTTCATTCATACGAAATATTGATCTCCCCAGCTCGAGGTGGTAGGTCTTATTTCAATCGTAAGACGCAAGGTGATTTACCATTTGAAGAGGACAGGGGAATGACGATGAATGTCACATAATTATCAAAATTAACTTTATACAGCCATCTTCTGGCTAAAATACACCCGTGGTGAGAGTAAAATCGGTAAGAGTGATATTATTAAATTTAGTTTAAGCAAAAAAGGCAACAATGATGAATGTCCATGCGTAACAGGTCAAAAATGATAAAAGGTTGTTGTGAACGACTATCTGTTTTATTTACATTTCAGTAGAATCTCCAGAAGCACGGAAATATTATGAACAACTCCCTGTAAACAGGATAATAACGAAAACGATGTTTCAATAATACGTTTTTAGTTTAATTAGGGTTAACATGTTTTATTTTGAAAAATAACTGACATTGTCAAACTAGGCATATAGAAAATACCATTATACAATACCTACTAAAAGCAGCTAGAGGGGCAAACAAAGATAAATTAGGTTTTAAAACAATGTATTATATATAAGTATTTGTAAATATTATCACTACCACTATCAGTTTATGTTAAATTTCAGAAAAAAAGACTAAGGAAATAGTTAATATCAAAATTTTTATTCGTTTTAATAAAAAAGCACAAAATGATTAATGCAAATGAGGGAAACATTTTATTACTTGCGAATAATTAAAACAATTAATATTTTCTATGTATTATCGAAAGCTGCTAAATAAAACATTTTTTATTATAAAAGACAAAACATATAGTCATTAACAATAATTTCAGAAATAACCAAAAACAATAAAAAAACCTCTTGCGTCTTGTTATAAAATATGTTAAGTGGCGTAATTATAAAACAAACACTAACAGAGCAATCGTTCTTTAAAAATGTATTCCTAACCGTCTCCGAAGTCACAGAAGTAACCCCAGAAAATCCTAGATGTATTACAAAACCTACGTGTTATTTCTGCTCTTTAAAAGTTATGTCTTATCTAGAGATATAAAACATAGATTAAGCGATTACCTAGTATTTTGTTACATTTTTGCGGCTAAAAGTTGATTTCAATATTTAGAAAGTAATTTTTCTGCATAATTTAAACAAATTAAATAAAAAGTCATTCGTGTGAGAGAATATAAAATTCGATTCATATATATATAATCATTTTTCAACATCAAGTTGCTTTGCAATCCACTGTTGTAATTGCGATGAATGAAATAGACTACTAAGCAAATAATTTTATTTCAATGAATTTTTATACAAGGAGACAAAGAATCAGTGTGTGTTTTAACCAGCATCGGTAAACTTCATTCAGTTTTGTGCAGAATGCAATGCAAAATAATTGACACATTTTTTTTTTTTTTTCATAGGATATATTGTTACTTAAGAAAATAGTGTAGTATTAAACAGTATAAAAACACGAGCACAGGGTAAGTTTAAAAAAAAAAAAACTTTTTAAGTTGAAGTATTTAATTTGATAGGTTGAAGACAATGTCGGTTAATTTTTTAAACACTGTTACTTTGTAAATTATTTTTCTACAAGATAGACTTTAAAATTACATTATTGCATATTTTTCTCAAGTTATAATGAAATTATAAAGCAAAAATTCTTACACTTAACTTATCTTTAAAAATCACTTGGTGTCAAAAAGTACTAAATTAATAATGGTATATAGCGACTTGAAGATTTTTTTTGTAGATTTTTAAACTTTAGGATAATTAAAAAGGAATGCTTTTACCCCTAAGAGAGTAAAAAACCACCCCAGAAGTTCAAATTTAATACAGATTCAAGTAGTTATTGAAAAGATTCATGTTCTTAAGGTCGCTTATTAGCGAATCTGAAATCTAAAATAGGGATTGCGTCCCTAATAACATACATATTAGGAGTATAATGGAAAAATATCTAGCTCCCACCCCTAAGAGGGTGAAAACATCAAAATATTTGAATAAATTAATGAAACTTATTCAATTTTAAATTTACTGGGACTAAAAATGAACACTTTTATGTAAAAAATCAAAATTTTATCATTTTTTTTCCTTGTATAATTGGTTTAGCAGATATCAAAATTTGTCAAAAAACAATTTGAAACTCATATCCAATGAAAAACATCCTTAATCCTTTTTTTAATATTCCATATTTACCCATTTTAAAACTGTTTTAGAAGTTCGCAGTGAGATCTACCTAATAATTAGTCTGTTTTTTAAGTAAAAAATTTCAATAATTTTAATACAAGGTATCTTTAATTTTCATAACATTTTAAAAGTGGCAATTTAATATTATTACAATGTTTCTATATACCTAAAAAAAAAAAAAAATATTCGCTTATACAGACTGAAACTTTCTAGATATCTACACCAAAAACATCATAGTATGACCATTGGAATAAAAATTGCAGGACCAAGAAGATTTTTATTGTTTGTATTGCTTTTTACTAACAAATTTTGGAATCGTTCAAACTGTTGATGAGACAAGATTTTTTTTATATCTAACCACCAACAGTCTGTCGAACGTAGAATAATATTTAACCTTCAAGAGAAAAAAATTAATTACACGTTTTTAAACCGAAAACCTAGGTACGAGAAAGGTCTTCGGACTATCGAACGTAAAATTATAAAAATTTACTAACTTACAAGAATATGAATAAATAATTTATATATACAGTATATCCTTGGATAGGGTTTACAAGAGGTGAAATAGCTAAAATGTTCAACTTTTCGAGGAAAAGTCATTCCCGACAAAAATTTTTGCTCCATAAGAAAATACGATTCACGATAAGAAACCTCATGTTTTTAAACAGGGGGTCCTAAAAATTATAAAATCTTGGAAAATGCTTAAGAGTAAATTGGCTGTATTCTTAATTTTTTAAACAAAATGCTAAATGAAATCCTTAAACAATCTAAGCGCAATAGGAAACAAGCATTGTAATTCTAACAATTTTTCATATAAAAATTTTTTAGTATGCTATTTTCAAGATGTTTTATTTCATAACTAGATATTAAAATATAATTTATAAGCATATTTTATTAAATCAAGGGTACCAAATAATTTTCTGTGTATCATATAAAAAATTTGCCGAAATTATACAAACGACAATTGGTTGAGTCAATGAAGCTTACAAATCGGCGAAAACTTAGGAAGTTCTCAGGAACAGTACCCTTATATGATTATTTTTTTAAATATTCATTATACATATTACTTAAAATCTGAAATATTCCGACATAGAAATTTTTAATACTAATTTTGAAAATTATGAATTATTGTTTTTATGCTTTGATAATTAATAAATTTCATAGACGAACTAGCATTTTCGACGAAAAAAAAAAGATTGTAAAGGTTTTTGGTCACTAATTAATACATTGTCAAAAAAAGGTCTTCAAAAAAATTTTCTTTTGAAATTATCATTATTATTTAAATTCTAAAAGATTGATTTATAAAAAATTTACGAACAGTTTTCAAAATTAAAGAAAGAGAATTCTTGGTTCATAATTTTTTTCCAGAGAAAATTAAATGTATAGAATATTCCAGTTCAGGAGTAGAAAATTTGGGATAAATAAATTTGTAATGAATTCGATTAGATATAGTATTTTTCAACATTGATATATAAATTTTGTGTATTAATTTCAGAAATAATCCATAAAAATATCCCTACAGTATTTTGTTGCTGGTTCTGTAATATAAATAATAAGAGAAGTAAAAAAATTTTTTGAAATGCATATAGAAAGACCTGAAACTTCCAGAATTGGTTAATAAATACATCCTAAATTACATAACAAAAAATCAAAATTAATGGATAAAATTAGATATATATAACAGAAAACAGTAAATAACGTATACATCATGCAAGTGTATAAGTCATATTGGAGTAAAATCTGCTCTCAAACAGAAAATAATACGGAGGACATGCTAAACACTGAACAATGAAATAAATATTTAAATAATATTTTGAGCACAGTAAATAATTTCACGAGGCACTTATATGCTTGCATCATGTATAGGGTAACAAATATTTCTCATGCCAAATTAACAAACTGTTTTTTAAGTTATAAAATACGTAGTTTGTCGTAATATAATAACTTGAAAGTTGATAAAAAAAAAATATTATAGTATGTTCGGGTATCTTCAGCAAAACTCGGTATAAATTAAGTATAAGTCACATGCATAGTAAAAATTAGCCATTTTATTATTGTTTAATTATAAATAAAAAACCTTAGTATTTATCCAAATATGCTGATATTTATATATATATCCATTCAACTTGTGATTAGCTTGACTCTCGCTTTTTACAGTTGCTGCAAGAGTAGGAGTTTACCACAAGCGTAGGAAAATACATTATTTTCTAGATAAAGAGACGTAATTTCTACAATTCTTATTGGTATCAATGAAACAAACGCTTTTAAATAGATTAATTTATTAAAAAAAGAATCATCAATTTACAGAGTTTGTATATACAGAAATATATATTAAAATATATGATATGAAAACATAGCTTATATTCTAAGTTTATCACTTTACAATACAAGTGAAAATTAAGGAGTTTTACATGTCATAAAATTAGATGGTTTTATATTATGAACCTAATTGAGGCGTAAATTTATTAATGTTCACTTGGAGATTTAAAATTGCTTCAAGCGCCCAGCAGCTGTCTTTTTCTTGAAATTCTTCTAATTCTAGGAGAATAGGTGCTTGAATGTTTTCTGTGAACCATTTTTCTAAATCAGTGTCTCGATAGATCGAGGCATTTTTTGTATTAATGTATTTAAATTCTTTAATTTCCATATCCACCTTAGTTATGGCGAACAGGCCACAGAAAACGGCATTCACTTTAAAAGACTCATCTTTTTTCAGAGCATTTTGCATACGTAGGTGGAAGAGGGCCTCACAATCCTTAAGGAACAACTTGGGATCTGTATGTTGTAAGTTTGTAATAACCCCAGTTCTGATGCGGCAGGAAAATGCTGTTGCTGATTCCCCCCAGCTAACACGATGTTTACTCGTTTCCTTCCTTGGCGTTATCCCTGCTACACGTTTCTGCTCAAACTTAATTTGGTTTCTGAAGCTTTTGATTTGAGCCAAAGATGACAATAGACCTTGCTTCTCTCCAATAGTGTTGGCGGTTTTTAGTTGGAGCTTTATATTCCGTACAGCCTTAGTACATTGCCTAAGCCCATCCTTAGCAGTATCTTCACTATACTTGGTGGATAGAACACCAAGCAGAGCAGCGATGCTCACACACAAATATTTTAAAAAATCTTTAGCTGACATGTCTGTTTGATGATTGACTGTTGAATGACTAAACGGCTGTAGTAGTTGAGGTTTTATTAATGCTGGTTCGATGAGTGCGAACGGTAAGATATAACATGAAAATTAATTATATGTTTAATCATTTTTCTACAAATTCCTAAATTAAATTTTCCGTGGAATTTCGCGCTATAAGTTTCAGAACAATTCCACCTCTTCCCAATATTATCCCTAAATTAAACAGATCAAGTTTTAGGTATGTTAGGTTAGGTTCGGGAAGACGCTCGCGACTGCCCGAACCTAACCTAACATACCTAAAACTTGATCTGTTTAATTTAGGGATAATATTGGGAAGAGGTGGAATTGTTCTGAAACTTATAGCGCGAAATTCCACGGAAAATTTAATTTAGGAATTTGTAGAAAAATGATTAAACATATAATTAATTTTCATGTTATATCTTACCGTTCGCACTCATCGAACCAGCATTAATAAAACCTCAACTACTACAGCCGTTTAGTCATTCAACAGTCAATCATCAAACAGACATGTCAGCTAAAGATTTTTTAAAATATTTGTGTGTGAGCATCGCTGCTCTGCTTGGTGTTCTATCCACCAAGTATAGTGAAGATACTGCTAAGGATGGGCTTAGGCAATGTACTAAGGCTGTACGGAATATAAAGCTCCAACTAAAAACCGCCAACACTATTGGAGAGAAGCAAGGTCTATTGTCATCTTTGGCTCAAATCAAAAGCTTCAGAAACCAAATTAAGTTTGAGCAGAAACGTGTAGCAGGGATAACGCCAAGGAAGGAAACGAGTAAACATCGTGTTAGCTGGGGGGAATCAGCAACAGCATTTTCCTGCCGCATCAGAACTGGGGTTATTACAAACTTACAACATACAGATCCCAAGTTGTTCCTTAAGGATTGTGAGGCCCTCTTCCACCTACGTATGCAAAATGCTCTGAAAAAAGATGAGTCTTTTAAAGTGAATGCCGTTTTCTGTGGCCTGTTCGCCATAACTAAGGTGGATATGGAAATTAAAGAATTTAAATACATTAATACAAAAAATGCCTCGATCTATCGAGACACTGATTTAGAAAAATGGTTCACAGAAAACATTCAAGCACCTATTCTCCTAGAATTAGAAGAATTTCAAGAAAAAGACAGCTGCTGGGCGCTTGAAGCAATTTTAAATCTCCAAGTGAACATTAATAAATTTACGCCTCAATTAGGTTCATAATATAAAACCATCTAATTTTATGACATGTAAAACTCCTTAATTTTCACTTGTATTGTAAAGTGATAAACTTAGAATATAAGCTATGTTTTCATATCATATATTTTAATATATATTTCTGTATATACAAACTCTGTAAATTGATGATTCTTTTTTTAATAAATTAATCTATTTAAAAGCGTTTGTTTCATTGATACCAATAAGAATTGTAGAAATTACGTCTCTTTATCTAGAAAATAATGTATTTTCCTACGCTTGTGGTAAACTCCTACTCTTGCAGCAACTGTAAAAAGCGAGAGTCAAGCTAATCACAAGTTGAATGGATATATATATAAATATCAGCATATTTGGATAAATACTAAGGTTTTTTATTTATAATTAAACAATAATAAAATGGCTAATTTTTACTATGCATGTGACTTATACTTAATTTATACCGAGTTTTGCTGAAGATACCCGAACATACTATAATATTTTTTTTTTATCAACTTTCAAGTTATTATATTACGACAAACTACGTATTTTATAACTTAAAAAACAGTTTGTTAATTTGGCATGAGAAATATTTGTTACCCTATACATGATGCAAGCATATAAGTGCCTCGTGAAATTATTTACTGTGCTCAAAATATTATTTAAATATTTATTTCATTGTTCAGTGTTTAGCATGTCCTCCGTATTATTTTCTGTTTGAGAGCAGATTTTACTCCAATATGACTTATACACTTGCATGATGTATACGTTATTTACTGTTTTCTGTTATATATATCTAATTTTATCCATTAATTTTGATTTTTTGTTATGTAATTTAGGATGTATTTATTAACCAATTCTGGAAGTTTCAGGTCTTTCTATATGCATTTCAAAAAATTTTTTTACTTCTCTTATTATTTATATTACAGAACCAGCAACAAAATACTGTAGGGATATTTTTATGGATTATTTCTGAAATTAATACACAAAATTTATATATCAATGTTGAAAAATACTATATCTAATCGAATTCATTACAAATTTATTTATCCCAAATTTTCTACTCCTGAACTGGAATATTCTATACATTTAATTTTCTCTGGAAAAAAATTATGAACCAAGAATTCTCTTTCTTTAATTTTGAAAACTGTTCGTAAATTTTTTATAAATCAATCTTTTAGAATTTAAATAATAATGATAATTTCAAAAGAAAATTTTTTTGAAGACCTTTTTTTGACAATGTATTAATTAGTGACCAAAAACCTTTACAATCTTTTTTTTTTCGTCGAAAATGCTAGTTCGTCTATGAAATTTATTAATTATCAAAGCATAAAAACAATAATTCATAATTTTCAAAATTAGTATTAAAAATTTCTATGTCGGAATATTTCAGATTTTAAGTAATATGTATAATGAATATTTAAAAAAATAATCATATAAGGGTACTGTTCCTGAGAACTTCCTAAGTTTTCGCCGATTTGTAAGCTTCATTGACTCAACCAATTGTCGTTTGTATAATTTCGGCAAATTTTTTATATGATACACAGAAAATTATTTGGTACCCTTGATTTAATAAAATATGCTTATAAATTATATTTTAATATCTAGTTATGAAATAAAACATCTTGAAAATAGCATACTAAAAAATTTTTATATGAAAAATTGTTAGAATTACAATGCTTGTTTCCTATTGCGCTTAGATTGTTTAAGGATTTCATTTAGCATTTTGTTTAAAAAATTAAGAATACAGCCAATTTACTCTTAAGCATTTTCCAAGATTTTATAATTTTTAGGACCCCCTGTTTAAAAACATGAGGTTTCTTATCGTGAATCGTATTTTCTTATGGAGCAAAAATTTTTGTCGGGAATGACTTTTCCTCGAAAAGTTGAACATTTTAGCTATTTCACCTCTTGTAAACCCTATCCAAGGATATACTGTATATATAAATTATTTATTCATATTCTTGTAAGTTAGTAAATTTTTATAATTTTACGTTCGATAGTCCGAAGACCTTTCTCGTACCTAGGTTTTCGGTTTAAAAACGTGTAATTAATTTTTTTCTCTTGAAGGTTAAATATTATTCTACGTTCGACAGACTGTTGGTGGTTAGATATAAAAAAAATCTTGTCTCATCAACAGTTTGAACGATTCCAAAATTTGTTAGTAAAAAGCAATACAAACAATAAAAATCTTCTTGGTCCTGCAATTTTTATTCCAATGGTCATACTATGATGTTTTTGGTGTAGATATCTAGAAAGTTTCAGTCTGTATAAGCGAATATTTTTTTTTTTTTTTAGGTATATAGAAACATTGTAATAATATTAAATTGCCACTTTTAAAATGTTATGAAAATTAAAGATACCTTGTATTAAAATTATTGAAATTTTTTACTTAAAAAACAGACTAATTATTAGGTAGATCTCACTGCGAACTTCTAAAACAGTTTTAAAATGGGTAAATATGGAATATTAAAAAAAGGATTAAGGATGTTTTTCATTGGATATGAGTTTCAAATTGTTTTTTGACAAATTTTGATATCTGCTAAACCAATTATACAAGGAAAAAAAATGATAAAATTTTGATTTTTTACATAAAAGTGTTCATTTTTAGTCCCAGTAAATTTAAAATTGAATAAGTTTCATTAATTTATTCAAATATTTTGATGTTTTCACCCTCTTAGGGGTGGGAGCTAGATATTTTTCCATTATACTCCTAATATGTATGTTATTAGGGACGCAATCCCTATTTTAGATTTCAGATTCGCTAATAAGCGACCTTAAGAACATGAATCTTTTCAATAACTACTTGAATCTGTATTAAATTTGAACTTCTGGGGTGGTTTTTTACTCTCTTAGGGGTAAAAGCATTCCTTTTTAATTATCCTAAAGTTTAAAAATCTACAAAAAAAATCTTCAAGTCGCTATATACCATTATTAATTTAGTACTTTTTGACACCAAGTGATTTTTAAAGATAAGTTAAGTGTAAGAATTTTTGCTTTATAATTTCATTATAACTTGAGAAAAATATGCAATAATGTAATTTTAAAGTCTATCTTGTAGAAAAATAATTTACAAAGTAACAGTGTTTAAAAAATTAACCGACATTGTCTTCAACCTATCAAATTAAATACTTCAACTTAAAAAGTTTTTTTTTTTTTAAACTTACCCTGTGCTCGTGTTTTTATACTGTTTAATACTACACTATTTTCTTAAGTAACAATATATCCTATGAAAAAAAAAAAAAAATGTGTCAATTATTTTGCATTGCATTCTGCACAAAACTGAATGAAGTTTACCGATGCTGGTTAAAACACACACTGATTCTTTGTCTCCTTGTATAAAAATTCATTGAAATAAAATTATTTGCTTAGTAGTCTATTTCATTCATCGCAATTACAACAGTGGATTGCAAAGCAACTTGATGTTGAAAAATGATTATATATATATGAATCGAATTTTATATTCTCTCACACGAATGACTTTTTATTTAATTTGTTTAAATTATGCAGAAAAATTACTTTCTAAATATTGAAATCAACTTTTAGCCGCAAAAATGTAACAAAATACTAGGTAATCGCTTAATCTATGTTTTATATCTCTAGATAAGACATAACTTTTAAAGAGCAGAAATAACACGTAGGTTTTGTAATACATCTAGGATTTTCTGGGGTTACTTCTGTGACTTCGGAGACGGTTAGGAATACATTTTTAAAGAACGATTGCTCTGTTAGTGTTTGTTTTATAATTACGCCACTTAACATATTTTATAACAAGACGCAAGAGGTTTTTTTATTGTTTTTGGTTATTTCTGAAATTATTGTTAATGACTATATGTTTTGTCTTTTATAATAAAAAATGTTTTATTTAGCAGCTTTCGATAATACATAGAAAATATTAATTGTTTTAATTATTCGCAAGTAATAAAATGTTTCCCTCATTTGCATTAATCATTTTGTGCTTTTTTATTAAAACGAATAAAAATTTTGATATTAACTATTTCCTTAGTCTTTTTTTCTGAAATTTAACATAAACTGATAGTGGTAGTGATAATATTTACAAATACTTATATATAATACATTGTTTTAAAACCTAATTTATCTTTGTTTGCCCCTCTAGCTGCTTTTAGTAGGTATTGTATAATGGTATTTTCTATATGCCTAGTTTGACAATGTCAGTTATTTTTCAAAATAAAACATGTTAACCCTAATTAAACTAAAAACGTATTATTGAAACATCGTTTTCGTTATTATCCTGTTTACAGGGAGTTGTTCATAATATTTCCGTGCTTCTGGAGATTCTACTGAAATGTAAATAAAACAGATAGTCGTTCACAACAACCTTTTATCATTTTTGACCTGTTACGCATGGACATTCATCATTGTTGCCTTTTTTGCTTAAACTAAATTTAATAATATCACTCTTACCGATTTTACTCTCACCACGGGTGTATTTTAGCCAGAAGATGGCTGTATAAAGTTAATTTTGATAATTATGTGACATTCATCGTCATTCCCCTGTCCTCTTCAAATGGTAAATCACCTTGCGTCTTACGATTGAAATAAGACCTACCACCTCGAGCTGGGGAGATCAATATTTCGTATGAATGAACTCTTTGTCCAATCATCTTCTCATATTTTTATAATATTAATTTTTGTTATGTATGCATTGTTTTATAAAACGCGGGGGGCATTGAAATGCTGTAGAATAGCTTTTTTCATTAGAAAAATCTACGCTAGTCATTACACAAAAATTTCCGAACCAGAAGGGCACTACTTTACAAAAATACCTCGAGAGACAATATAAGAATTTTTTTATGTAATTTTCTTAAAACTAAAGATCTGCATTACCCAGATTTCGGAAGAGCACTTTAATGATACTTATTTCAAGTATATTTATTTTGCAACACCTTTATTTCTATAAAAAAGCCTCAGTAAAATCGAGGACTCTGTATATACTCTACAATATTTAATCCCAATATATACCCTTATATTATTTAAAAATATAGTGACCTATATTTTATATTGTATTATGCAACCTCTGTAAATTGAGGAAACTGAAAATGTATCGTGAACCCTATATAATTTATTAATAAAGAATGCTTATCTATAATGAATGTTTTATTTGGGATAACACCCATTAGTTTACCAATATATTTCCTCTTCTGAATTAAGACAACAGCTGACAAAAATATGAATATAAATTCAATATGAATAAAAGAAGAATTAAAAAAATATTTGTCTTATTAGTTTAAACTTATAAAAGTTTTTGTTTTTTACCTCTTACGATATTCATAAATCAGTTTTGATTAATTTGTAAGTTGAAAACAACAATTTGGTTCCTTATAAAAAAATTTCTAGAACGTTGTGTAATTTAATGTATCATAAATTCATAGAAAGGCTTGCTTAATTTATAACTGATAACAGTAATTGCTACCTAGATTTTTTCCAAACTGTGTTTAAAATTCGTTTCGTGTAAATAAATTTTTTTTACCACAAATACCCTACAGAATCGAACTAAAGATGATTTCGTATTACATATCGTATACGAACTTAATAATAATTTGTCTTTGGAATTAAAAATACGCGTATGTACCTACACTTTTGCACTACCTAGAGCGTCACTATTAGATTTTAAAAATCTCACAGTAAGGTATACTGGGTGGGGACGCTTAATTAAAATATACCTAGACGAAACACTTCTCTGAGAGCCTAGCATTACCTCAATACAGTATGCATCATTAGGCATTTTTATAACCTATACCTACCTTTTTTGATATTAAATATTTCCACC